>BQMB01000434.1:0-38007 GCA_027943415.1 Closterium sp. NIES-67 | reverse complement strand
GGGAGGGATGGGGATGGGAGTGGGAGGGGAGTGAGAGAGGAGTGGGAGGGAAGTGGGAGGGGAGTGGGACGAGGGATGGGTGAAGAAGGGGGGGGGGGGACATGGGGCTGAGGCGTATGCTATTTTTGTTTGTTAATATGTATTGCTAGTTGTTTTAGCATTAGGTTGTGCCTAGGCTTTATCTGTTCATGTGTATTGGATCTGTGTTCACGTATGGCATGCATGTGTGGCATTGTTCGGTTTGTATTTGCATGTACCTGTTAAATTATATATTTTGTTATATAATTGGTAGGCTTGGTAGGTGTTACTAAAACCTACTGTAGAGGGTACAACCCCCCTCCTTGTATCCCTCTCTCTTCTAATCTCTCCCTCTTTTCTCTCATCAACTTCCTCCTTCCTAAACCTCACGCCATTCCATGGCTTCCCTCCTACCTAGATCCTAGCTTAGTTTAACAGTACCATGTGTTGTGTTGTCTATGAATGCATTCTTGTCGGTGCTGTCTTGTCATGTCATGTGTTGTGTCTGCGTGCAAGATCTGATCCCATTGTGTCCGTGGGTTGTGTTTGCTTCAGAGTGTGGTGCCAATATGACGTGCTTGCAGTGGAGATTGTCATCGTCGCTCGGCAGCATTGCTGTTAGAGCATACAGCATTCTAAAATGGTATCATGAGTAGGTTAGGTCCCGTTCGCCCACCAGCGGTTCTGCCCTAGGTTTTTAGCCGCCCATTCCCCTTAGCCGGCCCGTTCCCCCTAGCCGGCTTGTTCCCCTAGCCGGCCCGCCCATAGTCGGCCGCCGGCCTGCGCCCGTCCCGTCGCCAGCCCGCGCTTGTCCCGTAGCCGGCCCGCGCCCGTCCCGTAGCCGGCCTGCGCCCGTCCTGTAGCCGGCCCCGCGCCCGCCCCGTAGCCGGCCCCCGCGCCCGTCCCATAGCTGCCCGCGCCCGTCCCGTAGCCGGCCCCGCACCGCCTCATAGCCAGCCCTCGCGCCTGTCCCGTAGCCGGCCCCGCGCCCGTCTCGTAGCCGGCCCGCGCCCGCCTCGTAGCCGGCCCGCGCCCGTCCCGTAGCCGGCCCAGCGCCCGCCCCGTAGCCGGCCCCCGCGCCCGTCCCGTAGCTGGCCCCGCGCCCGTCCCGTAGCCGGCCCCACGCCCGTCGTGTACCTGGCCAACGCCCGTTCCATCGCCGGCCCGTGCCCGTCCCGTCACCGGTCCCCCCCCCACCCGTCTCGCAGCTGGCCTGCACCCGTGACGCTGTCGCACAGCTCGCAATCAGTCATGCCCTTCCCCTGTCTGAGCGTCCCCGCTTTAGGTCGGTCATGACCACGCAGGAGTTCCTAGAGGCTGTTATTGCGCGCTATTCCACCCCGTCCTCTGCCTCCGTCGGTCGCCTGATCCTGCCCCTGCTTTTTCCTGATCTTGCGTCCTTCCCCACTGTCGCTGACGTAGCCGCCCACTTGCGCACGCTAGACTCGACCTGGTGCTCCCCCTGCACTGAGGCCCAACTCCGCGTGTTCAAGCCCCCCCTCTGCGCTACCCTCTACCTGCTTGCCACCCGCCTCCCTGACCGCCTTGCTACTGCCTGCAATCATTTTCTTAGTCTCCACCCCGCATACCTCAGCCTCACTGACTTTTTCGACACCCTGTCTGCCATAGAGACCCACCAGCGCTCTATCGCCCAGTCACGCAATATTGTGCCGGTCTCTATATTTCAGGGCTGTGCGCCCGCTCAGTGCACTTTCTCTGACGGCTCTGCTGCTGTGGCTGAGATAGCCGCTGCAGCAAAGTTTCGGCCGCCGCCCCAAGGCTGGGCGCGGCGTTGGTGGTGGAGGAGGTTGGGGTGGTGGAGCGGGGTCGCCCGCTGGGGGTGCTGACGAGGGCGCTGGGCAGCAGTCTCAGCAGCAGCAGCAGGTTCCACCGCTGGATCAGCAGCCGCCGTAGCAGCAGCCACTACAGCAGCAGCAGCAGCAGCAGCGGCGGGTTGGTCGTCTCCCGCCCGGGTGGCCCGGCACTGGTGGTGGCGACGGTCGTGGTGGTCGTGCGCGCGGCGTAACTTCAGGTGGTGGTTCGGGCGACGAGCGCTGCCAGTACCAGCTCCAGACCGGTCCTCGCTGTGGCCTAGTGTGCGGTAAGATCGGTCACACCCCCACCCGCTGTTTCAGTTGCCTGGACGACCTGTTTCGACTTCGCTTCGGCCCGCCGCCCGACCTCCCCGACTGGCTCAGCTTGCTCCGTCGGGGTGTTCAGATGTTTGATATGGACATGGATGAGATTAGTTATGCATTGTATGTGCTGTATGTCGATGACTCTAGTGTGATTGGTTCTGCTTACCCCGTGTTGCCTTGCGTAGGTGTGCCTAGCTCAGACTCCCCTGCTGCGTCAGGCGTAGGATCCCCTGCTTTGTTTAGCCTAGGCTCCTCTCTCGCCTCTTCGGCTCCTGCCGCCACTGCCGCACTCTCCTTCACCCTTGACTCCGGCGCTTCCCGGTGCTTCTTCCGGGACTCCACTACTCTCACGCCGCTTGCCGCTCCCCCGCAGTTTCCCTGGCTGACCCTTCCTCAGGCCCTGTCGTAGCTCGTAGCTCCACTACCCTTCCCTGTCCAGTGGTTCCTTCGGGCTCACTACCAGGCCTGCACATCCCCTCATTCTCTAGGAACCTAGTTGGTGTCGGCTGCCTCCAAGACCTTGGCGTCACCAGTACGTTCCCTGGTCACGAGCGGTACGCTGTCTGTACCAAGGCCGCCACTGGTGCTCCCCTCACCACGTTCCCCCGGGACCCGCTGTCTGGACTGTTCATGCTGGACACCGTGCCCCCCCTGGTTGGGACGTCTCCCCAGGTAACTGTGTCTCCTCAGGTAGCTGCGGCTTGCTCGTGTTGGTCGCTCACTCACCCGACACTACTGTGGCACCAGTGTCTAGGTCACCCTGCCCTCCCTCGTCTTCGTCATATGTCTCAACACGGTCTTGTTCTAGGTCTCCTTGGGTCGTTCCCCGCCCTCCCCTCCTTACCCGCCGCCATGCATCCCCTATGTCGAGGGCCGGCTCCGCCGTGCCCCTCACTCCTCCTCACTCCCCCCCACCACCGCACCCTTGCAGACCGTGCACATGGATGTCTGGGGCCCTGCCCCCGTCCATGGGCCACGTCGTGAGCGTTACTTCCTCGTCCTTGTTGATGACTACACTCGTTACACCACCGTGTTTCCCCTGGAGAAGAACACCGACGTGCCTGACGTTCTTATCCCATGGCACCGTGTCTCTGCGCGTGTGCACCGAGGTCTCCCTGTGTTGCGTCTCCACTCTGACCACGGTGGCGAGTTCTCCTTTCGTTGCCTTGCGCGTTTCTGTCGTGCGGAGGGCATCACTCAGACGTTCACCTTGCCGGACTCTCCGCAGCAGAATGGGGTCGCTGAGCGACGCATCGGTTTGGTCATGGAGCTGGCTCGTACCTCCATGATCCATGCCGGTGCACCCCATTTTCTGTGGCCGTTCGCCATCTGCAACGCCGCTCACCAGCTTAACCTGTGGCCGCACCCTCAGCGGCCGCAGGTTTCGCCGACCCTCCTCTGGACCGGGTCTCATGGTGACGCGTCTGCATTTCACGTCTGGGGCTGCCTTGCTCACGTTCGTGCCTCTGGCACGGACAAGCTCACTGCCAGCACCGTCCCCTGTGTCTTCCTAGGTTTCCCCCTCGACTAGTCTCACTGGCACTTCTACCACCCGCCGTCTCACCGTTTCCTTCACCCTCGCGACGTCACCTTTGACGAGTCCATCTCCTTCTACCACCGTTTTCCCCACCGTGGTCCCCCGGTTACTCCCCTCATGTTCCTGGTTCCCCCTCCTGCGGTCACCCCTGCTTCTCCAACTCTCCGCCCTGCCCCGTCTGGTGTGTCTCAGGTCACCCCCCTCCCGTCGGTTGTCCCGGTTGAGGAGTCTGCTGACTCTAGTGGCCTTGCGGCGCAGTCTTCACCGCCTGCCCCCTCCCCAGTGTCTTCTGCTCCGCTATCGCAGCCGCAGCTGCCATCGCAGCTGCAGCCGCCATCGCAGCCGCAGCCGTCGTCGCAGCAGACGCAGCATCAGACGACGTTGTCACCACCGCCGCAGCAGTTCGTGCCCTCTGGGGGTGCTAGCGTTGAGGAGGGTGCTAGTCTTGGGGTTCCTGTCGTGGCGTATCCCGGTGGGCCTGGGGGTGGTGTCGGTGCTGAGAGAGATTCTGGTTCTGGGGGTGTTCCTTCTGGGGATGCTGGAGTGGAGTGTTCCGAAGGTAGCCGTGGAGCAGCTGGCAGTCCAGGTGTCGGCGTCGTGCAGCCACAGCAGCAGCGATCGCCAGGGTGTCCGCCCTCCTCCTGCTCGGCCTTCGCTCCCCTGACCGCGCGTCTGTGCCTCTCCTACCTTCTCCTCCTCTTCCTGTCTACGGCCCTGTGTTCCCTCCTCCAGACTCGTCTCCGGCTCGTCTTCCCCCTCGTTATCCTCTTGTGTCCCCTCCTCTGTCTCTTGACCCGACACCCCCGTCACACGTCTAGTCTCGCCGTCCCTCTTGTGCTCGTTCGATCTCCCCTTTTCCGCGTTCTCACCCTATGTTGCTTCGTTCCCACGTGTCTCGTCCTCCCCTCCTACCGTTGCCTCCTTCGTCCTCACTTGTTGTTGCTCCTCCCCCTCTATCTGACTACCTTCGTGCCGCTCGTCCTCTCGTTTCTCGGGTCCTTGCCCCTCTCGTTACTGACTAGTCTGTTCCTGTTTCACGTCTTGACGCCCTTGTCGTTGCTGTCACCGACATCGCCTCTACCCGCCGCCTTGATTACGCCACCGCTCTGGTCTCTGACCCTGCGCGACCTCCATCTATCGGGGGTGCTCCAGCCCTCTGCAGTGACGTCTTGGAGGACCGGCAGTAAAAGCTAGCTTTCCTGTCCGAGGCTGCTTCCCATCTCTGCTCCATGCTACGCTGAGGCCACCTCGGGACCCTTGGCCTCTCAGTGGATAGCTGCCATGGAGCAGGAGATGGCATCTTGGAGATCCACCGCCACCTACATCGACGCAGATCCCCCACCCAGGATGAACGTAGTCGATGGCCGCTGGCTCTTCAAGGTGAAGCGCCCCCCTGGAGAGCCGCATGTGTTCAAGGCGTGCTACATGGCTAGAGGCTTCAATCAGCATGAGGGGGTGGACTTCTTTCAGACCTTCGCACCGACCCCGAAGATGACAACTCTTCGGGTGCTGCTACACGTAGCAGCATAGCGCGACTACGAGTAACACTCCCTCGACTTATCCACAGCTTTTCTTCAAGGCAGCCTACACGAGAAGGTCTACCTGCGTCGCCCTCAGGGCTTTACAAGTACCTTCCCGCCTGGGACCCAGTGGCTCCTGTGGCGCCCAGTCTACGGCCTGCGACAAACGCCCCGTGAGTGGCACGACACGCTGCATGCTACCCTTGCAGACCTGCAGTTCTTTCCGTCCTCGGCCGACCCCTCACTCTTCGTTCGTGCTGGCCAGAGCTACTGAATAGACACACCTGCACTGACCTAGGAGAACTGCGCCACTACCTTGGTCGGCATATATCTAGGGACAGAGCAGCGCGCACCATCACTCTCTCACAGTCACACTTGGTACGCCAGGTCCTTCGGCGGTTCGATCTTCAGTTCCTCTCCTCAGCTGAATGTTCTTCGCTCTACCCTTAAGTCGAGGCTCCTGACACAGGAGGATCATGGCCCTGTTGTCAGCGTACAGGACCAGGGCAGAGCTAGGCCGCTCACCTAAGTCGGTGAGCAAGAAGGTCAGCCAGCGGAGCTCCTGTGCCGCCATGGAACGGGTGTAGATCTCAGCCTCGCAGCTGGACTGGGCAACAGACGAGGAGCATGTAGCTCTCCACAAAACAACACCTGAACAAAGGCTAAAGCAGTAGCCCTGGGAGGACCTGAGGGTCTCAGCGTCGTCTGCCCAAGAAGCGTCTGTGTGCCCCGTAAGGACCACTGGCCTGCGTCCTCCCAGCACTAGCCCCATTCCCGATGTACTCGCAAGATAACGCAAAACCCTCTTAGCGGCCGACCAGTGCTGTGGTCTGTGTCTGCCTGTGGCCACAAAGAGAGCCAGGATGCTGAGAGGGTATGCGAGATCTGGGCGAGTGCAAGTCATCAGGTACATGAGGCAACCCACTAACTTTGTGTAAGGACCATAGGACTCAACCGGATCACCATCAAGTCGCATTACCCGATCACGCGAGCCGACAAACTTCTCGACCAACTTCGCTGTGCCAAGTTTTCTCAAAAATTGACTTGCGAGGAGGTTACCATCAGATTCGCGTCCCCGCCGAAGATTATCACAAGACGGCATTTCAAAACCGCTACGGCAGCTACGAGTACCTGGTGATGCCTTTTGGCCTCAGGAACGCACCTTCGACCTTCCAAATGACCGTGAATGGAATTTTCAGGGAACTCTTGGACAAATGTGTCATCATCTACCCCGATGACATACTTATATACAGCCGCAGCAGGGAGTAGCACTTACAATATCTTGATGCAATCTTCACGCTTCTGCACAAGAATCGCCTCATCACCAAAGGGTCTAAGTGCGACTTTCTAAAGCTGGAGTTGGAGTTTCTGGGCCACATCGTCTCTACTGAAGGAGTGAAAATTGATCCCAAGAAAATCAAGACCATACAGGAATGGAAGCCGCCAAGCAACATCAAGTAGTTGCAGAGTTTTTTGGGTTTCGTCAATTACGTCCGCAAGTTTATAACCAATATGGTTGGGTTATCTGCCGCGCTAACTGACCGACTCAAGGATAACGATTGTTTTTGGTGGGGAGAGCAGCAGCAAGCTGCATTTGACCAACTGAAGATCGCGCTCACATCGCTGCCTGTCCTTCGCATTGCCGATCCTGACCCTCCATACGAAGTCATCACCGACGCTAGCGACATCGCATCGGTGCATTCCTTCTACAGGATTTCGGCGAAGGATTACAGCCAGTTGCCTACAAATCACGGAAGCTGCAGGGTGAAGAGAAAATTACACGGTACACGACAAGGAAATGTTGGCGATCGTCCATGCGTTCAAGACCTGGCGGTGCTACCTGTCAGGCACTGCCGTCAATGTGCGAACCGACCACAAATCCCTCCACTACCTGCGAGCCCAGCCGAATCTCAACCCGCGACAAATCTGATGGCTCGATTTCCTCGAGTCAAACTTCCACTACACCATCACCTACAAACAGGACGCCAACAACATTGCTGATGCCCTGACACGACCCACTGCCCACACAGCCGCCATACTAGTCGCCTAGACCAGCCCACTCCTTACCGGACTATTTACCCACGGCTACAAGATCGACCCCTTCTTCCGCTTTGCCATTCACCAACAGCATACCACCGCTACCGGATACTTCCTTAATAAGCGCGATACTTCCCACATCTGGGTTCCCGGCTATGATTTACTTCGTACCCTCCTACTCCATGAATCCCACGACAACCCTACCTCTGGGCATTTTGGAGTCGACAAAACCATGAAGACGTTGCAACGCAATTATTACTGGCCGGTCATGGCCGACGACGTGCGCAAGTACGTGCCCTCCTGCACCGCCTGCCAGATCATGAAATTATCCCATCAGCAAGCCGCCGGACTCGTACAGCCGCTGGATCCGCTCGAGAGACCCTGTCAACACGTTACGATGGAATACGTGACAGGACTGTCGGCTGGTCCCAGCGGAAACGACGCCATCCTTGTGGTCGTTGACTGACTCACAAAAATGGCGCACTTTGTCGCCTGCCAACTAAAAAATACAGCTGAGCAATTTGCCCACACCAACGTCAACAGACTGCACGGACTGCCCACCGCCATTATTTCAGACCGAGACCCGAAATTCACATCGAATTTATGGCGCCACCTGTGGGACCAATTCGGCACCAAACTACAATTTTCCTCAGCCTACCACCCACAGACTGATGGGCAGACCAAACGAGTCAACCAAACTATGGAGCAACTCATTCGGACTACCTGCACTGACCCACAGACATGGGAGAAATCCCTTCCGCTGCTAGAATTCGCGTATAATAACGCGCCTTCCGCCACAACCCATCAATCCCCATTTTTCCTCAACTACGGACAGGACCCAGTGGTACCCTCTACACCAAACATCGAGACACCCGTGCCCCGGTCCCAGCGATTTGCCGAAGACATCCTCGCAGCCCGAGAAAAAGCAGCTGAGGCAATCCGGAAAGCCAATCTGGTCGCAAGCCAACAAGCCGACCGTCATCGACGTGACATCACTTACAAAGTGGAAGATCTCGTACTACTCGACACTCGCAACTTGCGCCTGCCGATCCCGAGCAAACTCCGACGTGACCAATATGGTGAGACCTGTCACAGCTGACGTTCAACTCCCGGCTGATTGGCGTCACCACCCGGCTTTCCACGTCAGCCTACTTCGACCCTTCGTCCCCAGTTCGTCGGATTTGGCACGTCAGCGCATCGTATCGCAGCTAACGCCCCTGCAGGAACCAACGACCGAGCCCCTGAAGATTCTCGGCCATCGAGTCACAACGCAACAGAACCGTCGAATGGTAGATTTTTTCGTCAGATGGTGCGATCGGACGTCTTAGGATGACAACTGGGTACCCCTCGCCGATATAGAATCACACCCAATTCTAACAGCGTATTATCAGCTTCGGAATGTTTCCGATGCCCGCGGCCTCGTTTAGGGGGGGGGGGAGGGGTAGTGTAAGGAATTTCCATTCCTTCCTGAGTCGTATGCTAGCGCGTACACCCGAACTCCTCGACTCGTCACGTTCGGCCTCATTTGTCGGCCCAACCCTTTCCCGAGTCGCGTCTGGCACTGTCGCCACATTGCCGAACCTACCCACGTTCCGAGGTTATCGCCCTAGCATGCCAACCCCTATATAATATCGTGCCTCCATTGCAATGGCGACCTTGTATTTTTACGTTATATTTCATTGACACTTCCTATATCATAACACCAAATGTATAGGCCTGCTACACAACCCAACAAGCAACCTTTTTTTGGAATACATAAGGAATTTCCATTCCTTACTGAGTTGTACGCTAGCACGTACACCCGAACTCCTCGGCTCGTCACGTTCGGCCTCATTTGTCGGCCCAATCCTTCCCCGAGTCGCGTCCAGCACTGTCGCCACATAGCTAAACCTACCCACGTTCCGAGGTTATCGCCTTAGCACGCCAAGCCCTATAAAACCTCGTGCCTTCATTGCAATAGCGACCTTGTATTCATAACAGAATCCATACGGGCTATACTTGTAGGGCAATCAGTAGGAGGTAGGGATCCCCCACCCAACGCTCCCCATACCTCCCTCCCCCTTTATCCACCCACCCACCCCCGCCGCCTTTGATTCCTTGCTAGCCGAATTTGTAGCCGCCGATTCCTTTCGGTAACGGGTATTTTCGAGGTGAATCCAGAGGCGATTCCGTCTCCTTCCGGAATACTCTGGGGCTTAGGACATGTTTCTAGTAGGTGTCATCCCGAGAAAGTGTCATCCAAGAATGTTGGAAACCCATCGCAACCGTTGAGGTTTCAAAATAACGGTTGAGATGGGTTTCCAACATTTCTAGGATGACACTTTCTCGGGATGACACCTACTAGAAACACACCCTTAGTTAGAGGCCTCGCACACGTGGGCTTCTGTGGCTAACCCCGAACCTTAGAGGGTGGCCAAAGTAGAGTGTTGACGCGAGCTAAGCTTAGCCGACGTCAACTCACCCGCAAGGCTCGATGTCGGAGGGGGACGTCAAACCTTCCGCGAAACCATTTGCGGGCCATATACAGGGTGTCGAATTCTGCCCAAACAGTGATATGCATGGAAATTTTCGGCAAGGGCAAGGCAACAACAAAAAAACACTAGCTGACAAAGTGTTACCACATTTATAACCTGACATTCGAACAGTGGTGGCCAAAATACGCACATGACTTTGGCGCCCTCGCCCCTACATCCTTCGCAAGCCCGCTGTGTTTTCGCTGTTTCGAATTTCATAGGGTGTTGGGCCCGAACGATGATTAATGAACATTTTATTGCCCGCTCGTTTGTTGAAAAAAACCGCGTTTGACATCAATCGTGATTACGGTGTTTCGGGAGCCCTACTTTGGCCAGCCCGGAAATCGCAACTGTAGCGTCTACAGTGGTGGTAACCCTCTTTGGGAGTCCGTGATGTCCACATGCTCTACTTTGGCCCACCCTCTAAACCGTTCCAGGCATAGCACCTGCTCGGAACACTCACCCCGACAGCTACATCGTGAGCTAAGAGGCTTTACTCGTGGATCCTAGAAACCTTCCCTCAGCCTTGAAGCAACAACGGTCCTGCTTTGCCATCCCACGGCAGCAAGCTCTAGGTCGTTCAGCACACCCGTCGCGACGAGCCTCTTTGGCGCAGCTCTTCCCTGTCCCCATCCTCTCGCGTAAACCTCAACCCTGTCTCCCCGCACCCTAGCGCCCGTGAGCAGTGCGCTGCGCGCGTCGCCCATCGCCCCATGCACTTCGACCCCTCCGCGTCTCTCCCGGCAGCCCGCTCGCCGCATCTCGCTCGCCCCGCGCGGGTCTCCAACCTCTCCTCCGCCCTCCGCGCCGCCACCCCCGCTATCGCTGACGGCGCAACTTTCGTTGCGGGAAACGAATCTGCAGGCGCAGGCGCGGCGGGAAGCGCGCCAAGCGCAGAGGCCGCGGGGGGAGGGTGGGAGGGGGGCGCGGGGGCGGGTAACGCGAGGCAGGACGGGGTGGGCGGGTTTTCGGCGGAGTCACAGGATTTCTGGGTGGTGACGGGGTGGGGGGTGCCGACGGGCGTGGCGCGCGGATTAGGGTTTACGGCGGCGCAGGCGGAGGCGGCGGCGGCGACAGGCAGGAAGGCGGTGGCGCAAAGGGGCGCGCGCGAGATGGCAGCTCCAGCGACCATGGCGGTGCAACCCGCGGGGACTCATGGCGCGCGCGCGCAAGACGCGGCGGCAGCAGGGCTGTCTGGCGGGGAAGGCGGCGGCGGCGGCGGGTGGAGCGTGCTGGAGGAGTTCGGGCGGTGGCGGCGCGAGGACCCGACGACGGCCGTGGCGGTGGCCGCCGTGAAGGCGCTGACGTCCGTGATCGAACGAAGCGAAGCCACGACCGTGATGGGGCTCGAGGTGGAGCTGCGACGCGCATGCGACGACCTCAAGGTGCGACACCCACAAGGTGCGATGCCCTCAAGGTGCGACGCCCTCAAGGTGCGATGCCCTCAAGGTGCGACGCCCACAAGGTGCGATGCCCTCAAGGTGCGACGCCCTCAAGGTGCGACGCCCTCAAGGTGCGACGCCCTCAAGGTGCGACGCCCTCAAGGTGCGATGCCCTCAAGGTGCGACGCCCTCAAGGTGCGACGCCCTCAAGGTGCGATGCCCTCAAGGTGCGACGCCCTCAAGGTGCGACGCCCTCAAGGTGCGACGCCCTCAAGGTGCGATGCCCTCAAGGTGCGACGCCCTCAAGGTGCGACGCCCTCAAGGTGCGATGCCCTCAAGGTGCGACGCCCTCAAGGTGCGACGCCCTCAAGGTGCGAGGGCGTGGGGGTTGTGATGGGGACGGATGCGGGATGCAGGGCGAAGGAACAGCACAGGAGAAAGGGAGGGCAGGGCAACACAGTGGGTGATTAAGGGAGCGCAATGATTGTCCATGCGCCATGCGCCATGCGCTATGGTCCATGCGCCATGCGTGTTCGTCCTGTGCTCATCACCCCGCTCATGCCTATCTGCCCGTCACACCCCTGTTGGTGCACCCGTGGCGTGGTGGCAGCGCGAGAGCAGCGGGTGCATATCGCTGCGCGCAGCGTGCGACATCTTCCTGTGCTTCGTGAGCCGCACGTCAGTGGAGGCGGACGACCTGCCCGCCGCCAAGGCACGCCTGATAGAGCGAGGCCAGCGCTTCAGCGGCATCTCCCTCAATGTCAGTGCCGCTCCTGCACCACCCCCCTCCTCCTTCATGCCGCTCCCCCTTTAGCTCCCTCCTCCTCTGCCGCCCCCTTCCCGTGTGCGCCCCTCCCCTCCCTCTTGCCCGTCTCCCTCTCTCCCGTTCTCTGCTTCTCCCACTGATTATTTGCATTGTGCTCCCCTACGGCTCCCTGCTTCTTCGGTTCTCCTCACACTTGTCGTGCTTCCCACTCTTGCACCCTTGAGCTCTTTCGCCCCCACCCATTGAACTGCCTATCCCCACTGCTGTCCTCCTGCGTGCCGTAACCACCATCATGACCATGATCATGACCATGACCATGACCATGACCATGACCATGACCATGACCATGACCATGACCATGACGACTACCATGCATGGGTGTGAGGAGCACAGGCGCGGCGCACCATAGCGATGCTAGGGCAGGAGTTCATCACGGACGGCTCCGTCATCCTCACCCACGGCTTCTCCCAGGTGCCCTGCCCGCCCGCCCCTCACTCCGCCGCGCCCCTCACACTGCTGCTGCAAGTGGCACCTGTAGCACGTGGCATGGCATGTAGCCGTGGCACACACTGTGATACTGCACTATGCTGCCAGCACTGATTCTCACAACCCCTCACGCGCATGTGCACGCTCCCTGCTCCTCCTTCGCATCTACTCCTCCCACTCTGCACCCACTTTCATTTCCACAAGTATTCGTTTCGGATGTGAGGGCTAATCAGAAGTCAACTAGGGTGAAATGGTAAAAGCGGTGGCGTCAGATAGCGGTGCAGGTGGTGCAAATCTCTCCCTCCCCCTTCCCCCCCTCCCAGGTGGTGCTTGCGCTGCTGTCTGAGGCAGCAGCACGCGGCAAGTTCTTCTCAGTCATTGCCACTGGTGAGATGGCCAGCAGCGCTGCAGTCATGCGCACAGGCGGAGATGCGTTCCCGCACAGCACACACACGCGCATACCCAAATGCACGCACGCGCGCGCGCGCACACACACACACACACACACACACACACACACACACACACACACACACAAACACACACACACACACACGCGCGCGCGCGCGCGAGCACGCTCACGCACACGCACACTCACACACACATGCACACATGCACGCAACGCACACACTTACACGTATGCACACACATGCACGCACAGGCGTGTAGACATGCAAACACACAACAAACACACGCACTCACACGCAGGGTGCACATTTTCGACAATTTGTTTTTCTTGTTTCCCAAAAACTTCGGTATTCGAAATTTTTTGTCGAACAATCGGAAAATCTATTCGAAAGAAGAGTAAGATAAAAACGGGAAAGGCATTTGAAATGCTTGACTGCAGTGGAGGCTGGTTGAAGACGAGGGAGTGGAGGTGACAGCTCGCAGAACGATGGCTGTGATGTCAGGGAAACAGATGGCAGATGCCAGAACTTTCTTTTTGAAGGCCTAACACAATTTCAATGGAATTTTGCCAGAAGTACCAAAACTCCCCCCTCCCCCCCCCCCCCCCCGCACACACACACCCACCCACCCACCCACCCACACCCACCCACCCACGCACGCACGCACACTCACACTCACACACGCGCACGCATGCACGCACGCACGCGCGCGCGCGCGCGCACACACACACACACACACACACGCGCACCCACACACACGCACACACGCATGTTGGAATATACGCTCTGTAGGCTTTGCGTATTGCGTATATATGCAATACGCTGATAGGCTTGGAATACGCGATACGCAAAACCCGGGCTGCCCGGCGAAAAAGAAAAAATGACTCATATTTTGTTTTCCGCGAATTCGCGACGCCGCAATTTTTTTCGCGCATTTTTTTTCGCCCGTACCCCAGCCTGCTCTGGACGTGTTTGAAAGCCATCCCGTGTTTGTCGTTCCCCAATTCCGCCCAAATCTCAGATCTGAAGCAAAACTGTGGTGTGCTTAGCTAGGTGGTGGAGATTGCGTGAGTTACGGTGCTTAGCTGTTAGGCCTTCCCGCAAAATGGGAGGGAGGTGATGGGGGGAGAGTGCAGCATTTGTGATGAAAGGTTGGAGTTTGTAGATGAGGGGGAGTTCAGTGCGGTGAAAGGGAGGGAGTTGGTTGGAAGCCAATTTGACTTTGTAGACAGGGGGGGTTGAGTGCGGTGAAAGGGAGGGAATTGGTTGGTGAAAATTCGACCCCCCAGAAAACGCCTCTCATTTGAGAGTCGCGTTTTCAGAAACCCTAGACTAGCCGCCCCCAACCTGGCTTCCTTGCTGGCCCCTGGTTTTGTTTCCCTGCCCGGGCAAATTTATAGGCTGCCCAGGCATGCGTATTCCTGCTGTATTGGACCCCAAACCCATGGGTTTTGCGTATATACGCTGGCGTATAATACGCAATACGCGTATATTCCAACATAGCCACCCCCCCCCACACACACACACACAGGCAAACACACACATATACACACAGGCACACAGGCACACACAGGCTTACAGGCACACAGGCACACAGGCACACAGGCACAGAGGCACAGGCACACAGGCAGGCACACAGGCAGGCCCACAGGCAGGCACACAGGCAGGCACACACACAGGCACACACACAGGCACACACACATATGCACACACTGCCATTATTGGCCTGCAATTATCCGCTAGCCAATTTTGGTGAGCCTCCTTTGGTGGCGGTGTTGGCCTGGCATAGTTGGCAAGCAGATTTTGGCGAGCCTCCTTTGGTGGGCCATTATTGGCCTGCCCCATAGTTAGTGTCGCGCTATTGGTGGGCTGTTATTAGTGAGCCTCTTTTGGCATGCTGCGTTTGTGGCCTTCACAAACCTCGCCCAAGTTTCCTTTCTTTTTGAAATCCTTCCCCCTACACATTCAATTCTGCTGTTCGTCAAAATTCTGTCTAATCGCGTTTGTTTTTTGTGTGTGTTTTTTTTTTTTCTCGGAATCTTCGGCCGAATTTTTGCACCAAAGATTATCTCATACACTCCTCCGAAATTATGGAATTATTCCATGGAAAACTTCATTTCCGAATATTTTGGTGAAAAATAAGAAAACTTTGCCAAATAATTGCACCTAGCACATGCTTTGCACATGCAATCCCACACACCCACGCACACACACCACCCACACACTCCCTCCCCTCCCCGCCCGGGCGCCCCCACTCCCACACGAACATGTAGTCACATGATAGCTCTTGCAGCTGTTGCACTGCACGAGGACAATACCAGCATTGCCAAATTCGTTCTCTGTACCTTCCCATTCCTTCAATCCACACCCCATTTTCGACCTTCAGTCCAATCTTGCGAAATTAGCCGTGACAGCATCCGTCCGCATCCAAGCATCTCTATCCCTCAATCCCATTCAACCCCCCTTCGCCCCACCCCCCAACTCAGAGGGGCGCATGGATGCGGCGGGGCAGCGCATGGCAGGGCAGCTGCAGCGGGGCGGGGTGCCGGTGGCGGTGGTGGTGGATGCAGCCATGGGCGTGGCGGTGCAGCGCTGCGACATGGTGCTGTGCGGCGCTGAGGGCGTGGTGGAGAGCGGCGGCGTGCTGTCAGCGGTGGGCGTGTTCCCCCTGGCAATCGTGGCCAAGGCCATGGGCAAGCCCTTCTACGTCGCCGCCGAGAGCTACAAGGTGCCGCACTCTGCCGGGGGGGAAGGGGGCGCACATGAGAGAGGGCACAGGGGGGGAAGAGAGAGAATGCGCTCTGGTTTCGGCAAATAACGTCTTTTCCTTGCATACATTTTACTCCGCTGTCATCTTGCTCCTCACCTCCCACCCTCCCGCTTCCCCCCCTCCTGTGTGTTGATGCCAGTTTGCGCGCATGTTTCCCCTGGACCAGAACGACTGGGAGCACGGCATCAGCGCGCTGCCCTCCAGCACGCACTCACCAAACACCCTCGCTGCCACCGCTGCCTCAGCGCCCTCTACATCGCCAGAAGCACTAGCAGTGGGGCTGGTGGCGGCAGAGGCAGCGCCGGTGGGTCCGAAGAGGGAGTACGCGCCGCCGGACCTGCTGACGCTGCTGTTCACGGACCTGGGCGTGCTCACCCCTGCCGCTGTCAGCGACGAGCTCATCCAGCTCTACCTCTGACCCGCTCCCTGCCACCCCACCCCACTGGCGAATTGAAAGGTTCCAAGCCAAGTTGAGGCAGAAGCTCATTGGTAGTCGACACGTTGAAGGGAAATCAAATACCCATATTCGCCCGGATAGAAGGTCTGGTCGCATAGAATGTCAACTTATACGTATTAGCTATGTAGAAGTTATAGGCTAGACTGAGGTATGCTTCTAGTGAGTACAACCAACTAGTATTTGTTCTAGGTTTTCACTTCTAGTCCATCATTCGGTTCTCACTTTAACATGGTATCACGCCAGGGCCTCAGATTGATTTTAAGTCGTCCTGATTGCAAAGGACTACCCGTGGTTTTTTCCCTGAATTTTCGAGGTCCCCAATTTTTTTTGCTGAGGAGTCAGGATTGTGTGGGACAAAAATGCTGAATGGACAGAGATAGATGGTTTTTTTTCCCTGATTGACAAAATGAAGAGGAAATTGAGAAGCAAATAACTTTACTCGACATTACCAAGATCATCCACATTGTCGTCACTACTACCTACATGTTAAAATTATATAAGTTATAATTTAATATAGGCTTGGTAGGTTGTTACTGAACCTTTCTGTAGGGGGTACAAACCCCTCCTTGTACTCCCCTCTCTTCCTAATCGTCCCCTTCTTTCTCGTCACTTTTGCCTACCCCACTTCTCCTCACGATATTCCATGGCGTCACTTCTAGTATCCTAGCCTACCTAGCCTCCTAAGTTTAAGAGGCTCGTGTCCTAAGTTTCTAAGATGGTATCAGAGCCGGTCGTGTCCACCGGACCCTCTCCCTACGTACCCGTTGCGTACTCCTGCTGCATTCGCAGCCTTCGCGGTTTTCCGCCTGCCTGCCGTCGCGACGCCAGGATGTCGCGTCGGCCCCTTGTTACCTGCCGTCGCGGCACCAAGGTGTCGCGACGGCCCCTGGTTGCCCGCCGTCGCGGCACCAAGGTGTCGCGACGGCCCCTCGTTGCCTGCCGTCGCGGCGCCAAGGTGTCGCGACGGCCCCTTGGTGCAGCCGTCGCCCGTCCGCCTCACCGCTGCGACATTGACGGTGCGCTGCGGCGGCGTCTACGGCAGCCGACGGCATCGTCGGGCTGCGGCCGGCCGAGCGACATCTGTGGCGTCGCCGGGCCTGCCGCCCGCTCGCCAGCCACGGGCGTCCCTCAGGACGACGTCCTCCCGCCAGTAAGCGCCGCGCCATTTATGGCGCGTCGCTGAAGACTCGCCCCGTCCCCCCCCCCCCCCCCCATTCTCCCTTCCCCCTGCGTCTTCCCCTCCTCCTGTCGCAGCTGCTGTCTTCTGCCCGGACGTTGCCACATCACCGAGAGCCCTCAGCCGCGGCGGTCGCCGCCTGTTGTCGGCGACCCAGCCGCCTTGAGCCAGAGCTCCGCCGCTGCTTGTCGCTGACCCGCCCAGACGCCGTAGGCTGCCTCGTGTACGGGGGTGTGTCAACGCTTTGCACGAGGGTCAGATACCCGGCTAAGCACGAGCTTGAGGGTGTGCGGGGTTAGGGGGTGGGTTGGGTGGGTGTGCGACTACCAAGCCTAGGGGGTGTGTTAAAATTATATAAGTTATAATTTAATATAGGCTTGGTAGGTTGTTACTGAACCTTTCTGTAGGGGGTACAAACCCCTCCTTGTACTCCCCTCTCTTCCTAATCGTCCCCTTCTTTCTCGTCACTTTTGCCTACCCCACTTCTCCTCACGATATTCCATGGCGTCACTTCTAGTATCCTAGCCTACCTAGCCTCCTAAGTTTAAGAGGCTCGTGTCCTAAGTTTCTAAGACTACACCCCACTCTGCCTCTTCTGCTACTACCTTCCCCTTCTTCGAGCCGTCTTGCTTGGCCTAAGGGGTGTTGTTGAAGGGCTTACGCTTCTTGTAAGCGCGCCATATCTCCACCACAGCATCATAGTCCGGGTCATAGTCTAACAGTGACATGCACATGAGGTCACTAAGCCTAGTATCTTTAAGACTGCCACGCAGCCAGCTCTTAATCACATTCTGCCTAGAGAATCCACGCTCGCACTCCACAGTGCTGAGAGGAAGCACTGCCACCGCCATCCACAGCTTCATCAGGTTCGGGTAAGAATCCTGCCAGTCAGGTGTCTTCAGCATGGCCGTGAGCCCAGCGTGAAAGCTTCGGTCGGCCTGGGGAAGAGCAGCAATGACAGGGCAGAAATGAGGCAGCTCTCTCATGGCTGCACGCTTGTCAATGCCAGGAAGAATCTCCTCTGCCTCATCTGCACGATAAAGAGTAACAAGGGAGAAGAACCAATCAAGGCACTGGGCCTTGCGCGCAGCTCTCTCCCAGTTAGGGGGCCAGAGGTTGACAGAGAAGAGGCGGCAGCCAGAGAGCTTCCCCAGATCACCCAGCCGCTCCTTCAAGTTCGACACCATGCCTGTCGCCATGGCCACACAGAGCCTCTGGCACGCGTCGTGATTGCCCTCCCCCGGATAACCGGGCAAGCGATCTTCATGCAGCACGAAGGTAAAGGAAGCCGGACGACCATCGGAGTCAACCCCCTCAGCTGTGACCTCGCGAGAACCGCCCGGGCCGTGACGGGTGAGGAAGATGGTGAGACGGTCCTTCGGTCCCCCGCCGAAGTCTTCGGCGTCCCCGTAGCGGCTCTGCAGCAGGGTTGTTGTGCGGATGATCTGCGCGTGGACGGCCGAGTACTCCAGCTGAGGTTGGGGCGGGGAAGAGAGGGAGGGGAGGAAGGGAGGGGAACGTGTATATATACAGAACCAGGGTGGTTTAATAACGACTCATTGTCACAGTAAAGAAAAACTCACCTGACGCTCCTGGAAGGACTTGTTGAGGATGTTTAGCTGCTCCAGTACGTCAGCAAGGAACATGACAAGGAACCAGAAGCGGTAGCTTGTCACTATCCTGGAGAGCCGGGTATCAGTCCACTCCGAGAGCATGACGACGATGGCGGGTAGAACCTTGACTAACCTAATGACAGCCTCACCGCGGGAGAGCCATCGAATGTTATGAATGCCTTGAAGTTCAAGGTTCGTCGAGGTGAAGATTTCCTGCAGGTCCAAGAAGCGCTGGTGCCATGGGCCGGATCGTCCGAAGTACTCAGCGAGCTCCTTGATGACATCGTCAATCATCTTGAACGCTGGCAAGGATTCTGCCGCTACTTTAGCTGCCAGTGCCTCTCTGGAGGGTGGGACAAAACGAGAAAAAAATGGTACATGTTGGGCCTTGGGAGTGGGGTAATACACAACAGTAGCGGTAAACAACAACGCTCACCTGTGCGCAATACAGTGACACGACACCAAGTGCGGAATTTGCATCCGCAGCCGCGTCACAAGCCCAGCCTTCGACCCCATCATAACAGCAGCGCCATCGGTGCTTATGCCCACGACCCGCCGGAGGTCGACACCAATGGCGTTGATGTGAGACAGGAGTAGAGCGAGCAGAGAGGCAGCGTCGGCCTTGTCGACGCTCAGCAGGG
This sequence comes from Closterium sp. NIES-67, assembly GCA_027943415.1. NCBI lineage: Eukaryota > Viridiplantae > Streptophyta > Zygnematophyceae > Desmidiales > Closteriaceae > Closterium > Closterium sp. NIES-67. The sequence continues at coordinate 18,545 of BQMB01000434.1, read as the reverse complement.
CCAGGTATTCGCAGACGACTTGGTTCTCGCGGATGAAGTGCGCAAACACGATGAGGTGCTTGCCGCGGCAGCGGTCTGTGCTCTCATCGATACTCAAGCCGATGAACGGGCTCCTCAGAAGGTGGTCCAACGGTGTTGTCTGCAGCCAGGTTGCCATGGACTGTGTGAACTCCCCGTACCCATAACTGCAATAGCCAAGGGCATACACATAATTAGTATGCTGAAATATTAACATTCGTTATGCATGATAGATGCATGCAAAACAAAATCAAACAACACACAAAAATACCTGTTGTAGTACGTGCCATAGGTCTGTTCGGGGAAGTGCTCGTGCCGACGTTGGCTGAGGTAGCGCACGAGTCTGATCCAGTTTTCCATCGGCTCGTTGCCTTTGCAGCAGAAGTAGAGCGCGTCAAGCAGCGCAGTCACACGTTCCTTCTCCAGGTCTGCGGCTTGAGGAAGCTGGTCGATCCGCAGCTGGTTGGTTGCGTCCTGCAGCAGCGCCTGCTGCTTTGTCACGGCTAGGCGATGCTTGGCCGACCCCGCGTGCCTGTTGAATGCCTGCAACTGCACGTCCGTCAGCCCTGCGCCGCGTTTGCCGACTTTCCCTCTGAGTCCTGCATGCTCAAGGCACAGACTGCATTTAAACGCAGGGAATCCAGCGTCAGTCTTAACGATCATAAGCCAGGGAAACCGCTCGGACCACCGCGTGTTAAACCTGCTGAGGGCTTCGCCGTAGACATCCTCAGGCGACCGAAACTTGTTGGGTGCAACGGTAGTGTCGTCGCCATCGCTGTCGTCATCTTCGCACATGGCTGAGGGGCGGGGCGTCGTCGGCTGACCGCGTGGGAAATTCCACAGGGTGGATTGCCGGTATCGACCGGCAGGTTTCACGGGGGTGGCGGAGCCTGGACTACAGGTAAAAGCATTAGCCAGGGATGGGCCTAGAATAGGCGCGGAATTCGGCTCGACAACACCTTGAGAAGTAGAGGCGAACGACTGCGAGGCGCATAGGGGGTTTTGTTCCGTCGGAGGGTTAGGAGGAGTCTTCGGAAAACTACCTAGCGTCGAAAGGAGCATGTCAAGCCCATTGGGGGCTTCGGCACGGTGACTGCCGCTGTCGTCGCCATCGTCGTCCAATTCCACGTCGCCTGACTCAGGCATGTGGACTGGGCTCACTAGGGTGGTCGACGAGCAGAGACACACGACGGAGTGGTTGTAAAACAACGACACTGCGGGGGGAAGGTCACGCTGGGAGTGGTTAACGCAGTGGCTGTTCCTACCGTGGGAAGAAACAGATGAACAAGACGCAGGGGGGAAAGGGAACGATGGCGAGGCGTGAACACTTTGCCAGCCATGCACAGTTGGTTTCCTGTATTCCTGAATCTGGACCGAAACTAGCGCGGCGCATGCGCGTCGGCGTCGAACCGGAGTGTGGTGTTGAAGCTGGGTCATCATCGCTGGCATACACGTGATTGGCTATTCAGGCAGCATTTACAAAGGCAACCAATCCACGCATGCAGGCAAACTGGGTGCTGGCCGACACTTTGAGAAGGACCAATGCCGTGAGGCAGCGCGGCAACATGTGACTCAGCAAACGATGTCTGCGGGCGGGAACCTGGCAGTCAGGCCAGTTTTGAGGGGGAATATGCGCATATCGCTGTAATTCTGGGGGGGGCCCGCAAATCACGCCTTTGACAAAATCAGAACCCATGCTCGATACAAGTCTGAAAATTCAGGAACCATTACAAAAAAAAACTGACCTAACAGATATCCCTTATAAAAAAACCTTGAAATTTCAGGATATGCCAAAAACAAAACCCTAGCAAATCATATCTCGTACCCCTCAACACCCTGTTTTTTTCCTGATTCAGGAAAATTTTCCTGACTTCTGGGGGCCTGTATCACGCGTAGGTTAGAATCCCCCACCTACCGCTTCCGCCCGTACCCTAGCTAGGCCTCGCCGCGCCTCCTGGGCCCCGTCGCGCCTCCTAGCCCAGTCGCGCCCCCCCTGGGCCCCGTCGTGCCTCCTAGCCTTGTCGCGCCCCTCCTGGGCCCCGTCGCGCCTTGCCTGGCCCCGTCGCGCCTGCCTGGCCCCGTCGCGCCTCCCTGGCCCCGCCGTTCCTGCCTTGCCCCGTCACGCCTGCCTGGCCCTGCCACGCCTCCTTGGCCCCGTCGCGCCCTGCCTGGCCCCACCACGCCTGCCTTGCCCCGTCGCGCCTGCCTGGCCCCTCTGCGCCTACCTGGCCCTGCTGCACCTGCCTGGCCCTGCCGCGCCTGCCTGGCCCCGCCGCGCCTGCCCGGCCTCGCCGCGCCTGCCTGGCCCCGTCGCGCCTGCCTGGCCCCACCGTGACTGCCTGGCCCCGCCACGCCTGCCTGGCCCCTCCGCGCCTGCCTGGCCCCGCCGCGTCTGCCTGGCCCCGCCGCGCCTGCCTGGACCCAACGCGCCTGCCTGGCCCCGCCGCACCTGCCTGGCCGCTCTGCGCCTGCCTGGCCCCACCGCGCCTGCCTGACCGGGCCGCCGTGCCTGCTCGTCCTGCCGTGCCGCCTCGAGCTCCATCTACTCTGCTCGCCAGTGCCCGCACTGTCCCCTGTGTCTTCCTCGGTTTTCCCCTGGACTCGTCTGACTGGCTTTTCTACCACCCGCCGTCTCACCGCTTCCTCCACTCTCGTTTGACGAGTTTGTTTCCTTCTACCGTCGCTTCAATCACCGAGGTCTCCCGGTTGCCCCGCCCCTGTTCCTGGCTCCCTCTCCCCCGGTAGCCCCTGCTCCTCTCCCGCCTCGTCCTGCCCCGTCTGGTGTCTCTCACGTCACTCCCCTCCCGTCGGTTGTCCCCGTTGAGGAATCTGCTGACTCTGGTAGTCCCCCCGGCCCGTCCCTGCCGCGTCCCCCTTCCCCAGTGTCTCCGCCTTCCCTGCCGCAGTCGCCGTCGCCGCCGCCGCCGTCGCAGTCGCAGTCACTGCCACCGCCGAAGCCGCCGCCGCCGCCGCCGCCGCCGCCGCTGCCGCCGTTGGCCTCTGGGGGTGCTGACAATGAGAAGGGTGTTCGTCCTGCGGCTCCTGGGGGTGCCGCTGGAGTTGGAGGGGGTTCTTGCTCGAGGGGTGTTGGTTCTGGGGGTGCTCCAGTTGAGGGTTCCGCCGACGGTCGTCCTGCCTCTGCCGGTCCGAAGGTTCCGGCCCAGCCGTCGCCGCAGTCGTCGCCGCTGGTCTCCGCTCTCCGCCTGCTCAGCCTTCCCTCCCCGGACCACGCGCCGATGTCTTCCCCACCGCCTGCTGACCTTCCTGTCTACGGTCCTGTGTTCCCGCCGCCGGACTCGTCTCCGGCCCGTCCTCCTCCTCGTTCCCCTCCTGTGTCCCCTCCGCTGTCCCCTGACCCTACACCTCCGTCCCACGTTTGGTCTCGCCGTCCCTCCCGTGCTCGTCCCATCTCTCCTGTCATGCGCTCCCACCCTATGTTGCTCCGTTCCCGCTCGTCTCGTCCTCCCCTCCTCCCGTCCCCTCCTCCCTCGTCCCTTGCCGTTGCACCTCCTCCGTTGTCTGACTACCTCCGTGCCGCTCGTCCCCTTGTCCGTCGGGTCCTTGCCTCTCTTGTTACTGACCCGTCTGTTCCTGTCTCGCGCCTTGACGCGCTTGTCGCTGCTGTCGCTGACTTCGCCTCTACCCGCCGCCTTGACTACGCTACCGCTCTGGTCTCTGACCTTGCCCGTCCTCCGTCCGTCGGGGGTGCTCCTGCCCTTGGCAGTGACGTCCTAGAGGACAGGCAGTACGAGCTTGCTTTCCTTTTGGAGGCCGCTCCCCATCTCTGCTCCATGCTAATAGTCCCTGAGGGTGACCCCGACGCTTTCGACATCCCGACCCCTCGCACCTACGCTGAGGCCACCTCGGGACCTTGCGCCTCTCAGTGGATAGCTGCCATGGAGCAGGAGATGGCATCTTGGAGGTCCACCTGCACTTACGTCGACGCAGTTCCCCCCCCTGGGGTGAACGTAGTCGATGGTCGGTGGCTCTTCAAGGCGCGCTATGTGGCCAGAGGTTTCAGTCAACGAGAGGGGGTTGACTTCTTCCAGACCTTCGCCCCGACCCCGAAGATGACCACTCTTCGGGCGCTGCTACACATAGCAGCACAGCGCGACTACGAGCTTCACTCCCTCGACTTCTCTACTGCCTTTCTTCAGGGCAGCCTACACGAGCAGGTCTACCTGCGCCGACCACAGGGCTTCACTGGTTCCTTCCCCCCTGGGACCCAGTGGCTTCTCAGGCGCCCGATCTACGGCCTGCGTCAGGCTCCTCGTGAGTGGCACGACACGCTGCGGGCCACGTTAGCAGACCTGCAGTTCTTTCCGTCCTCTGCTGACCCCTCGCTGTTTGTGCGTTCCGGGTAGACTCCGTTCTACATCCTTGTCTACGTAGACGATCTGGTCTTCGCTACTGCTGACAGGGACGCACTGGCCTCTGTGAAGGCCGAGCTGCTGAAGAGACACACCTGCACTGACCTTGGAGAGCTGCGTCGCTATCTTGGCCTGCAGATCTCTAGGGACAGAGCAGCACGCACCATCACTCTGACCCAGTCACACTTGGTGCGTCAGGTCCTTCAGAGGTTCGGTCTTCAGTTCTCGTCCGCACAGCCCACTCCTCTACCTGTAGACCATGGGCTCTCCGCTCCCGTTCCTGAGGAGCCAGTAGAGCCCAGTGGCCCCTACGCAGAGCTGGTGGGTTGCCTCATGTACCTGATGACTTGCACTCGCCCAGATCTCGCATACCCTCTCAGCATCCTGGCTCGCTTTGTGGCTTCAGGCAGACACCGACCTCAGCACTGGTCTGCCGCTAAGAGGGTTTTGCGTTATCTTGCTAGTACATCGGGCATGGGGTTAGTGCTAGGAGGACGCAGGCTTGTGGTCCTTACTGGGCACACAGACGCTTCGTGGGCAGACGACTCTGAGATGCTTAGGTCGTCGCAGGGCTACTGTTTTAGCCTTGGTTCGGGTGCTATCTCTTGGAGATCCACTCGCTCGTCATCTGTTGCTCAGTCTAGCTGTGAGGCTGAGATCTACGCTGGTGCCATGGCGGCACAGGAGCTCCCCTGGCTGACCTTCTTGCTCACAGACTTAGGTGAGCGGCCTAGCTCTGCCCCGGTCCTGTACGCTGACAACAGGGCCATGATACTCCTGTGTCAGGAGCCTCGGCTTGAGAGCAGAGCGAAGGCTGCGGTACTTCCTCCTGCGCGAGCTACAGCAGCGCCACCAGGCCCGCGTAGTTCACTTGGCCTCAGGTGCCAACACAGCTGATATCTTTACTAAGGCGCTTGCACCTAAAGATCATCAGCGGCACCGTGTACAGCTTGGTCTTGTTCCTGTAGCTACTCATCTGTTAGGATCCTGATTGTGTACTCTCTATTATATATGCCTGTCAGACTGGCCTTGTGGCCTTACCTCCAGTGGCTGGACTAGTAGTGCCGCCCTGGCTTGCTTTAGTTTTGTTTGTATTCTTGCTGACTGGTCTCCAGACCCCTGCCTCAGTGGTTGGACTAGTAGTGCCACCCTGAGCTGTTTGCTTCTTGCTTAGATTCACCCCTTGTCTAGCCTAGGGGATGTGTCAACTTATACATATTAGCTATGTAGAAGTTATAGGCTAGACTGAGGTATGCTTCTAGTGAGTACAACCAACTAATATTTGTTCTAGGTTTCCACTTCTAGTCCATCATTCAGTTCTCACTTAAACATAGAACACCCATGGGTAAGAGCACATGTTTTTTTTCTGAGGTATGAGAAAATACCCCCCCCAGTGGGCCTTGTAAAAGAGATTTTCCAGTTTCTTTCTTTTTCAAGTGCCTAATATGTCAAGAATCATTCCGCATTTCTAGCAAATTCATTACGACATCCTGGTCAAATGACTAGCTAGGAAGAGAGGCGGCCATGAAATGGCGTGAGGGTTTAGGAGCTCGAGAACTAGGAGAGAGTTGACGAGAGATAAGGGTGAGAACTAGAAGAGAGGCATACAAGGAAGGGATTATACCCTCTACAGTAGAGTTTGATAACGTACCGAGCCTACCAATTATGTAACACAATATATAATTTAACACACTCCCTATGTCAACTTATACATATACTGCATGTAGAATTTATAGGCTAGACTAGGTGTGTGCTTCTAGTGAGTACAACCCCAACAGGTATTTGTACTAGGTTTCTCCCTCTAGTTATCATTCTCGTATGCTAACATGGTATCGAGTAGGTTAGGTCCACCCACCCGCTTCCGCCCGTGCCCTAGCCGCTCGCCTACCCCTACCTACCTAGCCCGGCCCGGCCCTTAGCGCCCGCCCGCCCCTTAGTGCCTCCGGGCCCCCGTCGCGCCCTCCTGGCCCCCATCGCGCCCTCCAGGCCTCGTAGCGCCCTCCTGGCCCGTGTCGCGCCCTCCTGGCCCCGTCGCGCCCTCCTGGCCCCGTAGCGCCTTCCAGGCCCAGTCGCGCCCTCCTGGCCCCCGTCGCGCCCTCCTGGCCCCGTCGCGCCCACCTGGCCCCCCGTCGCGCCCTCCAGGCCCCGTCACGCCCTCCTGGCCCCCGTAGCGCCCTCCTGGCCCTGTCGCGCCCTCCTGGCCCCGTCGCGCCCTCCTGGCCCCCCGTCGCGCCCTCTAGGCCCCGTAGCGCCCTCCTGGCCCCCGTTGCGCCCTCCAGGCCCAGTCGCGCCCTCCTGGCCCCAGTCGCACCCTCCAGGCCCCGTAGCGCCCTCCTAGCCCCCGTCGCGCCCTCCAGGCCCCGTCGCGCCCTCCTGGCCCCCGTCGCGCCCTCCTGGCCCCTGTCACGCCCTCCTGGCCCCGTCGCGCCCTCCTGGCCCCAATCGCGCCCTCTAGGCCCCGTCGCACCCTCCTGGCCCTCGTCGCGCCTGCCTGGCCCCACTGCGCCCGCCTGGCCCTGTCGCGCCCGCCTGGCCCCAACGCGCTCGCCTAGCCCCGCCGAGCCCGCCTGGCCCCGCCGTGCCCGCCTGAACCCCCTAGCGCCCGCCTGGTCTGCTGCGCGCGCCGGCCCCTCCTAGCACCCACCCGGCTCTTCCTAGCCCCCGCCCGGCCACTCCTAGCGCCCGCCTGGCCCCTCCTAGCGTCCGCCCGGCCCCTCCTAGCGCTCGCCTGGCCCCACCTAGCGCTCGCCCGGCCTCTCCTAGCGCCCGCCCGGCCTTTCCTCGCGCCCGCCCGGCCAGTTCCGCCCGTCTGTCCCACCGCGCCCGCCCGGCCTCTCCTACTGCCTGCCCGGCCCCGATACGCCCGCCCGGCTCCTGCGGCCCGCAACTCCCAGTGCCCGCTCGGCTCCTGCGGCTCGTGTTGTCTGCTTGCCACGCTGGAGCGTCTTGCCGCTGTCCTGTGGAGCTGTGCCGCTGTGTCCCTGTGTTGCTGATCCTGCACGATGGCTGACTTCGTCCTCCGCCTGGATGCGGAGGGCCATGCGGTTGACTTCGCTGCCTGGCTGTCCGATCTCCACCATCACCTTACAGGTCAGCGTCAAGATGGGTATTCCTTGGTTGTCCATGTTGATGGATTGCTCCCCCGCCCCCCTGCACCTGCTCCCCTCCCTGCCGACCCCACCCCTACTGAGCGTGAGGCTTTCTCTGCTGCTGCACTTGCCTGTGCAATCTGAGACTCTCACGATGCAGTTGCTCAGGTCGCTATTAGTCACGCCCTCCCTGTGCCTGAGCGTTTGCATTTCGCTACAGTAGAAACTGCCAAGGCTTACCTAGAAGCTGTAGTTGCTCGCTATTCCACGCCTGCCTCCGCTACTGCAGGCCGCCTATTCTTTCCTATGCTTTTCCCAGACCTTGCTTCCTTCCCTACTGTTGCTGATCTTGCCACTCACCTGCGTGCCCTCGAGTCTCGCTACCGCACTGCTAGCACTGCTGCCCAGCTCACTGCGCTCCCTCCACCCTTCTGCATGACCCTCTACTTCATCGCTATGCGCCTGCCTGACCGCCTTGCTAGTGCCCGTGACCACATCCTTAGCCAGCACCCGGGTGACCTCACCCTGACTGCCTTTGTCACCGCCCTGGCCGAGATCGAGATTCGCCAGCGCACTATCGCTCAGTCAAGCGGTGCACCGGCAGTCTCTATCTTTCACGGCTGTGCCCCCTCCCAGTGCACGTTTACTGACGTTTCGGCTGCGGTCGCCACTGCGACCCCTCTGACCGAGACTGCCGCTGCTGTGCACTCGCAGCAGCGCCCGCGCCACGCCGGTCGTGGCCGCCAGGGACGGCGTGGTGGTGGAGCTGGTGGTACTGGTAGTGGTGCCGGGGACAGTGGTTCTACTGAGGGGACTGCCGCAGCTAGTCAGGAGCAGCAGCCGTCGCCCCAGCAGCAGGAGCAGCCGCAGCAGCAGCCGTCGCAGCAGTCACAGTCGTCGCCGCAGCCTTCCCCGCCCCAGCCGTGGGCTCGTCTCCCCCCGGGTTGGCCAGGCACCTCCGTAGGTGGTGGCCGTGGTGGCGGCCCGTGCAGCTCGGCGTCTACCGGCAGCTCCGTTGGTGTGACCTGCCAGTACCAGCTTCAGACCGGGCCTCTCCGCGGCACTCTATGCCGCCGCCCGCACCCGACCGCCTGCTGTTTTCGCCGCCTCGACGATCTCTTTCGTCGTCGCTTTGGCCCGGCCCCGGACCTCCCCGACTGGCACAGCCTGCTTCGTCAGGGCGTGCCGATCTTTGAGTTAGATATGGATCAGATAGGTGCCGCTTTGTATGCCTTGTATGCTGACACTTCTAGTGTTGCTGGATCTTATTACCCTGTGTACTCTAGTTTAGGTGTTGCACCCTTGTGTAGCTTAGCCTCCCCTGCTGCGTCAGGCATAGGACTGCCTAGTTTGCCTAGCCTAGTTTCTGCACCGGCTCCGTTCCCGGCCTCAGCTACTGCCTCTCTGTCCTTCACTCTCGACTCCGGTGCTTCTGCCTGCTTCTTCCGCGACTGCTCCAAGCTCATGCCGCTTGCTGCGCCTGCTGTTGTCGCTCTCGCTGGCCCCTCCGCGGGACCTGTCGTCGCTCGCAGCTCCACTTCCCTTCCCTGTCCAGCCGTTCTCTCGGGCTCTCTTACAGGCCTCCACGTTCCCTCGTTCTCCAGGAACCTGGTTGGTGTCGGCCATCTTCAGGACCTCGGCGTCACCACTACGTTCCCTGGACACGAGCGGTTCGCTGTCTGTACTGAGGCTGTCTCAGGTTCCCCCCTTTGCTACGTTCCTCCGGGACCCGGTGTCCGGTCTATTTACCCTCGACACCGCTTCCCCCCCCGTTGGTGCGTCCTCCCACGTCGCTGCTACTTGCTCATGTCGGTCCCTCACACACCCATCCCTTCTGTGGCACCACCGCTTAGGTCACCCTGCTCTCCCGCGCCTGCATCACATGTCTCAGCACCGTCTTGTCTTAGGTCTCCCTGAGTCGCTCCCCGCACTTCCCCCCTCGCTTGCGCCACCGTGCACACCTTGCGTCGAGGGCCGGCTCCGCCGTGCCCCTCACTCCTCCTCGCTTCGCCCTGCTACTGCTCCCCTTCAGACCCTGCACCTGGACGTTTGGGGCCCCGCCCCCGTCCCCGGACCGTGCGGTGAGCGCTAATTCCTTGTGCTTGTCGACGACTACACGCGCTACACCACGGTGTTTCCCCTGGAGCGGAAGGCCGACGTGCCCGACGTTCTTCTCTCGCGGGTTGTAGCTGCGCGTCTTCACCGTGGTCTCCCTGTGTTGTGTCTCCACTCTGACCGTGGCGGCGAGTTTGCCTCTGGTCGGCTTGGTCAGTTCTGTCGTGCGGAGGGCATCACCCAGTCGTACACCTTGCTGGACTCGCCACAGCAGAATGGGGTTGCTGAGTGCCGCATCGGCTTGGTGATGGAGGTTGCTCGTACCTCCATGATTCACGCCGATGCCCCCCATATTCTGTGGCCGTTTGCTGCTCACTACGCTGCTCACCAGCTTAACTTGTGGCCACGCTCCCAGCGGCCGCAGGTTTCGCCGACCCTCCTTTGGACCGGGTCCCCTGGTGACGCGTCTACGTTCCACGTCTGGGGCTGCCTTGCTCACGTTCGTGCCTCTGGCATGGACAAGCTCACTGCCCGCACTGTCCCCTGTGTCTTCCTCGGTTTCCCCCTGGACTCGTCTGACTGGCTCTTCTACCACCCGCAGTCTCACCGCTTCCTCCACTCTCGTGACGTCACCTTTGACGAGTCTGTCTCCTTCTTTCGTCGCTTCCCTCACCAAGGTCTCCCGGTTTCCTCCCCCCTGTTCCTTGCTCCCTCTCCCCCGGTAGCCCCTCCTCCCCTCCCGACTCGTCCTGCCCTGTCTGGTGTCTCCCATATCACTCCCCTCCCGTCGGTTGTCCCCGTTGAGGAGTCTGCTGACTCTGGAGGTCCCTCCGGCCCGTCCTTGCCGCGTCCCCCTTCCCCGGTGTCTCCGCCCCCCTTGTCGCAGTCGCCGCCGCGGCCGCTGCCGCCGCCGCCGCCGCTCTTCGCCTCTGGGGGTGCTGCCATTCCGGAGGATGCTCGTCCCGCGGCTCCTGGCGTGGTCTGTCCCAGCGGGCCTGGGGGTGCCGCTGGTGCTGGAGGGGGTTCTCACTCTGGGAGTGTTGGTTCTGGGGGTGCTGCCGTTGAGAGTTCTGCCGATCAGAGGGTCGAGACCCAGCCGTCGGAGCAGCCGCCGCAGCCGTCGCCGCCAGTCTCCGCTCTTCGTCTGCTCGGCCTTTCCTCTCCTGGCCGCTCGCCGGTGTCTCCCCCCCCCCCTTCTCCTCTTCCTGTTTACGGCCCTGTGTTCCCGCCCCCGGACTCTTCTCCGGCTCGTCTTCCTCCTCGTTCCCCTCTTGTGTCCCCTCCACTGTCTCCTGACCCCACACCTCTGTCCCACGTTTGGTCTCGCCGTCCCTTACGTGCTCGTCCCGTCTCTCCTGTCCTGCACTCCCACCCTATGTTGCTCCGTTCCCACTCGTCTCGTCCTCCCCTCCTCCCGTCGCCACCTTGGGACCCTGGGCCTCTCAGTGGATAGCTGCCATGGAGCAGGAGTTGGCATCTTGGAGGTCCACCGACACTTACATCGACGCAATTCCCCCTCCTGGGGTGAACGTAGTCGATGGTCGGTGGCTCTTCAAGGTGAAGCGCCCCCCTGGAGAGCACGCTGTCTTCAAGGCGCGCTACGTTGCTAGAGGCTTCAGCCAGCGCGAGGGGGTGGACTTCTTCCAGACCTTTGCCCCGACCCCGAAGATGACTACTCTTCGGGCACTGCTACACATAGCAGCACAGCGTGACTACGAGCTTCACTCCCTCGACTTCTCTACTGCCTTTCTCCAGGGCAGCCTACACGAGCAGGTCTACCTGCGCCGACCACAGGGCTTCACTGGTACCTTCCCCCCTGGGACCCAGTGGCTTCTCAGGCGCCCAGTCTACCGCCTGTTCCAGGCTCCCCGCGAGTGGCACGACACGCTGCGTGCCACGCTAGCAGACCTGCAGTTCTTTCTGTCCTCTGCTGACCCCTCGCTTTTTGTGCGGTCCGGCCAGACTCCGTTCTACATCATTGTCTACGTAGACGACCTTGTCTTCGCTACTGCTGACAGGGACGCACTGGCCTCTGTGAAGGCCGAGCTGCTGAAGAGACACACCTGCACTGACCTTGGAGCGCTGCGTCGCTACCTTGGCCTGCAGATCTCCAGGGACAGGGCAGCACGTACCATCACCCTAACACAGTCACACTTGGTGCGTCAGGTTCTTCAGAGGTTTGGTCTTCAGTTCTCCTCCGCACAGCCCACTCCTCTACCTGTAGACCATGGGCTCTCTGCTCCCGTTCCTGAGGAGCCAGTAGAGCCCAGCGGCCCCTACGTCGAGCTGGTGGGTTGCCTTATGTACCTGATGTCTTGCACTCGCCCAGATCTCGCATACCCTCTCAGCATCCTTGTTCGCTTTGTGGCCACAGGCAGACACCGACCACAGCACTGGTCGGCGGCTAAGAGGGTTTTGCGATATCTAGCAAGTACGTCGGGCATGGGGTTAGTGCTTGGAGGACGCAGGCCAGTGGTCCTCATTGGGCACACAGTCTCTTCTTGGGCAGACGACTCTGCGACTCTCAGGTCGTCTCAGGGCTACTGTTTCAGCCTTGGTTCGGGTGCTATCTCTTGGAGATCCACTCGCTCGTCGTCTGTGGCTCAGTCTAGCTGTGTGCTGAGATCTATGCCGGTGCCATGGCGGCACAGGAGCTCCGCTGGCTGACTTTCTTGCTCACAGACTTAGGTGAGCGGCCTAGCTCTGCCCCGGTCCTGTACGCTGACAATAGGGCCATGATTCTCATATGTTAGGAGCCTCGACTTGAGGGCAGAGCGAAGCATATCCAGCTGCGGTACTTCCTCCTGCGCGAGCTACAGCAGCGTCGCCAGGCCCGCGTAGTTCACTTAGCCTCTAGTGCCAACACAGCTGATATCTTTACTAAGGCGCTTGCGCCTAAAGATCATCAGCGGCACTGTGTACAGCTTGGTCTTGTTCCTGTAGCTACCCACTTGTTAGGACCCTTATTGTGTACTCCCTACTATTGTGAGAGTACGACCCCGTTACACCACTTGGCCTTTTCTTATTTCCTTCCCTTTTCATTTCTCTTTTTACCGCATCTCATTTGGTTTCCTATTCTCCCTTTTTCCTTAACCTTTGGTTTATCCTGCTATTATAAGTATATCACCGACCAGGCTTGGGATGTATTGGTGCGCTATATCTAGCGTAATCCTGCCGTAATCCCTTAAAGCCAATAGCCTCGCGTGGCTATACGCAAGGTGATTCTATCTTCTAGAAGGGTCTATTCCCTTAGGATAAGATAAACCTGGTTACCTGATGTACTCTGGAAGTATAAAAGCGCCTTGTACTGATCGATAGTGGAACCTTTCCTCGACACATTCGATCCTGTGACACTTGGTAATCAGAGCTTTTCTCACTCGACCGCGCTCAGCTAAGCAGCAGCAGCGGGGATCCTGCCTCGAAAAACCGCCGGGGGCGACCAATTCGACGCCGATTCTGGTAAGCACCAGCTCCGCGATTTTCGAATTACCCCCTCCGTGCGTGTTTTGAACAGGATGGCAACCTTCGACAACGCCGAGGTTACCCAGCAGCTCTTCGCGCGCATCGCAGCCCTTCAGGAGGAAATGCGAGCGGATCGCGAAGCGTGGCGAAACCAGTTCGAGCGAGTAACTCGACTCGCCGGAGCGCAGCACGAGACGACAACGGCGACGACGCAGCAGTCGCAGCAGTTTCTCGAGGCTCCGAAACCGCGCCCACCTGAGCCGTTCGATCCGAGCGATCGAAACTCCGACGCCCGCAGATGGATCGCCGGGATGGAGATCTACTTCGCAGCCGTCGGATGGAGCTCGCCAGTCTGGGACGGTCAACGCGTACGACTCGCGGCGACACTGATGCGAGGGCCGGCACTCGAGTGGATTGGCGGCAACAGTACTTTCATCCACGGTGAAGCCACGTGGCAGCAGTTCCGCGCCGACCTGTTGAAACGCTTCGAACCGATAAATTCGAGTTTCCTTGCCCGCGAAAAAATTCATCGCCATCGACAGTTCGGGAGTGTAGCACAGTACACGCAGCAGATGGAAGAATTTTATAACCGAATTCCCGACCTGACCGAAGGGGAAAAAGTGCAATCGTACCTCGCAGGGCTGAAGACCGAAGTCAAACGACAAGTCGCAGCGTCAAACTACGCGAGCTACAGTGACGTCGTTTCGGCAGCGGAGCGCTTCGACATGGTCAACGCCGGAGCACGACGGACGCACGTCGGCAGTACGCGACAGGGCGACCGCTCGGCTCACCCCACGTTCGCCGACCCGATGGAAGTCGACAGATTCGAGGGGCGGCCACGTCCGAAAAACACCAACTACACGTGTGATTTGCGGGGTGCCGGGCCACCGAATTTTCGACTGCAACAAAATGAAGGCCGCACGCGCAGAGTATCGGGCACGCAACAGTGGCGGAAATCTTTCGGCCAATCCGAAGACAAAAAACGGGGGTCGCCAGTGATTGCGGATCTAGCTGGCGAAAAAGAAAAGATCCGGAAACGGTCGCGGGATTCCGGGAAAATCAACTTCGACGAAGCTGATTCGACGCGAGAAGGAGGAAATAATGGGGGAAAATCTCCACCCCACGACCAGTCTTTGCCAGGGAAAATCGCCGAGGAAAAATACGACTCCGCGAAAAAAGACTCTGCCGAGACAGGGAAACTCCTTGAAGACCCAAGAAATTATAAGAATTCGTTAAAGTTATCTTATAAAGATGCTTTAATCAAAACTTATGATTTTCGAGGAGCCAGAGCCTTGGAGAAATTTCGGGAGGGACTCCAAAAGAAGCAGAAAGCTGTGGAGACCATACCGGTACCGGACAACTTGGGGACCAAATTAAGGAGTGTGGAAAGAAGCCGACCTTTCCACGGAGTCAACGTCCTCTCCCGACACCAGCCCATAACGACTACCCGCTCCCCAGGGAAGACGTCGGTGGAGCTGAAGCAGCTCAAGAGGAAGCTGGGGGTCTACAAGAAGCTGCACAAACCCCGAACTCCTCCTACGGATGCATCCAGTTCTTCGGCATCAGTGACGCGCACAGTCGTCAAAGAAACTCCGGGCCCTGGAGAAGAGCCGTTCTCCAAGCAGCCTCGGCCAGCTGCCAGCTCAGGAGTAGATAGCAACACAAAGGTGTGTACGGAGTATTGGGATGTACCCTATGACCCAATCAATGAAACTATCTTTGGGTACTCCGAGCAACGACTGCCCCTCGTGCTCGAGGTCATCTGCAAAGGACGACGCCTCCAAGCACTCGTGGACAGCGGAGCGTCACACACCGTCTGCGACAAGGCAATGATCGACCGACTTCGGGAAGAGTACAAGCCTTCAGGATTCTCTGCAACGATGGTGGACGGCAGCAAGTTACCAGTACACGGCGAAGCAGTGCTACACCTACAAATCGGACCACTGCGCTGGAGACCTGCACTCCCCATCACCAACATCAAAGGGCTTGACTTGATCTTCGGGCGAGACTTCCTGAAAAGATTCAACCCCGAGATCAACTGGGTGAACCGCACCGCAAGCATCTACAACAATGGACGGAGAGTACAGCTACCCAACTGGGACGATACTGGAGATATCCCAACGGAGACACTCGCACGATTCGAGAAGGATGTGAAGCGGACCGACACCGGGTTCCTGGCAATAACAACAGAGGTGGAGAATGACGGAGAGAAAGCCTCGGAAACTCCAGAAAAAATCAAGGAATTACTGAAGGAGTTCCAAGACATTCTTCCTGACGATCTTCCGAACGAGCTACCGCCATACCGAACGCATCAACACGAGATCGTGGAGGAACCGGGTTCGAAGCCGACCTTCCGAGCACCATATCGGCTCAGCCCTACGGAGCTGACCGACATGAAAAAACAAATCGAGTATCTCCTAGCCAAAGGACTCATCCGACCATCCACTTCGCCATACGGTGCCCCAGTACTCTTCACACCGAAACCGGACGGAAGCCTGCGCATGTGCATCGACTACCGAGCTCTTAACAAGCAGACCATCAAGAATAAATATCCGATACCGCGAATCGATGACCTGCTTGACCAGCTTCGGGGAGCTACGGTATTTTCCAAACTGGATCTGCGGTCCGGATACTGGCAGATACGGATGGCGGACAACTCTATCCACAAAACTGCTTTTCGAACTCGGTACGGATCGTACGAGTATTTGGTCATGCCGTTCGGACTCACCAACGCGCCGGCAACGTTCCAAGCCGAAATGAACCACATTCTACGACCACTTCTGGACGAAAGCGTGGTGGTGTACCTGGATGACATACTCATCTACTCGCGCGACATGAAGCAGCACGTCGAACACCTGCGACGCGTCTTCGAAATTCTTCGACGGGAACGATTCTACGTCAAACTGTCCAAGAGCGAATTCGCCCTTGAAAAGGTCCAGTTCCTAGGACATATGGTGAGCGCTCAAGGAGTTCACGTCGACCCCAAGAAAATCGAAGCCGTACGTACGTGGAAGACACCCGAGAACGTGAAGGAGTTGCAGCAGTTCCTAGGCTTCGCTAATTACTACAACAGGTTCGTGCCACAATATGCGAAACTCGCGGCACCACTCACGAATCTGCTGAAGAAGAACACGCCCTACAAATGGGAGACGAAGCACCAGGAAGCCGTGGAGCAGCTGAAACAAGCACTAACGTCCGCACCGGTGCTCATCTTGCCAGATCCCGAACGCGACTACGTAATCGAAGCTGACGCCAGCGACCAGGCAGTGGGAGCAGTCTTAATGCAAGACCAGGGGAATGGACTGCAACCAATTGCCTACCTCAGCAAGAAACTGCACGGGGCAGAACTCAACTACCCGATACACGACAAAGAGGCTCTTGCTATCATCATCGCCTTCAAAGCGTGGAGATGCTATCTCGAAGGACGAAGAACAACCGTCTACACCGACCACTGCAGCCTGAAATATTTGAAAACACAACCCAACCTTTCCAGGCGGCAGGTCCGGTGGATCGACTTCCTCGAGACACACTTCCACTACGACATCGTGTACAAGCCCGGCCACAAGAACAAAGCAGACGCTCTCAGCCGGCCTGCACACGTTGCCGCGATTGAGATCGAAGGGATGAATCCACTACTCAAGGGACTCTTCACCCACGGGTACGCCATCGACCCCGAAATTCCCTTGGCAGAAAAGCGACATCTGTTACAGTGGGACAATGACATCGCATACCGGAAGGGATCCACAAAAATCTGGGTACCCAATTACCCTCCTTTGCGCCAGTTACTACTCGAAGAATACCACGACGTCCTGTACGCCGGACACTTCGGTAGCAACAAGACGCTCACCGGTATCGCCAAACACTACTACTGGCCCCATATGGCAGATGACGTCCAGAAATTCGTCACCTCGTGTGATACATGTCAGCGGATGAAGAGCAGCAAGCAGAAAAAGGCGGGACTACTGCAGCCTCTTCCTGTCCCAGAACAACCATGGCAAGTGGTTAGCCTAGACTTCATCACCGGGTTACCACCTACCTCCAGCGGTCATGACGCCATCCTTGTCGTCATTGACAAGTTCTCCAAAATGGGACACTTCATCCCGACACACACGACGGCACGCACCGAGGAGACAGCACAGCTCTTCGTTCGTCACATCATCTCACAGCATGGCATCCCAACTACACTCATTTCCCGACCGAGACCCCCAAGTTCACCAGCAAGTTCTGGAAGGAACTTATGTCTCTTCTCGGCACCAAACTCGCCATGTCATCCGCATACCATTCGCAGACAGACGGACAGACGAGCGCCTCAACCAAATTGTTGAGCAACTCCTCCGAGCAGCCTGCAAGGACGACATCTCCAAATGGGACTTGCACCTGCCCGTTCTGGAGTTTGGCCTACAACAATGCTACACATGCCGCTACTGGACAGACGCCGTTCTTCCTCTGCTACGGACGCCACCCACTCACACTACAAAAACCGACAGCATCAGCTACAGTCCAACCCGCACATGATTTCATTACAACCATGCACCAGCTTTGGGATCGGACCCACAAGCGCCTACTCGACATTCAACAGCAACAAAAGCGCCCAAGCCGATCGCCATCGTAACGATCACACCGTCACAGTGGGAGACCAGGTGCTCCTCGACACCCGCAACCTGGACATCAGCCATCTCCCATCTAAACTTCGACCTCGCTTTTTGCGGGCCTTTTCTCGTTGAAACACAAGTCACTCCCGTTACCTTCCGCTTACGCCTGCCAGCTACCTGGAAGATTCACAACGCCTTCCATGTCCAACTTCTGAAGCCCTATCGAGATCCTAACACGATCTTCGTGGGACGCCAGCCGCCGCCGCCGCCGCCCGTCCTCGTCCAGAACGAACCCGAGTACGAGGTCGAGTCCGTGCTTGCACATCGTCGTCGTCGGAATGGCACCGTGGAGCTTCTCATCCGTTGGAAGGGTTATGATCCTTCTGAGGACAGCTGGGTACCTGAGTCCGACATGGGTAACGCCCGTCGTCCTCTGCATGACTACCTTGTCAAGCAGGGTGTTACTTCTACCACCCAGCTTTGAGGGGGGGAAGTGTGAGAGTACGACCCCGTTACACCACTTGGCCTTTTCTTATTTCCTTCCCTTTTCATTTCTCTTTTTACCGCATCTCATTTGGTTTCCTATTCTCCCTTTTTCCTTAACCTTTGGTTTATCCTGCTATTATAAGTATATCACCGACCAGGCTTGGGATGTATTGGTGCGCTATATCTAGCGTAATCCTGCCGTAATCCCTTAAAGCCAATAGCCTCGCGTGGCTATACGCAGGGTGATTCTATCTTCTAGAAGGGTCTATTCCCTTAGGATAAGATAAACCTGGTTACCTGATGTACTCTGGAAGTATAAAAGCGCCTTGTACTGATCGATAGTGGAACCTTTCCTCGACACATTCGATCCTGTGACAACTATAGATACTTGTTTGACTGGCCTTGTGGCCTTACCTCTAGTGGCTGGACTAGTAGTGCCGCCCTGGCTTGCTTTGTCTTGTTTGTACTCTTGC
>BQMB01000433.1:0-49439 GCA_027943415.1 Closterium sp. NIES-67 | reverse complement strand
AGCTCCGCTGGCTGACTTTCTTACTCACTGAATTAGGTGAGCGGCCTAGCTCTGCCCCGGTCCTGTACGCTGACAAAAGGGCCATGATCCTCCTGTGTCAGGAGCCTCGACTCGAGGGCAGAGCGAAGCATATTCAGCTGCGGTACTTCCTCCTGCGCGAGCTACAGGAGCGTCGCCAGGGTCGCGTAGTACACCTGGCCTCCGGTGCCAACACAGCTGATATCTTTACTAAGGCGCTTGCGCCTAAAGATCATCAGCGGCACTGTGTACAGCTCGGTCTAGTTCCTGTAGCGTCTCACTTGCTAGGACCTTGACTTTGTACTGCCCTATATATATATCTACGTGTACTCAGACTGGACTTGTGTCCTCTACCAGTTGTTGGACTAGTAGTGCCGCCCTGGCCTTGTTCTTGCCTTGCCTGTACTCCTTCTGACTGGTCTTTAGACCCTTGTCTCAGTGGCTGGACTAGTAGTGCCGCCCTGAGCTGCTTGTTCAGGACCTGCCCCTATGCAGTCTAGGGGGTGTGTCAAACATTTGTATCTCATATACTTTGCATAGACTGTATAGGGTCATCTCTTAGAGGGTACAACACTTAGATATATTCTTGTACTCTCTCTCTCTCTCATCATTCATTCAGTTTTTGAGAACATAGTCCTAGCTCCTGTCCATCCGAAGTTCAAAAACAGTTTCGCTATCGTAGTCGATGGCTTTTAATTGCAATGCAGTGGCAATCAAGAACACGGTGGTTTTAAATATACCCTGTGTAAACAGTGCTGCAAAAAGTTTACCCTGAAAAATCAGACTACCCTGAGTTAGGTACCCTGTGTGACAGGGTGTTTCGGTGGGGCGACCCTGTTTTCAAAGGGCGGCCCAAAACCAATTTTGGGCCATGGTCAGATAGTAGCACCCTCACGGAGACCCCCAGCAAGTCTCGGGCCCTGATTTTGGCTAAGGGCCAATCAGCGCTCTCATACCACAGGCCTGCAGAAAACGTTTCCAGACAAAAGAATACGCGCTGTCTGCAGACTCATACGAAATATTACACGCAGTCTTAAATTTCAGACGAAAATAAAACATTGCTCTTAACGATCAAACGAATTTTTCAGGGTTGTCTAAACTTTCATATGAACCTAAAAATCAGGTCTGAAAATCAGACCATCTGACCGATTTCGTCTGATAAAAAGGGCCCTGGTCGTGTCATGCGCCTATGTTTTATTTGTCATTGGTGTATCCCATCCCATCCCATCACACTATTTGACTCTTCAGCAGCATGCTTTGGCAATTCCAGGCCCGTGCAAAAATGAAGGCATTGTGATGGCATCCCTTCCCTTTGCACACTGCCAAGCAGCGATCTTAGACCCTCTGTTTCATTCCTCAATGTTGGGCTGAGAAAAGCCCTTAGGATCTTTCCAGAGACTAAGTCCCAGTTGAGGATTGAGACTTGAGTAGTGCAGCGGAAGTTGAGTAGTTGAACCCTTGTACTAGTATATGAGAACAAGTGATTGATTAAAGAAACAAGCATACAGCAATATATAGAAAATAAGAAAGCAGTTGTAGAATACAGTTGCAGGAGCGGTTATCGAGTCGCACAGCGACTCGATTGTCGCTTCGGTTACCATCCGCGCTGTTGTAACGGTCAGTCGCAACCTCCAGTTGCGACCCTTCGAGTTCCTTCGCGTTCCTTGTCCGCCCCCTCGTGTAACCTCCGTTGACTCGCGTACCCGTTGTGATCTTCCTCGAGTGTAGTGTTACACTTCAGAAACGCTTAAGTCCTTTGAGATATTTCCAACACTCCCCTTCGTTTCTGGAGTGCTGACGTGTTCAGATCCGGTGACGTTTGTCTGCCCGGTCAGCAGCGTGCAGTAATCGAATTTTGCCTTCGCCAATTTCTTCGTCAGATAGTCTGCGGCCATTTATGTCGTCGGGCAGTAACTGAGTTGAAGTCTCCCCTTCGCGATTTCATCCTTGACGAAGAAGTACCGCAGGGCGATGTGCTTGGTTCGGTTGGCGAAGCCGTCCTTGTTCGCGATTTTGATCGCAGATTGGTTGTCGCAGAGGAGTGAGAAGACGGGCAGGGTCGCAATCTTCGCTTCCTCGAGCAACTCTCGTAGGTAGAGTCCTTCCTTGGTCGCAGTACAGAGGGCGATATATTCTGCTTCAGCCGAAGATAGTGCGATTAGTTCTTGCTTGCTCGACTGCCAGGAGATAGTCCCGATAGGTTCTAGTCGGTAGATGTAGCCCGTTCTCGATCGTCGATTTCCCTTGTCTCCCGCGTGGTCGGCGTCGACGTATCCGAGTCGTTGTACGGACGATGTCGTTACTTTACTGTAGGTAAGCCCGGTCGTCGGCGTGGAGACGAAGTAGAGTAGTGCCCGATTAAGTTCCTCGAGATCTTCTTGTTCCGGCTGCTTCAGATGCGTCGCCAGTTGGCTCGCGCTGTAAGATAGATCGGGTCGGCAGGTTACTGCTGCGAATAGTAGGCAGCCGAGCTTCTGCTGATACTCCTGGATTTGCTTCGCGGGGAGTTTTGCGGAGGTGTTGCTGTTGTTCCCGTAGCGGTAGGGAGTCGGGACCGTAGTCGGCATTAGACCGAATTTCTTCGCGACAGTGCCTGCGTATTTTCCAGCGTGTAGGTAGAACGCCGAGTTGTCTTCGATGACATTCAGTCCCAGGTACTGGGTCACTGAGTCGGACACTGTGAGTGTCAAGTCCCTTTCTAGCTCCCCTTCGAACCAGGTGGCGATGTCGGTGGTGGAACCGATGTAGAGCAGGTCGTCGACGTAAACGATGAGTAGGATATACTCTCTTCACTTCTGCAGTCGGTACATGCCTTGGTCATGCGGCAGCTGTAGGAATCCGATTTTTACGAGGCGACCGTGAAGATGCTGCTGCCAGAGCCGCGGGGCTTGCTTGATCCCGTAAAGGGATTTTATCAGCTGGCATACTTTTGTAGGGTCGTCGATGAATCCGTGGGGCTGCTCGACGAAGATCTCGGCGTCCACAGGTGCGTACAGGAAAGCATTTGCGACGTCGATTTGGCGCAGTGGTAGTTTCTTGATGGCCGCGACGGCGAGTAGGATGCGCAGGGAGGTGTGACGGGAGACTGGGGCAAAGGTTTCTGTGTAGTCGGTTCCGTACCGTTGATCGAAGCCTCGTACGACCCATCGAGCTTTGAATCGTTCGATGGAGCCGTCCGCGTTGGTCTTGATGCGGTACACCCATTTTCCCGAGAGGACGTTCTTCCCGTTGATGTTCGTTGTAGGTACCAACTTCCATGTATTTCGGTCTTGAAGGGCTTTTAGTTCCTTTTCCATCGCCTCCTTCCATTTCGCCTTATGTTCCCCCCCCAGAGCCTGCGACAGAGTCGAGGGCTCGCGCGGAGATGGCGGCGGCGGGTGCTGGACGGAGACCCATAGGCCGAGATTCTGCAGTCCCGTGGGTGTGTGTCGAGGGGAATTTTCATTCCCGGAATAGGCTGCTTCGTCACCATCTTCTGGATCAGGTAAGAAGTTTGGGCCAATGCATTCTGAAACATTCGTGTCGACGGGGTGGGGTGTAACGTAACCTTGGTCAGCGAAGTGGTAAAAGGTGTCGAGGTTGTTGCTATCGAGGGGATTGTCTTCATCGAGTGGAACAGGTACGGAACAGAAAGGGAGTGGTCCGGCAGCTTCCGAGGCTCCAGGTACGTCTTCTTCTGCTGCGTCAGCCTCGGCAGCACGGTCGGCGAAGGAACGAAGGCTCGCGAGGCCGTCGGTGGGGTCGTGTGTGTTGGCAATGTTGTCCAGGTAATGCTGCAGCGTCAGTCGCTCGTAGAAGATAACA
The DNA here is from genome assembly GCA_027943415.1 of Closterium sp. NIES-67. Classification (NCBI taxonomy): domain Eukaryota; kingdom Viridiplantae; phylum Streptophyta; class Zygnematophyceae; order Desmidiales; family Closteriaceae; genus Closterium; species Closterium sp. NIES-67. The sequence goes on along the minus strand of BQMB01000433.1, from coordinate 45,617 downwards.
TCACGTGATGCCACCGTATTTTTGTCTTGTATGTCGAGAATTTTGCATGCGTGAAAATGTTTGGCGATGCCGAGGTGTAGTCCCCACCGAGCTCGTTGAGTGAAGCGTCCTGCTCGGGCTGTGTGGGGTCTGTACTGTACCATGCATCCGAAAACTCGAAGTAATTTTGTGCTGCCCCTTTTTCGTGTCCACAGCAGGTGCGGTGATGCGTTGTTGGGAAGCGATGACGAGGACAACAGATTGTGCAGGTGGACTGCATGTGTCATCGCGTCTGGCCACAGTGTGTTGGGCAGTCTCATCCCCAGGAGCAGCTTTCGCATCGTCGTCTGCAAGGTCCGATTCATGCGTTCTGCGACCCCCTGCTGCTAGTGAGCGTAGGGCAGAGACACCAGACGTCTGATTCCTCTTTCCGCCAGATAGGTCCTGAAGCGTTGTGACTGGTATTCCAGTGCACCGTCTCACTGGAAACTTTTGAGCTTGGTTCCTGATTCTCGTTCGACGATGGGGAGCCATGTCGTGAAGGCGTCGAAGGCTTGATCGCGCGTTTTGAGGTTGTAGTGCCAGACGTATCTTGTTGCTGCGTCGATAAACGTGATGACATACTGTAGTTGAAGTCGGCTTCAGTGTCTTCTTGAGGCATGTTTAAAATGTCGCTGTAGACTTTTTCCATCGGTGCGTATGCAGGTGCGCTTGGGTTATGATGGGATGGAAAAGGCTGGTGGGGAAGATCGGCTTCGGGGCACGTAAAGCACCGTGCGCGTTGTCGTCGAAGTTCTTGGCCGCTCGTTGTAAGGAGAGCGTTTCGTTCTAACACTTCGGCTTGGATGGTTTGCAGTATTGTATTGTTTGCAGGATGTCCGAGACGTTGGTGCCAGATGTCGTCGGGAGCGCGATGGCTGGGCGAGCGGTGATAGATGTCGGCGTTGGAGAAGAACGCGACGACCGTGGCGGGACTTCGGCAGACTTCGCGTGTGATGGGTATAAGTTGATCTGCTTCGGTTGGCGGTCCACGGATTGCTGGTGATGGTACTTGGCTGGGTCCTGCTGCTGTTACTCTAGGTGATGTCTGGGAAGAGATGCTTGCTGGTACTTGTCTTTCTTGTCTGATGACTGCTAACGCTCGTGTTCTTTCTGCTGCAGGTATGGTGTTGGAGTACCAGAATCCGTTGGGGTTGAAGTCGGGGTCAAGATCCGGCGGGTGTGTCCAGGCGGCGAACGACACGATGCCATCACTGTCGGCAGTACCGCGATCGGGGACGAAGTCCAACACGAAGACGCCTGACTTCAGGAGAGCACGACCGATGAAGAGGCCGCCCTTCCCGTGGTAAAGGCGAAACTCGTTGGAGTTCGAGTCGCACTCCAGGTGAATTCCTTTTGCCATTAGCTGGCTGACGCTTAGCAGATTGTATCCCAAGTTGTCGACGATTAGAACCTTGTTGAGTTGCAGGATGACACTTGTTTCAATGGACTGTAACTAAACGACTCCTTGTCTGTTTGTTTTCAGGTTCTCGTTGTTGGTGACAGTGATGATGACGTCGCGGTTGAGGCGTCGCTCTCGTTGCACGAAGCGTCCGGAAGAACACATGTGTTGACCGCAGCAGCTGTCCAAGAACCAGGTGTTTCGCCCGGTGGGTTCGGAGTTGGCGACCGCAGCGTATGTCGGGTTGACCTGAAGTCTTTGTGAGCGCGGCGGCGGGAATTCTTCTTCGTCTGGTGCGTAGGTGGGTGGTGATTCGGGTGCGCAGTTGTCGATGTGTACCATGCAGTTGATGATGTTCGGTGTCCCTTGTGCAGATGTGGAAGAACGTCTTGGAGGCGACTTGTGGGTCTACTGGACGATAGACACGAGGACGTGTGCAGTTGACTTTGGAATGTCCGGATGTTTGACAGTTGTGGCAGAACGGCGGCACGAAGGTGAGTCCTCTGTTGTCGCGTTGATCTTGCTTGCCGCGTCGATTGTAGTTGTTTTCGTTCCTTCGTTGAGTGTAGAAAACTAACTGTTGCTGCTTCCTTGGTTGTCTTTCTTCGAACAGGTCCATCTGTTGTTCAGCATGAAGCTCGGCGCAGAGGTGCATCTCCGAGATCCTTCCGTGGGCGCGAAGAAGCGAGCGTGTGGTTCTCCATTCTGGCCCGAGCCCGGCGAGGACAGGTGTCACGAAGCTTTCTTCTGTGATTGTTCCTCCGCACCGAAGCAAGCGGTCGCGGAGGGTCTGGCATCGACTCATATACTGCATCGCCTTTTCCCCGGTCTTCATCTGTATTGTTGTCAGCTGTTGCATGAGTCTGCTTTGTGTCACGCTGTCGTTTGCTTGATAGAGACACTTGAGATGATGCCATGCGAGTTCTGCGGAGTTTCCGTAGCTCTGATACGTTCTGATGCTCTGCTGTTCTTGTGGTGACAGGTTCCGCAGGAGAACTGTATACGCCAGCAGCGACTGATACGTGAAAAATTCTTGCTCTTTTCCAGTGCCGTTGCTTGGAAATGGCAGGGACCCGTTGAAGTATCCCAAGAGATGCGCAGCCTCCATCAGCAGCTCGAACTCAAAGCTCCAGGTAAAGAAGTCGTGTCTGTTGAACGGTGAGGATGTCTGTAACTTGATTACGTGTGAAAACTGCGCCTGGAGACACAAAATCCCGTTTGGTGTCTGTTGTGATGCAGCTGCTGTTGGTTGGGCACGGGGCGGCATGAACTCGAATGTCCCCGGTGAAGAGTGATAAGGCGCAAAGGTAGGCGCTTGGTTGTGTCGCCCGAATGATGAATTGTCGAGGCTCATCGGTGCTAATCCCATGTTTCCTCCGTTGCTCTGTGTTGAATACGCAGGTGTCCTTGTCTGCTGCTGCTGGTCGAAGTGCGACATGAAGCTGAAGAACCTTTCCATTAGGTTCGGATCCACGCTTGAAGAGGGTGATGGGGTCACCATTTCCGGTGCTCTTCCTGTTGTTTCTTGAGCAGCGCCGGTCTCGGTTTGCAGTCCTGAAGTGTGCAATCCAGAGTTGCCGGGTTGAGTGTCTTGGGTGCTGGGTGAGCCCGTAGAGATTTTCTTGCCCTTGCTGTCCATGACTTGTAATCAATGAAGTCGTTGAATTGCAGATTGTAGATAGAGCGTAGTTGCTGGGAGTTTGGTCTCTGACTAGCTCTCATACGATGTTGGGCTGAGAAAAGCCCTTAGGATCTTTCCAGAGACTAAGTCCCAGTTGAGGATTGAGACTTGAGTAGTGCAGCGGAAGTTGAGTAGTTGAACCCTTGTACTAGTATATGAGAACAAGTGATTGATTAAAGAAACAAGCATACAGCAATATATAGAAAATAAGAAAGCAGTTGTAGAATACAGTTGCAGGAGCGGTTATCGAGTCGCACAGCGACTCGATTGTCGCTTCGGCTACCATCCGCGCTGTTGTAACGGTCAGTCGCAACCTCCAGTTGTGACCCTTCGAGTTCCTTCGCGTTCCTTGTCCCTCCCCTCGTGTAACCTCCGTTGACTCGCGTACCCGTTGTGATCTTCCTCGAGTGTAGTGTTACACTTCAGAAACGCTCAAGTCCTTTGAGATATTTCCAACACTCAAGAAGCTGGAAATCCAGCAAAAATGGCAGCACAGTCAGCACTTTCCTGTGATCACAAACAGCAAAAGCTTTGTTTGAACCCAGAGAATCACGAATTATTTCTCAACATAGCCCTCTACGATGACATCCTGACCACACACATGTGCACGGAGACCACGCAAACGGGACAGAGCTCCCGCTTCACCCTCAAGCCAACCGCCTGTGCTGCTTCCTGTCCCAGGCACACTACCACCCAGCACAGGTGAGAGCGCCACCACCACCTTCTCCACTGCGTCATCCTCCATCAGCCAGCTGCCCAGCGACCAGCCCTCACTGCCACTGGAACTGCCACTGCTGCTGCTGCTACTGGCGGCTGCGCCTTGCATGAGTGGATGCCAGTCCCACAGCACGGAGTTACAGTTGCGCTCCTCGCACAGCTCCATGACGTTCGAGGGGGAGAAACCATCTGGCAGCACCACCAGATCCACCCCGCATCCCCTCAACCACTGCTCTGACGCCGCCTGCCCTGTCGCTGACGCCGTGCTGACGTCAGCCACGACAGCAGACTCGTCAGTGACCACGAGCGTGGGAGCAAGCGAGGTGTCGAAGATGGGAGTGGAGCGGGGGAGATGGGCGAGGGAGCGAGCGATGACCACGCGCAGAGGCTGCTGACAGTCAGGCTCGGAGGACAGCAGGGTGGCAGGGCTGGCCGAGAGGTCAGGAGAGGGGTCGGCATCGGCAGCAGAGGCGGCGAGCAGGTCGGAGTCTGTGATGACAGCAGCGTCGTACTCTGCCAGGAGCTGGCTGCGGTAGCTGCCGGCCGCACAACCCGAGGTGCCGATGGACGGCAGGAGCGAGCCCGAGAGAGAGAGGGAGTACCTGCACCGGCAAGGAGGAGGGGGGGAAGAAACAGGGGGGAAAGCGCACAGGACGTGAGTGAGGAGGGGGTAGGGGGGGTTTATAGATGGAAGGGCATGAAGCGAATGAAAGCTACAGTGGGAGAAGGGAGTTGCTGGATCAATACGTAGCTTGAGAGAGCCTGTTCCGACATTGAACCTCTCCCAAACCACGAAAACTTCTAAACCGTCTTAGGACGGTCCACCCACCGCAGAATAGAGTAAGGGCGCTGGTTGGTGATCTTAAACATGAACGCCTCGACGTTGCGCCGGCACGCCTCCTCCTCCACGCCCACCACCACGTCAACCTTCGCCCGCCGCAGCATGCGAATGCCCTCCCCGCCCACCAGCGGGTTGGGGTCGCTGGTCCCCACCACCACGCGCTGCACGCGCGCGCGCACCAGCGCCTGGCTGCAGGGCGGCGTGCGCCCGTGGTGGCTGCACGGCTCCAGCGTCACGTACGCCGTCGCCCCCGCTGCTGCGTGGCCCGCTGCTTTCAGCGCGAACACCTGGCGAGCGCACGCGCGGGACGGGGTGAAGGGAGAGCGGGTGTGTTTTGTTTGTGGGGAATCGGATATGCGTCGGCAGTTGCTGCAGGAGGTGCCGTACGTGGTGGTGCAGGGGCATGGGGGGAGGGTGGCACGAGGTGGAAGGCAGTGACGAAAACGAGGGAGGGAACGGGGAGGATCCGACAGAGGAAATACACACGGCGTTTCGGCCCATGCCATCCCACCCCATCCCACTCCACCCCATGCTGCGTGCTGTGGCGCTACCGTTGCTATTTACCTCCGCGTGCGGCTCGCCCGCCTTGGGGTGCCAGCCTTCTCCCACAATGGCGCCGTCCTTCACAATCACACACCCCACCATGGGGTTCGGCGACGTGCGCCCCAGGGCCCGCCTCGACAGCTCCAGCGCGCGTCGCATGAAAGCCGCGTCTTCCGGCCTCTCCCCTTCCACCATCGCCCGCGCTCCCCTGCCGCCCTGCTCCGCCTCCGCCGCGCTCAGCTCCACGGACACTAGGCTTCCGCCTCCTTGAGCGGTCTTGCCGCGCCCGCGCAATGCTCTGCGGACAGAGATTCTGTGATTTCCTGCTTCGCGCAACCATTGCTTTCTCTCCGGAAAACCCGGAGAAATGGTGAGGGGTGAGGCAAGCCGTGGCCGGAAGGCGACATGTTCGAGCTGACGGGTTAGCGAGCAGGCATTGGCGCAAGTGCCCGCGGAGAATGCGGAGACAGCAGCCATGACGGCTAACGAATGATGTGAGACACAACTCACGGAATTCCACTCAATACCTTCATCCGTCTGCAAACCTAGTGCGGTGCAGAACGGTGCGTGTGGGTTCGCATGGCAGTGCAGATTCAGAAAACAAGGGTGGGACAGGAGGATGTTTCGCGCCTTGAAACATCAGCTTTGCTGTGAAGGAGTGATATGAAGGGCGGAATTGCGCGGCTCGCAGAGACCGCGTCCTCAATTAACATTTTCTACCCATTTTGCTCACGGCCCGGGTAACCCCGAACTCAGATAAATATTTTCTACGCGCGAGTCGGGAAATGCGTTTTTTATTACGTGAGGTCTTTTGGGCAGCTTCGACAGTTTTTCGCCTTCCGCGTTTGTAACAGTTGAGAGTTGTAAATGATGCCCCGAAATTATGACAGGGCTGTCCAGTTACGTGTGGAGTTTAGCTAGTGGCGGAAGTTGAGCTTTGGGGCATGATTTTTCATGAGAATCCATGCACTCTCGTGTTTTCTCGCGTAAATCTAGTTTGCATCTGCCCAGATTCCACAGTGCAGCCACGACAGTTTCTCGACAAGCGCCAAAGGTTCTATATTGTCGGCAGAAATTCATAGCATCCCTCCCTATGTGTTTTATGCCAGCAAAACACAGTGAAATGTGAGCTCCGCGAAACCAACAACATTCCGCGAACTCCAAGGTGCGTTCATGAATTTTTAAAGCCCGAGTCTAGAATGGTTTGCTATCAAGTTCAGAAATCCTGAACTTGTTTTCGTCCAATAGAGGGTAACGTAGTAAATATCGTTTGAACATCGCAATTCTCAGGGAACAAGCGGCAACTCGTAAATGCTGCTGAAAAGGACAAACCCGTAATTACTATAGCACTCAGCATTCTTGAGTTTCACTTGTGACCATTCTGAACACATTTTTGTGGGGGTCTCATATCACACATTATTCCCTCCCTTCCCCCGCCCCCCCCACACTGTTCATGCGCTGTTGAACTCGGATGTTGCCGACAAAATTCCGTGCTGCAATTACAGTTCTGCTATTTCGCCGAATTCTGGGTTCGTTGGGGGAACTTTGCTGAAATTACTTTCGCCCAATTTTTTTGGCACTGTTTTCATGCCCAGTATTCATGGTTTTTTAACATTCTAGATTCAGGCTTTAAGCACCCACATTCAAATGTGGAAGCCCTGAAATGTTTAGAGAAGGGTGATTGACGGGACCTTGCAGGGTTGACCCAGCTAGCAATGATTACAATTTCATCTCCGAAACAACATCCACTATTGTGCCGTGCTCAATGACGATACACCGCCCGACTGCACATTCATGCACGCCAGCGCCCTTCTGAATAGGAATCGTATCTTGCGGCACTGTTGAAGTGTGGCAGTACTGCTTCGGATGCCTGTCCAATTGGCTGGTAATTCACGGGCAATAACTAAATCCCAAATACAGTTCACATAATTTCAAATTCCATAACTTTCGCATTTCCCGACTCGCGCGTAGAAAATATTTATCCGAGTTCGGGGTTGCCCGGGCCGTGAGCAAAACGAGTAGAAAATGTTAATTGAGGACGCGGTCTCTTTGAGCCGCGCAATTCCGCCGTATTCGGAGCGCGTCCAACAGATTTCTGGGGGGAGCAATTGACTCCAGGATCGCCCGCCAAGTTTTAACGCTGGGTTGTACCAGGGTCGCAGTACGAGGTCTGATTATCAATGAGAGTGAAACAGTACATTTTAGTGTGGCGTAAGGTCAAGCCCGATCAGAGGTCAGATGAATCGGCTAAGGGCCCGGTACACATTCCTCGACGTCAGGGGACGTTGAGGGCAGGCGAGTCGTTTCAGTTACACACCAGGCCTACGCTAAGGTTTTGGGGTCTCTGTTTTCCACGATTTCTCTCCCTCCCCCCCCCCCCCCCCCCCCCCTGTTCCACTCTTTTTCCCCCAATCCGGAATCGATGCACAAGTGTAATGAAGCGCATAGGGATGGAAATGTGGAGGTCAAGAAAGGAGGACGGAAGTGATTGGAGGGCGAGAGGCGAAAATAAAATATACACGCGAATTGGGCTGAGCTTCATCGAGGGGAAATTTTGACTTGCGATACTGGGGGAAACGGAATTGCGTTAGGGGGGGATTGGATTTCGCGGGATGGGGGGAATCGAAAATGACGGGGGAAACTGGAATTGAGAGGGGTGGGGGGAATCGGGCTTGACTGGGGGGGAATTGGAATAGCGAGGCGAAGCGGAAAACGAAATTCACGGGGGAGTTGAACGAGCGAGGGGCGGCAAGCGGAATCGAATTTTGGGGGGGTATGGGGGGCTTCGAAATTGGGGGGCACGGGGGGCTTCGAAACTGGGGGCCAGAGGAATCAAGTTTGAGGGGGCAGGGAAGGAGTTTCGAAATTGGGGGGCCAGGGGAATCGAGATCGTTGGGGGAAGGGGGAATCGAAAAGGTGGGGGGAGGTTGGGAAAACGTGAGCAAAGCGGGATGAGTCGAGAGGAATCAGGATTATCAGTACACAAATGCCACAATCCCCCTCAAATGTTTATCTGCAGGTAGCTGTAAGGAATTACCATTCCTTACTGCGTCGACCGCTACCGCGTACACCCGAACATCTCGACTCGTCACGTTCGGCCTTCATTTTCGGCCCAACCCTTTCCCGAGTCGCGTCCGACACTGTCGCCACATTGCCGAACCTACCCACGTTCCGAGGTTATCGCCCTAGTACGCCAACCCCTATATAACCTTGTGCCTTCATTGCAATAGCGACCTTGGATTCTCACGTTATAGTATATTGACATCTTCTAAATCATAACAGCTGGTATCAGAGCCCGAGCTTTCCAGGAACCTTCCGTTTTCCCGTTTAATTAGAAGGGTGGTCAGAGGGGATTAACATGACTGCACAGCAGTTGTCTTCGGTCGTAAATATTTTTACGTCAACAACTACAGCGTGTGCGCTAGTTTCTGCCTCGTCCTGGCCGCCATGGCCCCGGTAGACTCGACGGTTGAGGAACAGACGACCTCGACTGCTGCGAACTCTGCCCGGGAAACAGTAGACTTGCAAGCATTAATGGAGCAGTTGAACAATTTGACAAGCGTCGTCAACAACCTCCGCGACGAAAACCAATGACTTCGCCAGGCGCAGGAAAGGCGTCCAGAGAAGCCGGGCGACGATGCACGAAGCGAGGCGGGTGAACAGCAATCGACGCGAGTGGAGCTGGCACGACTAGCAGCGACAGCCCCGCGCTCGACAAGTGGCGGCGTGAGATATCAGCAACCCGCTCCTTTCGACCCAACTAATAAAGGCGTGACGGTGCGGCAATGGATATTCGCCATGAATATCTATTTTAACGCGACGGGCATCCGAGACGATCAGAAGCGGATCAGTCATGCGTTGACACTGCTGCAAGGGGCCGCCCTACAGTGGTGGAAGGTCATCGTCGACTCAGCGGCAACTCGCACGGAAGGACAGCATGAGTGGTCCGAAGAATTCGGCGACGAAGACGAGGCAGATTTGCTGTTTGGTGCAACTCATATTCGCACGTGGGCAACATGGTGCGCAGAGCTTCGCAAGCGATTTGAGCATGCTCCTGACTCAGACAAAGCGCGCGAGACTTTACGCATGTGGAAGCAGCTGGGATCTGTGTCCGACTACACCGCGTCATTCTTGACGCTGGTGGATCGATGTGGCTACATGCACGAGTTGGAGAAGGTCGACAGGTACATGGGCGGGCTGAAGCCTGAAATACAGTACCAAATAAAATTACAACGACATGCGAAGCGGTTACATGACTTCATCCAACTCGCCGAAGCCGCTGATTCGCTCACGAAGCCGAGGACGAACTTCTACGACGGAGGTCGCACTCGATAACAGTACCAGCGCGCCACGATAAAAGGGATGGACGCAGTGGATATTTACGCACTTGCTCCGTGCAATACGGGGCTATGCTACCACTGTGGCCGACCGGGTCACATCAAATGCAAGTGCCAAGAGCTCCTAGCCATCCAAAATTCTATGGGGAAGAAGCCGGAGGAGCGACTGGGAAATGGGTTGCGTCAGTAAGTACCGGGCCGCTTAATGACGGGCAGGCTTCTTCGCCCGAGCCACACAGTCCCCACCGGGTCGTGATCCCGATTGCTGCAATCGACCGGACCCGGACGAATAAGGGGGACGAAACCGCTGATCACCCTGTGTTGGTGGAGGGTAAAGTCAACGAGGTGTTGCTGTAAATATTCGTGGATGGAGGCGCGAGTCACAGTCTCATGCAGTTGGACAGGGCTAAGAAAATAGGTATCCCCTTATTAAAGTGTCTACCCGAAATTGACGCACGACTGGTGAATGGAACACCGCTGGCAATACAAGAGCGGGTGGAGCATGTCAGTTTCCACTGCGGCGAGCACGTAAAATTTCGGATGGGGCTGCTGGCGACCACACTCGACGAGTGCGACGTACTGCTGGGACGGGATTGGCTGCGACAATACAACCCGAGGATCGACTGGACGACGGGCAGCTGCAGCATCAAAATCGATGGGCACTATCGCGAGTTACCGAAATGGACGGGACCCCGCATGCGAAGTACTCAAGTCCACGCGATAACTTTCAAGCGCGCGATAAAGGCGGGAGCTGCAGCGTACGCCGTTGATCTTCGCGAAGTAACGACTCCGACAACAGCGGAAGATATCGCGAAGCTGTCTGAAGCCGTTCCTCCGGATTTAGCGGACCTGATTCGAAAATACCCCGAGATTTTCCAGGACGACCTATCCGCGGGACTTCTGCCAAGCCGACCCGAAGACCATCGCATCGAGCTGGAACCAGGCGCACAACCGACAGTACAGGGACAATTTCGGCTCAGCCAACCGGAACTCGAAGAATTGCAGCAGCAGTTAGATTACCTCCTGACGAAGGGTTTTATCCGACCCAGCACGTCCCCATACGCCGCCCCCATACTGTTCACGCCGAAAAAAGATGGCGGATTCCGCGTGTGCATCGACTACCGCGCCCTCAACAGGATCACCATCAAGTCGCGTTACCCGATCCCGCGAGCTGACGAACTACTCGACCAGCTTCGCGGAGCCAAGTACTTCTCAAAAATCGATTTGCGAGGGGGTTACCACCAAATTCGCGTCGCCGCCGAAGACTATCACAAAACCGCCTTCCGAACCCGCTACGGCAGTTAGGAATACCTGGTGATGCCTTTTGGCCTCACGAACGCGCCTTCAACGTTCCAGATGGCCATGAACGGCATTTTCAGGGAGCTCTTGGATAAATGTGTTATTATCTTCCTCGACGACATACTAATCTACAGCCGCAGCCGGGAGCAGCACTTACAAGATCTTGATGCAGTCTTCATGCTGCTGCACAAGAATCGCCTCATCACGAAAGGGTCTAAGTGCGGCTTTCTTAAGCAGGAGTTGGAGTTTTTGGGCCACGTCGTTTCTACCGAAGGAGTGAAAATCGACCCCAAGAAAATCAAGACCATACAGGAATGGAAGCCGCCGACCAACCTCAAAGAACTACAAAGTTTTCTGGGTTCTGTCACCTTAGTCCGCCTACGAATCACGGAAGCTGCAGGGCGCAGAGAAGAACTATACAGTGCACGATAAAGAAATGTTGGCGATCGTCCACGCGTTCAAAACTTGGCGGTGCTACCTGACAGGCGCTGACGTCACAGTGCGAACTGACCACAAGTCCTTACAATACCTGCGCGCCCAACCGAATCTCAACCCGCGAGAGATCCGATTGCTCGATTTCCTCGAGTCGAATTTCCATAACACCACCACCTACAAACGAGGGGCAAATAATATTGCCGATGCCCTGACTCGCCCCACTGCCCATACTGCCGCTATACTAGTCGCCCAGACAAACCCATTACTTACGGGACTATTCTCCCACGGCTACAAGATCTATCCCTTTTTCCGCTCCGCTATCCATCAACAGCATACAATCGCCACCGGACCTTATTTTAATAAGCGCGGTACTTCTCGCCTATGGGTGCCCGGCTACGATTTATTTCGTACCCTCCTAATCCAGGAATCCCACGACAACCCTACCTCCGGGCATTTCGGCGTCGACAAAACCTTGAAGATGCTGCAGAGGAATCATTACTGGCCGAACATGGCCGATGACGTGCGCAAGTACGTGTCCTCCTGCACTGCCTGCCAGATTATGAAATCGCCGCATCAGCGAGCAGCCGGACTACTACAGCCGTTGGATCCGCCTGAGCGACCCTGGCAACACGTCACGATGGACTACGTGACAGGACTGTTGGCCGGTCCCAGCGGAAACGACGCCATCCTCGTGGTCGTCGACCGACTCACGAAAATGGCGCACTTCATCGCCTGCCAACAGTCAATCACAGCCGAACAAACTGCGCAACTATTCCTCGCGAACGTCATCCGACTGCACGGACTGCCCTCCGCCATCATTTCAGACCGAGACCCGAAATTCACATCGAATTTCTGGCGCCACCTGTGGGACCAGTTCGGCACCAAACTCCAATTTTCCTCTGCCTACCACCCACAGACCGACGGGCAGACTGAACGCGTCAACCAGACCATGGAGCAACTCCTTCGAACTACCTGTACTGACCCATCAACATGGGAGAAATCTCTCCCGCTGCTGGAGTTTGCGTAAAACAACGCATCCTCCGCCACAACCCATCAGTCCCCGTTTTTCCTAAATTACGGACAGGACCCCGTGGTAACCTCTACCCCGAACATCGAGACGCCTGTAACCCAGTCCCGGAAATTTGCTGAAGACATTCTCGCCGCCCGCGAAAAGGCCGCTGAGGCAATCAGAAAAGCCAATCTGGTCGCAAGCCGACAAGCCGATCGACATCGACGCGACATCACTTACAAGGTGGGAGATAACGTCCTCCTCGACACTCGCAATTTGCGGCTGCCGATCTCGAGCAAACTCCGACCCAGATTCTGCGGACCTTTTCCGGTGACCAACCTGGTGACACCTGTCACTGTTCATCTTCGATTACCGGCTGATTGGAGCCACCACCCGGCCTTCCACGTCAGTCTTCTCCGACCCTACGTCCCGAGTTCGTCAGCCTTGGCACGCAACCGCGGTGTACCGCAGCTAACGCATTTGCAGGAACCGACGACCGAGCCTTTGAAAATTCTGGGACATCGCGTCACAACGCAGCTGAACCGTCGGATGGTTGACTTCCTCGTCCGCTGGCGCGATCGCACGTCCAAAGACGAAAGCTGGGTGCCCCTCGCTGACCTAGAATCACATCCGATTCTAACGGCATATTATCAGCGTCGGAATGTCTCCGATGCCCACAGACTCGTTTAGGAGGGGGGGGTAGTGTAAGGAATTACCATTCCTTACTGCGTCGACCGCTACCGTGTACACCCGAACATCTCGACTCGTCACGTTCGGCCTTCATTTTCGGCCCAACCCTTTCCCGAGTCGCGTCCGACACTGTCGCCACATTGCCGAACCTACCCACGTTCCGAGGTTATCGCCCTAGTACGCCAACCCCTATATAACCTTGTGCCTTCATTGCAATAACGACCTTGGATTCTCACATTATAGTACATTGACATCTTCTAAATCATAACAGCTGGTATCAGAGCCCGAGCTTTCCAGGAACCTTCCGTTTTCCTGTTTAATTAGAAGGGTGGTCAAAGGGGATTAACACAGCTGCACAGCAGTTGTCTTGGGTCGTAAATATTTTTACGTTAACAACTACAGCGTGTGTGCTAGTTTCTGCCCCGTCCTGACCGCCATGGCCCCGGTAGACTCGACGGTTGAGGAACAGACGACCTCGACTGCTGCGAACTCTGCCCGGGAAATAGTAGACCTGCAAGCATTAATGGAGCAGTTGAACAATTTGACAAGCGTCGTCAACAACCTCCGCGACGAAAACCTGGTGACGACCCCAGATGTGGCGCCCGTCATCACAGAAGCCCCATCGGTCGACATGCCAACAATCCTCTGCAGGTCGAGGCCGATCAACAAGAGAAACTGCAACAGGACGGCGGTCAGCGACGCGGCATCGGTCCTCTCCACCGACAGGAGTGTGACGAACTCAGTAACGACGTGACTGACGCGGAAGAAGGTGGCGTACAGAATCATGTGTTTGCCATGGACGCGATCCGTGCTCTCATCAATCGCAATGCCGACGTAGGGGGAAGAGAGAAGGTGCTGAAGCTGCTCGTCTCTCAGGTAGTTCGATATGGCCTTAGTTCCCTATTTGAAGCTGTACTTGTAGTGTGGGAGCATCATGCACATAAGCGACAGAAGTTAGAATAGCGTTACAACAAAACATTGTGCACAAAATATAAAGAGCTTTGAGACTTACTCAGTGTAGTACGTCCCATACGCCCCTCCCTGCGGCAGGTCAGGTAAACCTTCCGACGCAAGGAAGTAGCATAGGGCGACGTACATGGCGATGGGAGCGTCAGCCTTACAGACAAAGAGGGCAATATGGAAGCACCGTATGAGATGCTTTGTCAAAGAGTCGCTCGTGCGCCACCTGTTAAGCGTGCGCTGCTGCTCCTTCTCTCTCTCCCGCTCCTCCTTGGCTTTCAGTGCATTTTTGTGTGCCAGCGTGCCGACATGGATGCGGATGCTTCCCACCAGTAGGTCGCGTCCACCCTCGCCCTTTTTCCCATAGTTGGTGTTGCTAAAAGCGTCGCCAAACTGCAAGCACACAACACACTTCAACGCAGGACGAGCATTTTCAACTGTGTCAATCGCAGCCAAGGAAATCGGCGAGAACAGTCGTCGACAAAACGACGCTTGATTATAGCATACTCAGCATCAGTGGGGGATGAGGGGTTCTCTGGTGGGCTAGGAGTTGGAGGGGGTGGAGTTGGCGCGGGGGCAGGCTCCTTCGGTGGCGGTGCCCAGGCAGAGGACGCTGCATCCAGTGAGCGAATGCCTTCCGCTTCGTTGATGCGTCGACGGGTGACTCCCGCGTGCTGGCAGCGAGCTCAGACGTGCCCTCGACATGCTCCACATCGAGGTCGGGCATGTCATCGTGCGACGAGCAGAGAGGTGACACGGGCTCAAAGGGATACTTCTGGTGACGAGGAGGAGAGAGGCGAGAGGGGCGAGCAGGACTAGTAGGCTGCACGTTGGGAATAGTAGGTGGAAACAAAGGGAAAACCCCCAGAACTAGGAGGAGGCTCTGCCTAGTCCGTGTCGTCATCGCTGCCCATGGCGAGAGGAAAGACAACGAGAATAAGATTGCCGAGAAATAGAGATGTGAGGAATACTGAGAGACACTGCTTGAGCAAGAAAGGGATAAAGCAGGTGGGTCTTTCCAGAACACAGGTGAAGGGCTCAGAAAGAGAGGGGGGCATGCGGCATGCACGCAAGCAGTTTCAATGGTATGTAGTCGCATCGCATGCTGCTGCCTGCTGGGGTTTCCTGCTGCGTTGTTCGTGGGACCATGGCAGCGCAGGACCAAAGCTGCCAAACCGACCAATGAGGTCCCGCCCCAGAGCCAACGAGGTGTGGTCTGGGGTGGAGTCTGCCACACTGCATGTGCGAGTGGGCGGGAAAGCCAGCACGAAAATGCCTGTGGCGGGGGGCATGCATCTAATCTCGCGCTCGAAATCCGCCACGAGTCCGGTCCTTGAAGGTTTATGTATTATGGTAAATTTAACGTCACCCTGACCGATCAGTGTACACGGCTCCGGAACCCGGTTTCTGTACAGGTAAACAAATTTTTACACTTTCTGAATCAGAGTTAAAAATACATCTAGGTCGGATTTTTAAGATGACATATAAAAATACCCGGAAAAAATAGGGCAATCAGGGTGTTTCACTCGGCTATTGAGAGGCCTGGTACAGTGGTGGTAACCCTCTTTCAATATCTGTGACGTCCCATCCGTGCTACTTTTGACACCCTCTTATCACAGGTTTTAGTTAGTAAGGCGTACACTACTATAACGGGATTGCCGCGCAACTCTGCCACGAAATTCAAATCGCGGTACCCAAATGTGGCCTCCTGACTAGCCGCATACATTTTGCCCGCCTTGCTGTTTCATGCCTAGATCTGGACGCTTCGCGCCAATTTACGAACCACACGTTGCAGCTCTGCCAAGCCAAGACCATGTGCTTTAGGCTAGCTATATCCACGCTCCCTACTGTTTTGATACTGCCTCAATAATATTGTTTCCTCGTTACTCAATCATTCAATACAAACTCTTTGCGCTTCATTACACCTAGTATCAGAGCCAACAATCTGCGGCCTTGCGCTCTACTTCCGCTGCAATACTGACACTTACGGAGGCTAATGCCTTGTGCTTACTGCATATCCGCTGCCTTGGTAATACTGATTGATAATTACAGTATATATATATACATATATAATCCATATATAAGTTGACACACCCCCTAGGCTTGGTAGGCGCTAGCACACCACACACGCAATAGCCCCAAGGCCGTACACCCCCATGCCTTGCAGCAGCTGTGGCTTCTGCCCTTCGGTGTGCGAGATGATGACGGCGGCGGCGACTGGCAGCAACGGCGTCAGCGGCTGCTACGATGATGACAGCGGCGGCGGTGACTGCGAAGCCCGTGGCACCCGGCGGCGTGGCTCGGCCCGGCGACTACGGGGAAGGGAGCCATCAGTTGCAGCTAGGATGAGGGGAGACGAAGGGGAGGGGCCATGGCTTCGGTGAGGCACCCTGGCTGGCGCACTGGCTGGCGTGCGGGCGTGCTGACTGGCACTTAAACAGTGCACTGGCCGGTGCCGTCCGTGCACTGGCGCCTCGAAGCCGCCACGGCAGCACGACGAAGCCCCTATGGCAGCGAATCGACGCCAGGGCAGCACGTCGAGGCCGCCACGGCAACACATCGAGGCCGCTATGGCAACACGATGAGGCCACCACGACGGCGCGATAGTGAGAGGAGGGGAGGGAGTATGCTGCGGAAGCGTGATGAGAAGGCTCAGCAGGATCATCCTACTCTGATACCATGTTAAAAAAAGGTTTAGCTAGGTAGTAGGAAATTGACGAGAGAATAGAGAGTCAATTAGGAGAGAGAGAGAGAGGGGTACAAGAAGAGGGGTTGTCCTCTCTACTGTAGGATCCAGAATTGTAGAAAACCTACCAAGCCAACACAAATATGTATAATATATATAAATTGACAGTGCCAACGTGCCGAAAGCTGCCCAAAACTTTCCGCAAAATGGTGGATCAGTCGTCGTCTACTGCCATGACTCCTGAAGAAAGGGCGGCAGGACTCGAAGAAGTCTGTCTCACTCACGAGTTGTATCTGCAGGATTTGGTGCGTCTGCGAGCTGAAACGACTCAATCTGAATCCAAGATATCTGCACTGCAGAGCCGAATGCCTCAAACACGACACGACACAACAACGACAACCTAAGGACAACATGAGCAAGTAACCCAGCAGCGTTCCGTAATACCTATCGACAATCAGCGACCACATGCGGCTTCACCTGAGAGTTCAACGAACAACCCATCACTGGCTATTGGACGAGCAAAAGTTGGTGAATGGGCGAATGTAAATCCGCCGCCCCCAATTGCAACTTCTACCAGCCTGCAAACTGCAAGTATCAATATGGCACCGGGAATTCTCAAGACTCAGAGGTCGCCCACGTTCGACCCAAGCCAGCGTGACAGTTTGTCCGTCAGCGGGTGATTTTTTCACCTGAACGTATTTTACGACTGCGACCTCGTCGTCGACGATGCGCAAAAAACCCGATACGTCGTCTCGCTCCTACGTGGACCAGCGATGGATTAGTGGCAGTAGATAACTCAGTCGCAGGTGCCGGATACAACGCCGCGCATGATCGAGCGCTTTCGCACGACCAATTATTGGGCACGAAGCTATTGCAAGGTGAACGAGTACAGCACGTGGCAATCGTGGTGCGCGGGAATTCGTCGCCGCTTCGAAAACGTCAACGCAAGCAGTTAAGTGCGTGACCGCCTTCGCACATGGAGCCAACTTGGATCGGTCCAGGACTACACCAGCAGCTTCAAGAATTTATGCGATTAGGTCGGCTACATTTACCCTGATGAGAAATTCGACAGATACATCGGGGGACTTCGACCGAATCTGCTCAGAGACATACAGGTCAAAGAAATCACGTATTTGATGGAGGCGTAGAGGGGTACGGAGCAGTTGGATTCATTCTTCAAGGCAAGGACGGGTTCCTATGACGGAAGTCGCACTTGGGGACCAATCAAGTGTGCAGTACAAAAAGTTACAACATCGAACTCATCAGCTACAAGCTTCAAAGGTCGTTGTTTTCTGGTGTAACTAACTGGGGCACCGCAAAGTCAGAATGCCCAGAGGAGTGGAAGAAGTAATCAGGGGCAGAAAGTTCCAGCGATCAGGGAAACGCTTAGTAACAGTAGTTAACGGGCCTACTACTGATGAAACATGCTCGCCCGGGACCAATGATCCTCATCGAGTACTGGTACCGATCCATGCAATCGACCAAATTCGGCTGAATAAGGAGGGTGCAGCGGCGGATTACCCCATTTACTTAGAGGATAGGGTTCAAGGTGGAAATATTAAAATCTTTGTGAACGTGAAAAATAAAATCTTCGTTCACTGTCAGATCAACCTCGCCACGACCAAAAAAAAAAAGTTACCCTTAGATAGGTGTCTACCGGAGATTGACGCCCGACTAGTTGACGGGACCCCATTAGCAATAAAAGACAGGGCAGACAGGATAAGGGTAAGTTGTGGAGCTGAATTCATTTTTTCGATCGGGATACTGGCAACTACACTCGATGGCTTCGACATGTTGCTGGGACGGAATTGGCTGCGATGATTCAATCAGAAAATTGACTGGACGACCGGCAGCTGTTCCGTCAAATTCAACGGTCGTATTGTGACGTTACCACAATGGACAAAGGGGATCACTAGGGGAGTGGCGCATGTGAACTCCGTGGCAATCAAATGAGTGATCGCACGGGGCAAAGAAGTCTTCGCTGTAGTCGTTCGTGCCTTCGACGGGGCCTCGCAGCAGTCCGATTTTGAGAAGCTGACAGCAACAGTGCCGGCCGGTTTAGCGCAGCTGATTCGCAGATTTCCACAGATATTTCCAGATGACCTGCCTGAGGGATTACCACCGAAATGACCCTTTGACCATTGAATAGAATTAGAACCGGGGACACAACCCACGGTGCAGCGACAGTTTCGACTGACACAGCAGGAGTTAGAAGAATTATGGAAGCAGCTTCTGTAGACTACTTAACGGAGAAAAAAATCATCCGCTCGAGTTCCTCGCCATTT
Organism: Closterium sp. NIES-67; assembly: GCA_027943415.1. Lineage (NCBI taxonomy): Eukaryota > Viridiplantae > Streptophyta > Zygnematophyceae > Desmidiales > Closteriaceae > Closterium > Closterium sp. NIES-67. The sequence continues at coordinate 26,714 of BQMB01000433.1, read as the reverse complement.
GCTCCCCCCATGTTGTACACCCCGAAAAAAATCGGCGGATACCGAATGTGCATTGACTACAAAGCATTGAATAGGGTGACTATCAAGTCGCATTACCCTATCCCGCGCGCTGACGAACTGATCGACCAGCTTCGCAAAGCTCGGTTCTTCTTGAAAATAGATTAACGATGGGGTTACTATCAGATTCACGTATGAGTTACAGAAATTACACCCGCCCGAGCGAAATTATCCGATACACAACAAAGAGATGCTCATAATCGTGCACGCCTTCAAAGTGTGGTGGTGCTACCTCACGGACGCAGCTGTGACAGTAAGAACAGACCATCGCAGCCTACAGTACATCCGCGTACAGCCACTGCTCAACCCACGACATATCAGGTGGTTGGATTTTATGGAATCCAATTTCCACTACACAGTCACCTACATTGTCATTAACTTCCCCACTCTTAGCAGGCCTATTCACCCACGGGTACCAGACGGACAGATTCTTTACATCGGGTGCGTACAAACAGCTCGCGACAGCTAAGGGAGTCTATTACGTAAAGACAGGGACTGGCCGCGTTTGGGCACCAAAGTATAGTTGGACAGTTGCAAGCGATTTCGCCACGTGAGCGTGCGTGGCAGCAGGTAACAATGGACTTCATTACAGAACTGCGTGCCAAGGACATCTGCATTGACGCGATACTTGTCGTTGTCGATAAGTTGACAAAGATGGCTCACTCGCCTCCAAGAAAAGCATCTCAGCCGAAGAAACAGCCTGCCTTTTCATCTCGACCGTCGTTCGCCTCCACGGAATCTCATCCGCCATCATTTCGGATCATGACACAAAATCCACCAGCAAATTTTGGCGCAGCCTCTGGGAACAGTTTGGCACGCGCTTGCAATTCTCCTCCGCCTACCACCCTGAGACTGACGGACAAACCGAACGGGCGAATCAGACGATGGAGCAGCTGATTCGCGCCACCTGCGATGACGTGGCCGACTGGGAGCAGCAACTGCCAATGATTGAGTTTGCATATAACAATGCCCCGTCAGCAACTATATGATAGTCACCATTCTACCAGAATTAAGGAAAAAAACCCTACAGTACTTATCACCCCCAACATCGAAAATCCCGTACCTCGAGCCCAACAGTTTGGTGAAATATTACAAAATGCCTGGGAGCGAGCAGCCGAAGCCATTAAGCGCGCGAATGTTATTTCCAAGCACAACGCCGCTCTACACCGACGAGCAGTAACTTACCAGGCTGGAGATTTAGTACTGCGCGACACCCTGAAACTTCGACTACCCATCGTCCCAAAACTTCGCCCTCGGTGCTGTAGACCGTTTACCATCAGCCGCATGATATCTTGCATTATAGCCCAAAATTTTGTATCGGTCACCTGGAATGCCAGTCCATCATTCCGCATGCGGTTACTTCAACCATAAATTGCCAGCACCAGTAATTTATCACGTCACCGAGTGAGCCCGAACATCCGACTGCTCGCCGAGCCTACTGTCGAACCTGCGAAGATTCTCAGCCATTGGATCAAGGACCCTCGAGGGGCTGGCCTGATTGAATTTCATATATCCTAGAAAGACCGAACGGCCTTGGAAGTCAATTGGGAGCCCTTGGCACATATCAAGATCCACCCAGTTTTACGAGACTACCTCCAGTCACGCAATGTGCGCGGCCCTAAGACCATACCTTCGAGTGGGGAGGGTATGAAGAAATGGTATTTCCTTATCACTGGTTTTAGTTAGTAAGGCGTACATTGCTATAACTGGGTTGCCGCGCAGCTCTGCCACGAAATTCAAATCGCGGTACCCAAATGTGGCCTCCTGACGAGCCACATGCATTTTGTCCGCCTGCTTGTTTCATGCCTAGATCTGGGCGCTTCGGGCTAATTTACGAACCACACGTCGCAGCTCTGCTGAGCCACGACCGTGTGATCTAGGCTAGCTATATCCATGCTCCCTATTGTTGTGATGTTCCCTCATTATTTTTTTCCTCGTTACTCAATCTTTCGAAAAAAAAGTCTGCAATGGACCCCAGAGAAACTCTGGAAAATGAGAAAATTCGGGTAATTACCTTAGAAAAATTAGGCCTGGTTAGACAGCAGGGAAGTGCAGTGTGGCGTAATGCGGTTGAGGGCCTCCAAGACCCTAAAAATTTGGACGATGTATCCGCCCTTCTATTAAAAGGAGATTAGGCGCTAGGTAGCCATGAGAGGGCGAGAGGTTTTAGCTAGGGAGAAGTTACGAGAGAAAAGAGGGTTGGACTCGAACAGAGAGGGGTACAAGAAGGGGGGGTTGTACCCTCTATAGTAGGATTCAATAGTTGTAGCACACCTACCAAGCCTACTCAATTATATATATATATAATATATATATAATTTGACAGACCCCCTAGGCTTGGTAGTCGCAAGCCCACCGAACACACAACACCCCCAAGCCCGTGCAACCCCATGTCCTGCAGCACGGGTGGCTTCTACCCCTCGTGTGAAGCGGTGACAGCAGCGGCAGGTGACAGCAACGGCGTCAGTGGCGGTTTCTACGACGACGACAGTGGCGGCGGCGGTGGCGGCGGCGGCTTCGACGACGGCGGCGACGACTGCGAAGCTCGCAGCACCCGACGGCGTGGCACGGCCCTTCGACGACCGGGTATAGAGTCAGCAGCTACGGCTGGAGTAAAGGGAGACGCAGGGGGGGGCGGGGGTGTGCTTCAGCAAGGCGACCGTGACTGGCGCACTGACTGGCGTGAGGGCGTCATGGCTGGTGCCTACAGCGGTGGGCGGCCCGCTGTCGCCCGTGCGCTGGGGCGTCGACGCCGCCACAGCAGCACGACGACGCCACCACGACGTGGCGTTGATGCCACGGTAGCGCGTGGGGGCTGCCACAGCAGCGCATAAATGCCGCCGTGGCAGCACGACGTGGCCGCCACGGCGGCGCGTAAGTGACGGGAGAGGCGAGAGGACGATGCGGAAGCGTGATGACAAGGCTCATCAGGATCAGCCTGCTCTGAAACCATGTTAAAAGGAGATTTGGCGCTAGGTAGGTAGCCATGAGAGGGCGAGAGGTTTTAGCTAGGGAGAAGTTACGAGAGAAAAGAGGGTTGGACTATAGGAGAGGGGTACAAGAAGGGAAGGTTGTAACCTCTGTAATAGGATCCAGTAATTGTAGCACACCTACAAAGCCTACTCAATTATATATATGAAATATATAATTTGACACCTTCCTGTCACGTAACCTACAGTTTCGCGCTTTGTTCACTGACTTGCTCGATCTTTCGCCGATTACATTCTATTAGATTTTCGCTCCACCTTGACATTGCGTATCACGCAATTGCGTAATACTGTTCAGACTGAGTAAGCTATGATTTCCCATGGGCCACGACTAAAGCAGAGGAGCTGCTATATTTTGGTAATTGTTTTCAATACTACGTTAAGCATATAACAAGTAACACAACGTTTGTTAGCGATAGGTGAGAATCACAGTAAATGTTCAACTACAGTTCATTTGTAATTGCGTAACACCCCGTTTACATAACATGTCTATGAATTGGGGCAAGACCAGCACAGCTCCACATGCCGGGACCATTTGCCTTCCACAATTCCCGCTTGCGAAAAAGGTTGTGTAATTAGCTGACTCATCAGATTGATACCACGCCATTCGTCAGTCAGGTTGTCATGCAGAAGTCCCAACGTCATGTCAGCCGCAACGAGTCGCAGCTAGGAACTCAGGAGCTTTTCGTGATCAGTCTGTGTGCTGCACACATGCACTCCATCGACGCAACAATAATTCGCAGGTGCCTTCGCAGGTTCTGTTGGTGTCAGCGACTCACTGTGGTGGTGGTGGCATGTAAAGGTGCCTGACAGCGAGGATTTTCTGTTGCCGTCGGTCTCATTTTGTCGTTCAGTTCAAGCGGTGTGGGCCATTCTCCACTCGGAAACGTGGATTCATAAGCGAATGACGCAATTCCCTCCAAAAGCACGTTTCGTGGCCGATTCGGCCCTTATGGCGCATCACGCAATCGGTGGCAATGACGAGATGGGGGAGAAGGATTGACGAACAGCCAGCAGTTTCCAGGCCTACCATAGGCAGTTGGTGAGACAGCGCGCCAGGTCGTGCCCGACATAATGTTTTCGCCCTGCCCAACCATATCTTTTGGGCATGAGCCACAGAAGTTGCCGATGTGCAATGAGGCGGCAGTCTGGCAGAGCGCGCCAGTTACGTTTTGTCTGAGAGAAGGTCCGAACCGAAGTAGCATGGCTGGGAGGTCACTGCAGGAAAAAAACGGGTTACCACACTGTACGCGCTAGAGTGCTGGGTTCTGGGATGTCCGAAGCACGGCTCCCGAAACCTTGTTGTGGAGATTGACGTCACACCATATATCTCTGGCTTTTCTGGGGCAGTTTCAAAACGCAAAAAAAAAAAAGTGAACCCAACCGACCGAGCGAATTTTGCGAAACTCAAACCGTGGTACTGTGCTGTACTTGGTGCCGCTGGTTTGGGTTGCTCGATTTGTGCTGACGTGGTTTCACATGCCTCCTACACCCTTTTTGTGTTTTCGAATTTTGCGAACTACTGTTCAGGAGTACCTGGTTACTTTTCTGTTTGCAACTGTTTTCGGTAGGTGGCATGGTTTCCGGAAAATTTGCGGAACATTTTGGCTTGGGCAGCGTAAACCAGGAGTGTACATGTCCGGTCCGGAGTGGTGTGCAGTGCTGGATTGACGTCCACATCGGACGTCGAGGGTTTGGGGGCGAGTTGATGTCCGCTAAGCTTAGCGGGCGTCAACAGGCTACTTCGGTTCGGATCGGACACCCTCTCAAAGGCTGAACGGAGGTGGTTTCCCCGGTCCCCCCAACGAGCCCGCAAACATTTCCCCAATCACCGCGTCCCCTCAACGCATCCCTCCGCCTACCTTCCATGTCCACACAATCCCACATCCACATCCCATCCATCCTTCCGCCGCGCTGCGCAAAACAAACCCCCAAGACCCAACTCTTTTTGCCCTCCCTGCGAAGCCACCTCGGTCCGTCTCCTTCCACACGACCTTTTGGCTGCTGTACATTTTAGTACAGGGTACCAAAGCCAAACCCTCGTTCTGCCTGACAGTACCTCAAGCATTGAACAGGCATTCCAGGGTGATACTGTGTTGTTGCCAAAGCTCACTTCACAGGAACTTAGGCAAGTGACAGCACCTTTCAGTTTTGAGTGTCGTCAGAAGGTCTAACCCCATGGGGGCGTCTACCTCCACGTTCGCGAGTCCAGGAGATACTAAAGATGCAGTAGATAGTGAGGCTTCACCAGAAGCTACTCCGTCCGAGCTCGCTCGAGTTTCCAGCCCTAGCCGCCATGACGCTGACAGGGTTGTCAACTCCGCGGCGTGCTCGTTGGACGACGCTTCGCTATCAAACCAAGCGGATGGGCCTTGTCGGAAACGCACGACGATAGATAGCCTTCCGGTACGTTCTGTTTCCGTCGACGCAGAACATGGACTCGCGCATTTTCTTGGTTTTAGCTGCGTTGCCTTAAGTGTGTCAGCTCTCCTAACGTCCGTTGGTGACTGTGGTCGCAGGAGGAGGTCCTGGTGAAGGTTCTTGCTGCTGTCAGCTCCACTGCCGAGAACCCCGCCGAAGTTGTTTCGCCCTCCATGACGTAAGTCCCGTCGTCCTTATCTAATCTGAAAACGTTTCTTTTCCGTTGCCGTATATTTAATGTGTTCCCTCGTTTTTTAATAAATATATTTTCGCCTGCAGGTGTCGGCGGTGGAAGCGAGCGAGTCAGGACAGGGATGTGTTGTGCTCCACGTCGAGGGGGGGCGTGGCGGTGCGAGCGAGGCAGTGGAGCATCGGCGCTTTCATCTTTCTCCGCCGGTTGAGCGAAAACGGCTGTCTGGAAGCCTGCTTCATGCTCGCCATGGTGAGTGCGCCTCGCCCTTCGTTTCTCTTCGTGCATGCGCCTTCACCCGTGTGTAACTCTTCGCCGTCTCCGTCTTAGTAACTTTCTCCTTCCATTCCCCCCTCGCACGCTCTTTCGCTCCCTTCCGTCGTCCCTCCCTCGCTCACTTCTGCGTCTCCTACCCTCGCCCGTGCCCTTCTATCCGTTCCGTTCCAACAGATCCTCTTCTACTGCATCCCTGAGGCGCAATTCGAAGGCGGGCGGCTTCTTATGCACTCGGCTCGGCAGGGCCACGCGGCCTCGCTGCATGCGGCGAGCATCCTCAGTTTCAACGGCAGCGGCCTGGGGCAGCAGCACAAGGACGTGAAAGTCGGCGTGGCGTTATGTGCGAGAGCGGCGGCTCTCGGGCACACGGAAGCCATGCGCGAGCTAGGCCACTGCCTCCTGGACGGCTACGGAGTGCGCCAAGACGTCCAGGAAGGCTGGAGGATGCTTCTTGAGGCGCAAGCAGCGGAGCTCTCACCGATTAACTCCCCGCACCTGTCGGCCCTCGCGTCCCTCATCGCTTCCGCCAAGCGAAAGAGTGACGTCGATAGCAGCGTCGCTGCCAAGAGGCCCCGCAGCCTCGACTCCTTCGGGAATGTCGCCGCCGTGGGTTGCGCAGAGCAGGAGGCGGCGGTACAGGCGCTGTTGGGCGTGGAGTCCAAGGGCGCGTTCACCAAGCATGGCATGCCCGTTTCACCCGGAGGAGGGGCCAACTTTAAGCCTCCTTCCGTTTTTCGCGTCGACGCCTCGGCCTGCGGACCGTCCGTGACGCTCGCGCCGAAGAAGGCCGCCGCCCCAGCCGCGGCTGCTTGGACTAGTCCCCTCGAGGCGACGAAGTTTGCCAGGCCTGCGCGACAAGTTCGCCAGGCGCGTCGTCAAGCGCGTATGCCGTCGCAGGAGTTGCAGGACTCACAGTCGCAGCATCTCGAGGGCAAGACGGCCGTCATGCTTAAGCTACTCGCGGCTCTCAAGGCCGGCAGCTTCAAGCTTACTGCGGAGTCTATCGCTAAGCTGCAGCCGATTCTCTCGAGCGTGCAGACGTCGCTGCTCCCCTCCGCCGCGCACCCCGCGCACGTGTTCGTCAAGGATTGGTTCGCCGTCAGGGCCGCCAAGGAGTGCGGTAAGAGCGCCGCGTGCAGCGACCTTGGCAGTGCGAAGGACATGGCGGCGCTTGGTCTGGACGCCATGGGCGAGGCTACCCTCGGTGTGTGCAACCGCGAGTCGTGCGGGCGGCCAGAGAAGCGCGCGCTGGAGTTTTGGCGGTGCTCCACGTGCTGGAGCGCGCGCTACTGCAGCCGCTCGTGCCAGCTGCACGACTGGCACGCGAGGCACGGCGCGGAGTGCTGCGCCCAATTCTCAGTGGCTGGTGGCGCGGCGGCCTTCGTGGCTGCTGGAATAAGCGCGGACGCTGGGGGGGTGCGCCTTGCTTCTTAACTGATTCTCGTTCTCTTGCAACGGCAGATGAGGGCCTGCCATTTCCACGTCATGTTCATACTCTTGTCGATGAGACATGTAGTACTATTGCCTAGTCTAGGGTTGCTATAACTACATCGTTTTTTGGGGGAAGGAAACGCCTGCTTGCGTACTACAGTACCAGAGTAATGAGCGCAGGATATACCTGGGATTTTCTAACCGAAAGAAGGGTTCGTTCATTTTGAGTTGTAGCATGGTTGTTTGAGGCGCTGTACGTCAGAGCTGAACACCGATTAGGAGTTCACGTTATGGCTGTGCGTACAGACCAACCCAAAACTGCGGAGCATACGAAATACAAAACCAACATGTAATCAGATGTCGAACATTAGAAATGCCAACCAAAGCTGTGACTAGTACCTAGCAGTGGTGGCGAGGTTTGCCATCGGTTACATGAGGCAACCCACCAGCTCTGCGTAGGGACCACTTGGCTCTATCGCCTCCTCTGGGATTGGGGCAGAGAGTCTTTGGTCTACTGGCAGAGGGTGGGCTGTGCGGAAGAGAACTGAAGGCCGAACCTCTGAAGGACCTCGCGCACCAAGTATGACTGTGAGAGAGTGATGATGCGCGCTGCTCTGTCCCTGGAGATCTGCAAGCCAAGGTAGCAGCGCAGCTCTCCTAGGTCAGTACAGGTGTGTCTTCTCGGCAGCTCGGCCTTTACGGCGGCCAGTGCGTCTTTGTCTATAGTGTCAAATATCTGTATTTGTCATGTTTGTATAGACTGTATAGGGTTACCTCTTAGAGGGTACAACACTTAGGTATATTTGTGTGTACTCTCGCTTTACCAATCAATTCAATTCCAATTTTGATATGGTATCACGCGTAGGTAGGATCCCCCCCACCTACCGCTTCCGCTCATGCCCCCTAGCGCCCCTCCTGGGCCCCGTAACGCCCCTCCCAGGCCCCCTAGCGCCCCTCCCAGGCCCCGTCGCGCTCCTCCCAGGCCCCCTAGCGCCCCTCCTGGGCCCCGTCGCCCTCCTCCCAGGCCCCGTAGCGCCCCGTCGCGCCCCTCCTGGGCCCCGTAGCGCCCCTCCTGGGCCTCGTCGCGCCCCTCCTGGGCTTCGTAGCGCCCCTCCTGGGCCCTGTAACGCCCCTCCCAGGCCCCGTCGCGCCCCTCCCAGGCCCCGTCGCGCTCCTCCCAGGCCCCCTAGCGCCCCTCCTGGGCCCCGTCGCGCTCCTCCCAGGCCCCGTAGCGCCCCGTCGCGCCCCTCCTGAGCCCCGTAGCGCCCCTCCTGGGCCTCGTCGCGCCCCTCCTGGGCTTCGTATATTAAACATAGAATTGAATAATGTATGAGAGAGAGTACACAGACATATACCTAAATGTTGTACTCTCTAGAAGGTGACCATATACAGTCTATACAAACATGATAACTACACATGTTTGACACACCCCCTGGACTGCATAGGGGAATGTTCTAGACAAGTAGCTCAGGGTGGCACTACTAGTCCAGCCTCTGAGACAAGGGTCTAAAAGACCAGTCAGAAGGAGTACAGACAAGGCAAGAACGAGTACAGGGCGGCACTACTAGTCCAACCACTGTGAGAGGACACAAGTCTAGTCTGAGTGTATACATGTATATATATACGACAGTACAAAGTCAAGGCCCGAGTAAGTGAGAGACTACAGGAACCAGACCAAGCTGTAAACAGTGCCGCTGATGATCTTTAGGCGCAAGCGCCTTCGTAAAGATATCAGCTGTGTTGGCACCGGAGGCCAAGTGTACTATGCGAGCCTGGCGCCGCTGCTGTAGCTCGCGCAGGAGGAAGTACCGCAGCTGGATGTGCTTCGCTCTGCCCTCGAGTCGAGGCTCCTGACACAGGAGTATCATGGCCCTATTGTCAGCGTACAGGACCGGGGCAGAGCTAGGCCGCTCACCTAAGTCAGTGAGCAAGAAGGTCAGCCAGCGGAGCTCCTGTGCCGCCATGGCACCGGCGTAGATCTCAGCCTCACAGCTGGACTGGGCAACCGACGAGGAGCGGGTAGCTCTCCACGAGACACACCTGAGCCAAGGCTAAAGCAGTAGCCCTGGGAAGACCTGAGCGTCTCGGCGTCGTCTGCCCAAGAAGCGTCTGTGTGTCCAGTAAGGACCATTGGCCTGCGTCCGCCTAGCACTAACCCCATGCCCGATGTACTTGCAAGATAACGCAAAACCCTCTTAGCGGCAGACCAGTGCTGAGGTCGGTGTCTGCCTGTGGCCACAAAACGAGCCAGGATGCTGAGAGGGTATGCGAGATCTGGGCGAGTGCAAATCATCAGGTACATGAGGCAACCCACTAGCTCAGCGTAAGGACCACTGGGATCTACCGACTCCTCAGGAACTGGAGCGGAGAGTCTGTGGTCCAGAGGAAGAGGGGTGGGCTGTGCGGAGGAGAACTGAAGGCCGAACCTCTGAAGGACCTGACGCACCAAGTGTGACTGAGTCAGGGTGATGGTGCGGGCGGCTCTGTCCCTGGAGATCTGCAAGCCAAGGTAACGGCGCAGCTCTCCAAGGTCAGTGCAGGTGTGTCTCTTCAGCAGCTCTGCCTTCACGGAGGCCAGTGCGTCCCTGTCAGCTGTGGCAAAGACCAGGTCGTCTACGTAGACGAGGATGTAGAACGGAGTCGAGCCAGCACGAACGAAGAGCGAGGGGTCTGCAGAGGACGGAAAGAACTGCAGGTCAGCAAGAGTAGCACGCAGCGTGTCGTGCCACTCACGAGGCGCCTGGCGCAGGCCATAGACTGGGCGCCGCAGAAGCCACTGGGTCCCAGGGGGGAAGGTGCCAGTAAAGCCCTGAGGACGACGCAGGTAGACCTGCTCGTGAAGGCTTCCCTGAAGAAAGGCAGTGGAGAAGTCGAGGGAGTGAAGCTCGTAGTCACGCTGAGCCGCTACGTGTAGCAGAACCCGAAGAGTAGTCATCTTCGGGGTAGGAGCGAAAGTCTGAAAGAAGTCCACCCCCTCGCGCTGACTGAAGCCTCTAGCCACGTAACGCGCCTTGAACACAGGCGGCTCTCCAGGAGGGCGCTTCACCTTGAAGAGCCAACGGCCATCGACCACGTTCACCCCAGGTGGGGGAACTGCGTCGACGAAGGTGCCGGTGGATCTCCAAGATGCCATCTCCTGCTCCATGGCAGCTATCCACTGAGAGGCCCAAGGTCCCGAAACCGCCTCAGCGTAAGTACGAGGGGTCGGGATGTCAAAAGCGTCTGGGTCACCCTCAGGGACTAGCAGCATGGAACAGAGATGGGGAGCAGCCTCGGACAGGAAAGCAAGCTCAAACTGGCGGTCCTCCAGGACATCACTGCCGAGGGCAGGAGCACCCCCGACAGACGGAGGACAGGCAGGGTCAGAGACTAGAGCGGAGGCGTAGGCAAGGCGGGGCAGGAAAGTGCAGGAGGGTGCAAAGTGGTGCGGGGAACGGGGGACAGTACCAGGAAGTATGGAGGGCCGGGGCAGGCGCGACGGGGCCGGGCAGGCGCGACGGGGCCGGGCAGGCACGTCGAGGCCGGGCAGGCGCGACGGGGCCGGGCAGGCGCGACGGGGCCAGGCGGCTGCGACGGGGCCGGGCGGCTGCGACGGGGCCGGGCGGCAGCGACAAGGCCGGGCGGCAGTTACGAGGCCGGGCGGCTGCGACGGGGCCGGGCGGCTGCGACGGGGCAGGGCGGCTGCGACGGGGCCGGGCGGGAGCGACAAGGCCGGGCGGCAGCTACGAGGCCGGGCGGCAGCGACAGGGCCGGGCGGCAGCTACGAGGCCGGGCGGCAGCGACAGGGCCGGGCGGCAGCGACGGGGCCGGGCAGGACACAGCAGGGCCGGGCGGGCGCGACGGGGCCGGGCAGGTGCGACAGGGGCCGGGCAGCTGCGACAGGGGCAGGGCGGGCGCCACGGGGCCGAGAGGCCGCGACAGGGCCGAGCTGGGGCGACGGGGCCGAGCAGGGGCGACGGGGCCGAGCAGGGGCGACGGGGCCCAGGAGGGTGGATACGGGGCCCAGGGAGGAGCGCGGCAGGGCCCAGGAGGGGCGCAACAGGCCCAGGAGGGGCGCTACGGGTCCAGGAGGGGCGCAATGGGGCCCAGGAGGGGCGCGGCGGGGCCCAGGAGGGGCGCAATGGGGGGCCCAGGAGGGGCGCTACGGGCCCAGGAGGGGCACTACGGGCCTAGGAGGGGCGCGACGGGGCCTGGGTGGGGCGTTACGAAGCCCAGAAGGGGCGCTACGAAGCCCAGGAGGGGCGCTACGGGGCGCTACGGGGCCTGTGAGGAGCGCGACGGGGCCCAGGAGGGGCGCTAAGGGGCGCGACGGGGCCCTGGAGGGGCGCTACGGGGCCCAGGAGGGGCGCGAAGGGGCGCGACGGGGCCCTGGAGGGGCGCTACGGGGCCCAGGAGGGGCGCGACGAGGCCTGGAGGGGCGTTACGAAGCCCTGGAAGGGGGGGGCGCGACGGGGCCTGGAGGGGCGCTACGAGGCCCTAGAAGGGGCGCGACGGGGCTAGGGGGAGGGGTCGCGACTGGGCTCAGGAGGGGCGAGGCGAGGCTAGGAGACGCGACGGGAGGAGGGGGTCGAAACCTACTCGTGATACCATATTAAACCTAGAATTGAATAATGTATGAGAGAGAGTACACAGACATATACCTAAATGTTGTACTCTCTAGAAGGTGACCCTATACAGTCTATACAAACATGATAACTACACATGTTTGACATCGTAGCGCCCCTCGTGGGCCCTGTAACGCCCCTCCCAGGCCCCGTCGCGCCCCTCCCAGGCCCCGTCGCGCTCCTCCCCGGCCCCCTAGCGCCCCTCCTGGGCCCCGTCGCGCTCCTCCCAGGCCCCGTAGCGCCCCGTCGCGCCCCTCCTGGGCCCCGTAGCGCCCCTCCTGGGCCTCGTCGCGCCCCTCCTGGGCTTCGTAGCGCCCCTCGTGGGCCCTGTAACGCCCCTCCCAGGCCCCGTCGCGCCCCTCCCAGGCCCCGTCGCGCTCCTCCCCGGCCCCCTAGCGCCCCTCCTGGGCCCCGTCGCGCTCCTCCCAGGCCCCGTAGCGCCCCGTCGCGCCCCTCCTGGGCCCCGTAGCGCCCCTCCTGGGCCTCGTCGCGCCCCTCCTGGGCTTCGTAGCGCCCCTCCTAGGCCCTGTAACGACCCTCCCAGGCCCCGTCGCGCCCCTCCCAGGCCCCGTCGCGCTCCTCCCAGGCCCCCTAGCGCCCCTCCTGGGCCTCGTCGCGCTCCGCCCAGGCCCCGTAGCGCCCCTCCTGGGCTCTGTCGCGCCCCTCCTGGGCCCCGTCGCACCCTGCCCGACCCCGTCGCAGCCGCCAGGCCCCGTCGCGCCCGCCCGGCGCCGTCGCAGCCGCCCGGCCCTGTCGCGCCCGCCCGGCGCAGTCGCGCCCGCCCGGCCCCGTCGCAGCCGCCTGGCCCCGTCGCGCCCGCCCGGCCCCGTCGCAGCCGCCTGGCCTCATCGCCCTTGCCTGGCCCCGTCGCAGCCGTCCGGCCCCGTTGCCCCCGCCCGGCCCCGTCCCACCCTGCCCGGCCCTGTCGCAGCCGCCCGGCCCCGTCGCACCCGCCCGGCCGCCGTCCCGCTCGCCCGGCCCCGTCGCACCGGCCCGGCCCTGCCGCACTCGCCCGGCCCCGTCGCCCCAGCCCGGCCCCGTCGCGCCCCCTCGGCCCCGTCGCCCCGTCCCGGCCCTGTCGCACCAGCCCGGCCCCGTCGCGCCCGCCCGGCCCCGTCCTCCTCACTGGTACGGTTCCCCCCCACCCTGACCTGCACTGCCCTGCACCGTGCCGCCCCGCACCACACTGTACTGCCTGGCACCGCACTACACTGCACTACATCGCACTGCACTGCACTGCACCGCACTGCACCGCACTGTACCGCACTGCACCGCACTGCACCGCACTGCACTGCCCTGCACTGCACTGGACTGTTCCTGATGGCGGCGGAGCTTCGCTTCGACGCTGAAGGTCGGCCCCTAGAGTTCGAGGCGTGGCTTGCCGACCTCCGCCGTCAACTCACTGGCCAGCGGCAGGATGGTGAACCGCTTTCCGCACACCTTGACGGTACGCTCCCCTGCCCAGACCCCCCTGCTATTCTGCCCGCTGACCCCACACCCACTGAGCGTGAGGCTACTGCTGCCACTGCCCGTGCGCGCTCTGTCTGGCTTTCTCGCGATGCTGTTGCCCAGCTTGCCATTAGCAACGCCCTTCCCCCATCCGAGCGTCCTCGCTTTAGGTCCCTCACTACTGCTCAGGCATACTTAGATGCTGTGATCAAGCGCTATTCCACCCCTCCGGCTGCCTCGGTGGGTCGCCTGATCCTTCCGATGCTCTTTCCTGACCTTGCATCTTTCCCCACTGTCTCTGACCTCGCTGCCCACCTGCGCTCGATAGATGAGACCTGGCGCGCTGCCTGCACTGACGCCCAGCTTAGAGCCCACCAGCCGCCCATTACCTCTACCCTCTACCTGCTTGCCACCCGCCTCCCTGACCGCCTTGCTGTCGCCCGCGACCGCTTTCTTAGCGTTCACCCCGCAGACCTCACCCTCACTGACTTTGTAGACACCCTGACTGTGATAGAGACCCGTCACCGCTCCATTGCCCAGGCGAGCGGTGTCGTGCCGGTCCCTATCTTTCAGGGTTGTGCCCCCGCTCAGTGCACCTTCTCCGACGGCTCTGCCGCAGTGGCTGAGACTGCTGCTGCAGCGCAGGTCCGTTCGGGGAAGGGCCGCCGCCCCAAGGCTGGGCGCGGCGGAGGAGGCGGCGGGGGTGCGGGCGGGGGTAGTGGTGGGGTCGGGTCGCCTGGTGCTGGAGTGGACGAGGGGACCCTGCCCAGTTCAGCTGAGTCGCCGCCCCTGCAGGTGCAGCAGCCGCAGCAGCCGCCGCAGTCGCAGCCTTCGGAGCAGCCGCAGCAGCCGTCGCAGACGCGGCAGACGAGTGTCCTCCCGCCAGGGTGGCTCGGCGCTGGCGGTGGCCGGGCGCGTGGTGGTGTGCCGCGGGGTGGCTCTGGCGGCGGGCGTTGTCAGTACCAGATCCAGACCGGTCCTCACCGCGGCTTCGTTTGCGGTAAGCTCGGTCACTCCACTCCCCGCTGTTTTCGTCGCCTGGACGACCTCTTTCGTCAGCGCTTCGGCCCGTCGCCAGACCTCCCGGACTAGCACAGTTTGCTTAGTCGTCAGATTCAGATTTTTGATATGGACATGGATGCCATTGTTTCTGCTCTGCATGTGATGTATGCTGATGACTCTAGTGTGCTTCCCGCTTATTACTCACTGTTGCCTAGTGTATGTGTGCCTAGCTTAGCCTCCCCTGCTGCATCAGGCGTAGGATCCCCTGCTTTGTGTAGATTGGTGCTTCCGCCGTCGTTCCGTCGCCAGACCCCTCGGCTTCGCTTTCCTTCACCTTGGACTCTGGCGCCTCTCGGTGTTTCTTCCGCGACTCCACCACCCTGACGCCGCTTCCTGTTCCTGCTGCCGTTTCTCTTGCTGACCCCTCCGGCGGTCCGGTAGTCGCCCGCAGTTCCACCACCCTTCCCTGTCCGGCGGTTCCTTCGGGTTCTCTTACAGGTCTGCATATCCCCTCGTTCTCCAGGAACCTAGTTGGTGTCGGCTGCCTCCAGGACCTTGGCGTCACCACTACGTTCCCTGGTCACGAGCGGTATGCTGTCTGTACCGAGGCCGTCACTGGTGCCCCCCTGTCCACGTTACCCCGGGACCCGGTGTCCGGCCTGTTCACTCTGGACACCGTGACCCCCCCGGCAGGAGCGCCCCCTCAGGTGGCTGCGTCTACCCAGGTTGCTGCTGCCTGCTCCTGTCGCTCCCTCACTCACCCGACCCTCCTGTGGCACCACCGCCTAGGTCACCCTGCGCTCCCGCGTCTGCGTCACATGTCTCAGCACGGTCTCGTCCTTGGTCTCCCAGGTTCGCTCCCCGCGTTTCCCTCCTCTCCAGCCCCACCTTGTACGCCTTGTGTCGAGGGTCGGCTTCGCCGTGCCCCTCACTCCTCCTCGTTTCCCCCTACCGCCGCACCGCTGCAGACCCTGCACCTGGACGTCTGGGGCCCCGCCCCCGTCCCTGGGCCGCGTCGAGAGCGCTACTTCCTTGTGCTTGTCGACGACTTCACTCGTTACACCACCGTCTTTCCCCTGGAGCGCAAGGCCGACGTGCCTGGCGCTCTCATCCCCTGGCTTGTCTCTGCGCGTGTCCACCGCGGTCTCCCTGTCTTGCGTCTTCACTCAGACCGTGGTGGCGAGTTTGCCTCCGGTGTCCTTGGTCGCTTTTGTCGTGCGGAGGGCATCACCCAGACGTTCACCCTACCGGACTCCCCACAGCAGAATGGGGTCGCTGAGCGACGCATCGGTTTGGTCATGGAGGTCGCTCGCACCTCCATGATCCATGCCGGTGCACCCCATTTTCTGTGGCCGTTCGCTGTGCGCTACGCTTCTCACCAGCTTAACCTGTGGCCGCACCCTCAGCAGCCGCAGGTTTCGCCGACCCGTCTTTGGACTGGGTCCCCTGGTGACGCGTCTGCGTTCCACGTCTGGGGCTGCCTTGCTCACGTCCGTGCCTCCGGCACGGACAAGCTCACTGCCCGCACCCTTCCCTGCGTCTTCCTCGGTTTTCCCCTTGACGCGTCCGACTGGCACTTTTACCACCCGCCGTCTCACCGCTTCTTTCACTCTCGTGACGTCACCTTTGACGAGTCTGTCTCCTACTACCGCCGCTTTCCCCACCGTGGTCCCCCGGTTACCCCCCCCCTGTTCCTGGTCACCCCTTCCCCGGTAGTCCCTGCCCCTCCTCCTCCTCCTCCCCGTCCCGCCCCCTCTGGTGTGTCCCACGTCACCCCCCTTCCGTCCGTGGACCCGGTTGAGGAGTCTTCTGACTCTGGTGGCCCTCCGGTGCAGTCCTCGCCGGCCGCCCCTCCCCAGGTGTCCCCTCCCCAGTCCCCTCCTCCACCGCCACTACCGTTGCTGCAGCCGTCGTCGTCGCCGCCGCCGCCGCCGCCGCCGTCGCCTCCGCCGCCGCCGTCGCAGCCCCCGTTCACTGACTCTGGGGGTGCTCGTCCCGGTCGCCCTGGGGGTGGTCCCTCTGGGGGTGCTGGTGTGGAGAGTGCCGGTGGTCGCCGAGGAGCAGCTTGCGGTCCAGGTGTCGCCGTTGTGCCGCCGCAGCAGCGGTCCCCGCCGGTGTCCGCCCTTCGCCTGCTCGGCCTTCCGTCCCCCGACCCTGCGTCGGTTCCTCCCCGACCGTCTCCTCCTCTTCCTGTCTACGGCCCTGTTTTCCCTCCGCCGGACTCGTCCCCGGCTCGTCTCCCCCCTCGTTCCCCTCCTGTGTCCCCTCCCCTGTCTCCTGACCCGACTCCTCTGTCGCACGTCTGGTCTCACCGCCCCTCCCGTGCTCGTCCGGCCTCGCCTGTCTTGCGCTCCCACCCTATGTTGCTTCGTTCCCACGCGTCTCGTCCTCCCCTTCTCCCGTCGCCTCCTCCGTCCTCCCTTGTTGTTGCGCCCCCCCCCGCTGTCCGACTACCTTCGTGCCGCTCGTCCTCTCGTTCCTCGGGTCCTTGCCTCTCTCGTTACCGACCCGTCTGTTCCGGTCTCGTGCCTTGACGCTCTTGTCGCTGCTGTCGCTGACTTCGCCTCTACCCGCCGCCTTGACTACGCCACCGCTCTGGTCTCTGACCCTGCCTGTCCTCCGTCTGTCGGGGGTGCTCCTGCCCTTGGCAGTGACGTCCTGGAGGACCGCCAGTTCGAGCTTGCTTTCCTCTCCGAGGCTGCTCCCCATCTCTGTTCCATGCTGCTAGTCCCTGAGGGTGACCCAGACGCTTTCGACATCCCGACCCCTCGCACTTACGCTGAGGCGACTTCGGGACCCTGGGCCTCACAGTGGATAGCTGCCATGGAGCAGGAGATGGCATCTTGGAGATCCACCGGCACCTTCGTCGACGCAGTTCCCCCACCTGGGGTGAACGTAGTCGATGGCCGCTGGCTCTTCAAGGTGAAGCGCCCTCCTGGAGAGCCGCCTGTCTTCAAGGCGCGCTATGTGGCTAGAGGCTTCAGTCAGCGCGAGGGGGTGGACTTCTTCCAGACTTTCGCTCCGACCCCGAAGATGACTACTCTTCGGGTTCTGTTACACCTAGCTGCTCAGCGTGACTACGAGCTTCACTCCCTCGACTTCTCCACTGCCTTCCTTCAGGGCAGCCTACACGAGCAGGTCTACCTGCGTCGCCCTCCGGGCTTTACTGGCACCTTCCCTCCTGGGACCCAGTGGCTCCTGCGGCGCCCCGTCTACGGCCTGCGCCAGGCTCCCCGTGAGTGGCACGACACTCTTCGTGCTACCCTTGCTGACCTGCAGCTCTTTCCGTCTTCCGCAGACCCTTCACTCTTCGTTCGTGCTGGCTAGACTCCGCTCTACATCCTTGTTTACGTCGACGACCTGGTCTTTGCCACGGCAGACAGGGACGCACTGGCCTCCGTGAAGGCAGAGCTGCTGAAGAGACACACCTGCACTGACCTTGGAGAACTGCGCCATTACCTTGGCTTGCAGATCTCCAGGGACAGAGCTGCGCGCACCATCACCCTGACTCAGTCACACTTGGTGCGCCAGGTCCTTCAGAGGTTCAGCCTTCAGTTCTCCTCTGCACAGCCCACCCCTCTGCCTGTAGACCACAGACTCTCCGCTCCAGTACCTGAGGAGGTGGTAGAGCCCAGTGGCCCCTACGCAGAGCTGGTGGGTTGCCTCATGTACCTGATGACTTGCACTCGCCCAGATCTCGCATACCCTCTCAGCATCCTGGCGCGCTTTGTGGCCACAGGCAGACACCGACCGCAGCACTGGTCTGCCGCTAAGAGGGTTCTGCGTTATCTTGCTAGTACATCGGGCATGGGGTTAGTGCTTGGAGGACGCAGGCCAGTGGTCCTTACTGGACACACAGACGCTTCGTGGGCAGACGACGCTGAGACACTCAGGTCTACCCAGGGCTACTGCTTCAGCCTTGGCTCAGGTGCCGTCTCGTGGAGAGCTACCCGCTCCTCGTCTGTGGCGCAGTCCAGCTGTGAGGCTGAGATCTACGCTGGTGCCATGGCGGCACAGGAGCTCCGCTGGCTGACCTTCTTGCTCACTGACTTAGGTGAGCGGCCTAGCTCTGCCCCGGTCCTGTTCGCTGACAACAGGGCCATGATCCTCCTGTGTCAGGAGCCTCGACTCGAGGGCAGAGCGAAGCACATTCAGCTGCGGTACTTCCTCCTGCGTGAGCTACAGCAGCGACGTCAGGCTCGCGTAGTACACCTGGCCTCAGGTGCCAACACAGCTGATATCTTTACGAAGGCGCTTGCGCCTAAAGATCATCAGCGGCACTGTGTACAGCTTGGTCTGGTTCCTGTCGCTTCTCACTTGCTAGGACCTTGACTTGTACTGTCCTTTATATGTATACTCAGACTGGACTTGTGTCCTCTCCCAGTGGCTGGACTAGTAGTGCCGCCCTGGTCTTGTTCTTGCCTTGTCTGTACTCCTTCTGACTGGTCTCTCAGACCCTTGTCTCAGAGGTTGGACTAGTAGTGCCGCCCTGAGCTGCTTGTTTAGGGTATTCCCCTATGCAGTCTAGGGGGTGTGTCAAACATCTGTATTTGTCATGTTTGTATAGACTGTATAGGGTTACCTCTTAGAGGGTACAACACTTAGGTATATTTGTGTGTACTCTCGCTTTACCAATCAATTCAATTCCAATTTTGATATATAGTAGCGAAGACCAGATCGTCTACGTAGACAAGGATGTAGAACGGAGGTTGGCCGGAACGGATAAAGAGCGAGGGGTCTGCGGACGAAGGGAAGAACTGCAAGTCAGCAAGTATAGCACGCAGCGTGTCGTGCCACTCACGGGGCGCCTGTCGCAAGCCGTAGACTGGGTGCTAGAGGAGCCACTCGGTGCCAAGGGGGAAGGTACCGGAGAAGCCTTGGGGGCGGCGCAGGTAGACCTGCTCGTGTAGACTGCCCCGTAGGAACGCTGCGGAGAAGTCGAAGGAGTGTAACTCGTAGTCACACTGTGCTGCTACGTGTAGCAGCGCCCGAAGATTGGTCATCTTCGTGGTCGGGGCGAAGGTATGAAAGAAGTCCACCCCGTCACGCCGACTGAAGCCTCGAGCGACGTAGCGTGCCTTGAAGACAGGCGGCTCTCTAGGAGGGCGCTTCACCTTGAAGAGCCACCGGCTATCGACTACGTTCACCCCAGATGGGGTAACTGCGTCGACGAAGGTACCGGTGGATCTCCAAGATGCCATCTCCTGCTCCATGGCAACTATCCACTGAGAGGCCCAGGGTCCCGAGGTGGCCTCAGCGTAGGTCCGAGGCGTCGGGATGTCGAGGGCGCCTGGGTCACCCTCAGGTACTAGTAGCATGGAGCAGAGATGGGGAGCGGCCTCAGACAGGAAAGCGGGCCCGAACTGCCCATTCTTTAGGACGTCACTGCCAAGAGCAGCCACACCCCCGACAGTCGGAGGGCAGGCAGGGTCAGAGACCAGAGCGGTGGCGTAGTCAAGGCGGCGAATAGCGGCGAAGTCAGTGATTGCAGCGACAAGAGTCGACAGACTCAAGTCAGGAACGGACGAGTCGGTAACGAGAGAGGCAAGGACACGAGGAACAAGAGGACGCGCAGCACGGAGGAAGTCCGAGAATGGAGGCGGGGCCACAGCAAGCGACGACGGAGGAGGAGACGGGAGGAGAGGAGGAGCACGAGTCGCGTGAGAGCGAAGCAACATAGGGTAAGAACGCGGAACAGGGGAGGTAGGACGAGCACGAGACCAGACGTGAGATGGAGGAGTCGGGTCAGGAGAGAGGGGAGGAGACACAGGAGGAGAACGGGGAGGGAAACGAGCCGGAGAGGAGTACGAAGGGGGAAACACGGGGCCGTGGAGCGGGAGAGGAAGAGGCGGGGGAGGAAGCGACGGGCGGTCAGGGGAAGGGAGACCGAGGAGGCGAAGAGCGGACACCGGTGGCATCAGCTGCTACTGCTGCTCGACTCCACCACCAGAACCTTGAGCGACAGCACGGCTCCCTCCAAGAAGCCCCACGCCAGCACCCCTAGAGCCCGCACCAGAACCAGCTCCAGCCTCCTCCCCAGCACCCCCAGAACGCACAAACCCCAACGGCGGTGACGACGGCGGCTGCGGCTGCGGCTGCGACTGCGGCTGTGGCTGCGGTTGCGGCGGCAGTGGCTGCGACGGGAACAGCAGCGGCGGCGACAGGGGAGGCGAGACCGGGGTAAGGATAGGCGGGGGAAGAGACTCCTTCGTGCCGCGAGAGTCAGCGGACTCCTCAGCAAGGACAACCGACGGGAGGGGGGTGACGTGAGACACACCAGACGGGGTAGGGCGGGGAGGGGGGTGGACAAGGTCGACCGCAGGAGGGGGGGGCACCAGGAACTGGGGTGGAGTGACAGGGGGACCACGGTGGGGAAAGCGGTGGTAGAAGGAGACTGACTCGTCAAAAGTGACGTCACGGGAGTGAAATAACCGGTGAGAAGGCGGGTAGTAGAATTGCCAGTCCGACGAGTCGAGGGGGAAAACTAGGAAGACACAGGGGACAGAGCAAGCAGTGAGCTTGTCCGTGCCAGAGGCACGAACGTGAGCAAGGCAGCCCCAGACGTGGAACGCAGACGCGTCACCAGGGGACCCGGTCCAGAGGAGGGTCAGCGAAACCTGCGACCGCTGAGGGTGCGGCCAGAGGTTAAGCTAGTGAGCGGCGTAGCGAACGGCGAACGGCCACAGAAAATGGGGTGCATCGGCATGGATCATGGAAGTACGAGCCACCTCCATGACCAAACCGATGTGTCGCTCAGCGACCCCATTCTGCTGCAGGGAGTCCGGCAGGGTGAACGTCTGGGTGATGCCCTCCGCACGACAGAAGCGACCAAGGCAGCCAGAGCCAAACTCGCCACCATGGTCGGAGTGAAGACGCACGACAGGGAGACCACGGTGAACACGGGCGGAGACAAGCCACGGGAGAAGAACGTCAGGCACGTCGGCCTTACGCCAGGGGAAATATGGTGGTGTAGCGGGTGTTGTTGTCGACAAGCACTTGGAAGTAGCGCTCGCAACGCGACCCATGGATGGGGGCAGGGCCCCAGACGTCCATGTGCAGGGTGTGTAGTGGCGAGGAGGTAGGGGGGAACGAGGAGGAGTAAGGGGCACGGCGGAGCTGGCAGTCGACGCAGGGCGTGCACGGAGGCGCGGGTGAGGAGGGGAGCGTAGGGAATGACTTAGGGAGGCCTAGGACAGGACGATGCTGGGACATGTGACGGAGACGGGTGAGGGCGGGGTGACCTAGACGGTGGTGCCACAGAAGCGACGAATGAGTAAGCGACCGACACGAGCACGCCGCAGCAACCTGGGAAGAGGCTGCTACATGGGGGGGCGTCCCAACAGGGGGGGGACGTGGTGTCCAGCGTGAACAGGCCAGACACCGGGTCCCGGGGGAACGTGGTGAGGGGGGCACCAGTGGCGGCCTCAGTACAGACAGTGTGCGGCTCGTGCCCAGGGAACGTAGTGGTGACGCCAAGGTCCTGGAGGCAGCCGACACCAACTAGGTTCCTAGAGAACGAGGGGATGTGCAAGCCTGTAAGGGAGACTGAGGGAACCGCCGGACAGAGGAGAGTAGTGGAGCTACGGGCAACTACAGGACCGGAGGAAGGGTCTGCATGAGTAACTGCAGCCGGAGCGGCAAGCGGCGTAAACGCAGTGGAGTCGCGAAAGAAACACTGGGAAGCGCCGGAGTCCAGGGTGAAGGAGAGCGCGGCAGCAACGACCGAGGTCGGAGGACCGAGGGTGAACCCTAGGCTATAAAAGGCAGGGGATCCTACCCCTGACGCAGCAGGGGAGCCTGAACTAGGCACACTGGGCACACCTACTATAGGCAACACAGGGTAATAGGAACCAGTCACAATATAGTCATCAACATACATCGCATACAAAGCAGAGCTAATCTCATCCATGTCCATATCAAAGATCTGAACCTGACGACGGAGCAGACTGTGCTAGTCGGGGAGGTCAGGCGATGGGCCGAAGCGGAGACGAAACAGGTCGCCTAGACGACGAAAGCATCGAGCGGGGGTATGGCCGATCTTACCACACACGAGGCCGCGGCGAGTACCGGTCTGGAGCTGGTAGTGGCAGCACCCGTCAGTGTGGCCACCACCTGACGGCACACCGCGCGAGCGACCACTGCGACCACCGTCACCTCCAACTCCAGGCCACTCGGGCGGGAGACGACCGACCCGCCGCTGCTGCTGCGGCTGCTGCCGCTGCACCTATGGCTGCACTGCTTCTGCTGCGCCGGGGCACCAGCCCTAGCCCCCTCGTGAGGACTACCACCAAGCAAGCCACCTCCACCACTGGCACCACCCCCTCCTCCGCTACGTCCGCCGCGCCCAGCCTTGGGGCGGCGACCCTTACCCGGACGAAACTGCACGGCGGCGGCGGTCTCCACAGCCGGAGACGTCTCAGCAACCGCCGCAGAACCGTCAAAGTAAGAGCACTGAGCAGGGGCACAGCCCTGAAAGATAGAGACTGGCACGGTACCGCTAGACTGGGCGATAGAGCGTTGACGGGTCTCTACGGCAGACAGGGTGTCGATAAAGTCAGTGAGGGTGAGGTCAGCAGGGTGGAGACTAAGGAAGTGGTCGCGGGCGGTGGCAAGGCGGTCAGGGAGGTGGGTGGCAAGCAGGTAGAGGGTAGCGCAGATGGAGGGCTGAAACACACGAAGCTGGGCCTCAGTGCAGGCAACGCGCCAGGTCGTGTCTATCGTGCGCAGGTGGGCCACTAGGTCAGCGATAGTGGGGAAAGACGCAAGGTCAGGAAACACATGGGCAAGATCAGGCGACCGACGGAGGCAGAGGGCGGGGTGGAATAGCGCGCAACAACAGCCTCTAGGATTTCCTTCGTAGTCCGAACTGACCTAAAGCGGGGGCGCTTGGATAGGGGAAGGGCGTGACTAATCGCAAGCTGAGCGACAGCGTCACGCGACAACCAGACAGCACGAGCAAGGGCAGCGGCTGAAGCGGACTCACGGTCAGCGGAGGTGGGGTCAGCGGGGAGGCCAGCAGGGGGGTCCGGGCAGGGGAGCATACCGTCGATGTGGACAGCCAGGGAGTGGCCGTCCTGCCGCTGACCAGTCAGGTGGCGCTGAAGGTCGATGAGCCACGAGTCGAACTCAATCGGCTGCCCCTCCGCATCGAAACGCAGGACCGAGTCCGCCATCATGGTTGCAGTCGCAGGAGAAGGAAAGTACAGGACAGTAGAGAGCGGCGGAAAGCGATGATGTGCGACTCAGTGCGGTACTGTGCGGTGCAGTGCGGTGCAGAGCGGTGGAATGCGGTGCAGTGCGGTTCGGAGCGATGGAACGCGGTGCAGTGCGGTGCAGAGCGGTGCAGTGCGGAGCAAAGCGGTACCGGGCAGAGCTGCGCGGTGCAGAGGGCCGAGGACGGCGGCGAGGCAGCTAGGAGACGGAGCCGAGGCCGGCAAGGCGGACGGGGCCGATTAGGCGGCGGGGTCAGCTAGGGGGCAGGGCCGACAGGGCCGATGGGGCGGCGGGGCCAGCTAGGAGGCGGGACCGGCTAGGCGACGGGGCGTGCTGGGCGACGGGGCCAGCTAGGCGACGGGGCTGGCTAGGAGACGGGCCAGCACATGCGGGGCGGCTAGGACCTTGGGCGGAAGCGCTAGGTGGGGCGGGGGGGACCTACCTACTCATGATACCATGTAAAAGTGAGAAAAGCTAACTACAACAGGACATACAGGGGTATATAGCCTAATGGGTTGTACTCCCTAAGGCACAACCCTAGAGAGTCTACTGTAACATACAATATACACTGACGGAAAGTATTGTCCACATGTTTGTGACTTAGAGGAAGTTTGCCATTTTAGGGGGTCATGGACATAAAGTCTTAATCTTCTGGTGTGCCTAGTGTATGAAGGTTGGGGTAAGGCTCTACGCCCATGCCTTACATCACACAAGTATAATGATGTTTACAACAAATACCAGAAAATAACAATCTTGGTACATGTGGACAATTATGGCCAGGCGCAAGCAGCAAGTTACATCAACCCCAAACTAGTACCTAATCCACCGCCCTTTCGCCTTAATCACCGCCCTCACCCTCCTGGGCATGCTTTCCACCAGGTGGGTGCACACATCCGCCGGGATCTTCTCCCATTCCTCCTACACCCGCTCCCAAAGGTCCAGCATACCAGTGGGAGGCTTATAAGGCTTGGCCAGCTGCCTCTTGAGATGAGCCCATAAATGCTCCATTGGGTTGAGGTCGGATGAGGAAGACGGCCACTCTAGCACCCCAAAATCTTGCTCTCTAAGCCACTCCTGTAGGATACGCGACTTGTGCCTCGGGTCGTTGTCGTTCTGGAAGATAGTTTCCGAGGGTGTAAGCTGGTAAAGCTCAATCGTACTGTTGAGATCGTCATGCAGTATTCTCAGCGAGAGCAGTCCGTCCATCCTACCATATGTTTTGCTCATGAAACCCACTCCCTTTTACGGCATGCAGTCGTAAATCATCAAGCAACCGCCCCCGTGTTTGACGGTCTGCTTGATTTGGTGTCTTTGGAGGGCAGTCCCTTTGTGAACGCAGGCATATGAGAGTCCGTCGGATGCAAGACGACCGATCTTGGTCTCATCCGAACAGATCGCACGCTTCTAGTCGTCAACCGTCCAGTCTGCGTGGGCACGCGCCCATTCCAGCCTATCGCGTATGTTTTTCCGAGAGTGTCGCGGCTTCTTGGGATGCTTGATTGCGACAAGTCCGCTCCCATTCAAAGCGTTACGCAATGTCTTAGGATGCAACGTGATGCCGTGCTGCTTCTCAACGATTTTCGCCACGTGAGCGGAGATTTCTGCCTCCTCGCTGGTAATCGACCGAACTATGCCGCGGCGAACTCTCTCTGTCACTAAGCGAGGGCGACCGGCTGAGGGCATCGTAGGACGCACGTCATCGCGGCTAGACTCTACAATCGCCTTGATGGACCGAACTCTTCCCTATGCCTAGCTGTTTAGCGAGTCAACGATTGCTATACCCCCTCCGCAACAAGGGAATGATCTATGCGTAGAGCGCCTCATCTAACGGTTTCATGACGGCCTAATCGTCGCAGCGGTCCTAGCCTATCTCCTGACTACTCGATAGTCGCGAGGGCAAGTAAGAAGAAATAGCGAGGTTAGGAAATAGATCTACTACGCTGCTTGGCCTAAACTGTCCGGATGCACCCTCGCGAACGAAAACTCGTCCTCCGTAAAAAATCGACCGTCAAGGCTTGAGACAGGAACAGACGGGTCGGTAACGAGGGAGGGAAGGACACGAGGAACAAGGGGACGCGCGGCATGGAGGAAGTCAGAAAGCGGAGGCGGGGCCACAGCGGGTTACGTGTTACCTCTCCCTCTGATGCCAATGCCCGTCTGGGTACGGCTGTCCCCGAAACGGGGCACGCGCTTCAACGGTGATCGGTGCGGGGTTTTAGCGGAGCACCGCACATGCTGGGTACTGCCAGCCCGGACCGCCTACCCTCCGCAACACGGGTGAAGTCTCGGGCGCTAGGGGGTTTCCCCGGGGGCTCGTAGATGGATCGGCGTGGGAAAGGGGGCCTGGTTTCCTCCTGGGATCTCCTTAAAGCCCAAAAAAAAAAAAAAAAAAAAAAAACAGCGAGCCACGACGGAGGAGGAGACGGGAGGAGCAGAGGAGCACGAGACGCCTGAGAGCGAAGCAACATAGGGTGAGAACGCGGAACAGCGGAGGTAGGACGAGCACGAGACGGACGATGAGCCCAGACGTGAGACGGAGGAGTCGGGTCAGGAGAGAGGGGAGGAGACACAGGTGGAGAACGAGGAAGGAAACGAGCCGGAGAAGAGTCCACGGGAGGAAACACAGGGCCATAGACCGGCATAGGAGGAGGCGGCGGTGACCGAGGAGGCACCGGCGGACGCTCAGGAGAAGGAAGGCCGAGGAGGCGAAGAGCGGACACCGGCGGCGATTGCGACAACTGCTGCCCGACACCAACACCAGAACCTCCAGCAGGACCACGGCTCCCTCCATGAAGCCCCACGCCAGCAACCCCAGAACGGGAACCCACTCAAGTACCCACTCCAACACGCTCCCCAGCACCCCCAGAATGCACAAACACATGCGGCGGTGACGACTGCGGCTGCGGCTATGACAGCAACGGAGGCGACAGGGGAGGAGAGACCGAGGAGGGGACAAGCGGGGGAAGGGACTCCGCCGAGCCGCGAGAGTCAGCAGACCCCTCGGCAGGGACAACCGACGAGAGAGGGGTGACGTGAGACACACCAGACGGGGCACGGCGTGGAGGGGGGGGAGCAGGGGCGACC
>BQMB01000432.1:0-60445 GCA_027943415.1 Closterium sp. NIES-67 | reverse complement strand
CGCGCCGATCGATTTGCTCGCCAAAGTACCAGATCGCCCACCCCACACAGTCACGAAATCTACACTGTTTCTTCTATTCGCGAAGCGAAACCAAAACCCATGAAAATGAATGGTTGGGGTTGTTGTGCGAATAGGTGGCTGGTTTCCGTGTTTTGGCGAATTTTGTTGACGAGACAAGCATTTCCAGGGCTGTACACTGATATCGGGGATCAGACCCTGCAAATCTGGTACATGCTTTTAGCGGGTTAAAAATCGGATCTGAAGTTCAGTTTTGAATATCGACATCGATTTCGGAAAAAAAAAGTTGAAATCGAAAAAGAAAAATGCGATCTTGCAGAACGGACGCGATGTACCGTGTCCTAAACAGTTCTATGGTCCCTTGAAACAATCCGATCCGACCCTTGGGATGATGGGTTCTGGTCTGGCCTCCGTCTCAGGCGTGTTAGTGTTAGACGCGCTAAGGGGGTGCCATTCGATCACCTATTGGCAGTGAAACACCTCAATGCATTTGATTTTCTCGCACAACGTGCAATGGCAAAGTTGGTTTTTATTACCTTATGGAACCCTGCACTAATGCAAATGCAATGCATATGTCGGCTCTACTCTCGCCAAATTCAATGCAATGATGACAATGGCAACTTCCTATTTATACTGCTCTGAAGTGGTGGCTCAAGTGAGTGCATTGTGAACTCGTTCCAGCAGCCGTAACACGGCCTGCAAGGGCACCGGCGCGTCACCCTCTTCTAGGGGGTCAATGCAGGATCGCAGCGCCTGCAGGGACCATGGCCCACCCATCCCACTCATCAAACCGGCAGCCTCCCTCTCACGTCCTAATTGAGGGCTTCGCACATCAAGATTCATGTTGCCATCAGCGTCAGCATCGGCATCAGCATCAGCATCAGCGTCAATGCCAGTCTCAGCAGCATCAGCAATATCAAGGGAGCGGTATGCCGGCCCCTCCTCTCCCGCATTCTGCCGTCCTCCATCCCTCCATGCTCCTGCAGCATTAGACAAACCAGCAGAAGCCAGAGCAAGTGATAAGTACAAGTTTGCAGCAGTTGCGAGGGATGAGAGGCAGGAACAATCAAGGACAAGTCCAGTACCGGCTTCCTGATCCAGGCCAGCAGCGCTCCTGCCATCACCAACAGTAGCACCTCCAGCACCAATTGCTGCAGCAGTGGCTTTAGCTGCGTCAGCTGCTGCATCAGCAGCACCTCGGCCTGCTCCCCCCCATGGTCTCTCCCGAGGGCCTTCCAGCAGGTCCAACAGCGCAGACGTCCGCCATTCCCCAGTGCCCTCCCCACCGCTGCTGCCGCTGCCACTGCCACTACCACTGCCACTGCCGCTGCCATTGCTGCTGCTGCCGCTGCCCCCAGCAGCAGCATGGGCCATCCTGGTGTCTTTCCTCCTCCTGCTGCTGCCTAGAATGGCAGCGGAGGTTGGAAGGGACGCGGAGTAGGAGGGACCAAGGAGAGAGGAGGCGGCATCTGCTGAGGCGCCTGTGAGCACATGGTGCTGCTGGCGGGGCGAGAGCTGCAGGAACTGTGAGAGCATGTCACCGTCTAGCACACGCAACACGTGCGGCTGAGGGGGGCGCGCGGGGGGAGGGGGGGGGGGGGGATAGGGGGAGGGCGGTGATGGGCGGAGAAAGGAGAGAGGAGAGGAGGATCGGGGTGAGTCTGAGAAAGACACATGATTGGCACGCAATAAAAACAAGAACAGTACCTTTATCCTCCCAATTTATGCACTCTGGTAATGTAGGAGCACAAAATTAATGATGCCCGAATCAGAGTTACGCCCTTGGCTTTGCCCTTGGTTTGGTCAGCGCAGCCTCACAGGGAGGCTGAGGCGCGTGTGTCTCACCGGAGCCCCTTTGGATCGGAACTGTGCATGGCTGTTGCCGAGGAGCGGTGCTGTGAGTGGGTGCTCTGCCAGGCGCCGCTCTATCAGTGACAGCAGCGCGTAGTCCGCTCTGCGGGGGGGGGAGGGGAGGAAAGGGGGGACAGGAGGGAGCGGGGGGGGGAAGAAATGCAGGTATGGGGGTGCAGAGATGGGTGGAGAAAAGACGGACACACTCCATGGGCACCATACGCACAGTCCAACCCGGGATGGTGGTGGGGGCATGATTGTGCAAGCGTGCATGTGATTTTGAAAGTGCAGGTGCCGTGGGCACCTGGAGAGTTGCAGCAGGGTGACAACGGATCCCAGAAGAGTGGAGAGCACGAGAGACGAAGCACCCATGGACGAGTCACCGCCACTCCTGACACCATCCCTCCCTCTCTCTGCCCCCATCGCCTTCCCACCACCCATGCTCCCTCCTCCCTCTCCCGCCGCCCCCCCCTCTCCTCCCTCTCCTGCCTCGTCCCCGTCCCCCTCCTGCTCCTGTCGCTGCGGCTGCTGCAGCTGCAGGTGCTGCTGTTGCTTTGAGAGGTGGCGGTCGGTTGAGGCGAGCGGAGTGCGGTATGCCAGGGAGCCCTGAAGCACCAGGAACCAATATAGTTACAAAAAGGGGGGAACGAAGAGGAATCAGCGTAGTGGTGGGTTGAGGTGGCCGGACACTTAATTCCCTCAGGTTGTTGGAGCGCCACAAGAGAAACCAGCAAGCGAACCAATCAATCGAAGGAGAATGCATGTCTTGTTCTGTTCTGTGCATGCCGTGGCACAGAAAAAGGAAGCAAACAAGGCCGATGCACATCATGTAACATCTCACATCCTCTCCCCCCAACCCCCCCAACCCCCCCCAACCCCCCCTCAAAACCCCCCTTCAAACCCCCCCTCCCCCCACCTTCTTGATGCCTTGCACCCCTTCCCCCAGGTAGAACCACGCCCTCTCCTGCAGGTTGTGCTCCGGGCTGTTTCCTGCGCACGCTGCATGCAGGCCTGGGGGCCAATGCAGGTGCCCACGGGCAGGGTGTGGGGGGGGGGAGAGATGCACGGATGGTGCGAGAGGTGAGCGATCCGGGTTGCTGCATTGAGGTACCAGGGAGAATGCAGATGCTGGGATGTGCTTTCTTTTGCAGGAGCAAGTGCGTGGATGCATTCGTGTCTCTAGCAAAAACGGGTTCAAAGCCTCCATTTTCTCTCTTGCTATTCCTGGGTGGGAGACGGCGCATGGCATGGCAGCACATGCAGGATGAAGCAGAGAGGTGGTAAAATCGAGGAGGCAAAGGGTGAAGATTGAGAAGACAGATAGCGCACGATGGATGTGGAGAGAAAGGGAGAGGGGCTATTTGAGAGGCCTCAAGAACAGGAGATGGAGGGACAGACCAAGGTCAGCTGCAGAGGGCGGAGGGGGCGAGGAGAGGAGGCAGAGGGCGCCGCGTCGGTCGCAGGCGAGGGCAGCGGCGGGGTGCGAGGAGAGCAGCAGGCACGTGGACGACAGGCGCCGCGACGGGTCCGCATGCACCAGCTCAAACCGTGCCGCCGCCTGTATGCCGTGGGAGGGGCGGGGGCACACATATGGGGGGCACACACAGGGGGCACATACAGGGGGCACACACAGGGGGTACACACAGGGTGCACACACAGGGGGCACATACGGTACGGAGGGCACACACAGGGTGCACACACAGGGGGCACATACGGTACGGAGGGCACACACAGGGTGCACACACAGGGGGCACATACGGTACGGAGGGCACACACAGGGTGCACACACAGGGGGCACATACGGTACGGAGGGCACACACAGGGTGCACACACAGGGGGCACATACGGTACGGAGGGCACACACAGGGTGCACACACAGGGGGCACATACGGTACGGAGGGCACACACAGGGTGCACACACAGGGGGCACATACGGTACGGAGGGCACACACAGGGTGCACACACAGGGGGCACATACGGTACGGAGGGCACACACAGGGTGCACACACAGGGGGCACATACGGTACGGAGGGCACACACAGGGTGCACACACAGGGGGCACATACGGTACGGAGGGCACACACAGGGTGCACACACAGGGGGCACATACGGTACGGAGGGCACACACAGGGTGCACACACAGGGGGCACATACGGTACGGAGGGCACACACAGGGTGCACACACAGGGGGCACATACGGTACGGAGGGCACACACAGGGTGCACACACAGGGGGCACATACGGTACGGAGGGCACACACAGGGTGCACACACAGGGGGCACATACGGTACGGAGGGCACACACAGGGTGCACACACAGGGGGCACATACGGTACGGAGGGCACACACAGGGTGCACACACAGGGGGCACATACGGTACGGAGGGCACACACAGGGTGCACACACAGGGGGCACATACGGTACGGAGGGCACACACAGGGTGCACACACAGGGGGCACATACGGTACGGAGGGCACACACAGGGTGCACACACAGGGGGCACATACGGTACGGAGGGCACACACAGGGTGCACACACAGGGGGCACATACGGTACGGAGGGCACACACAGGGTGCACACACAGGGGGCACATACGGTACGGAGGGCACACACAGGGTGCACACACAGGGGGCACATACGGTACGGAGGGCACACACAGGGTGCACACACAGGGGGCACATACGGTACGGAGGGCACACACAGGGTGCACACACAGGGGGCACATACGGGGGGCACATACGGGGGGCCAGAGAAAGTGAAAGTGTTTGCAAAATGTGGGTGGTGCAACGTTTGGTAGCGTGTTTGTTGTATTGTGAGTGTGGGTTTGAGTTGGCGAGACGCACCGGGGATGCATTGCGAGGAAAGGGCGCACCAGGACAAGGGACAAGGAACGCAGAAAAGGGGCAGAGGGGCGCGACACGGGACTGATGTAAAGCGTGGCGGAACAAGAGGGTAGGCAGTAGGCAGTAGGCAGTAGGCAGTAAGCAGTAGGCAGTAGGCAGTAGGCAGTAGGCAGTAGGCAGTAGGCAGTAGGCAGTAGGCAGTAGGCAGTAGGCAGTAGGCAGTAGGCAGTAGGCAGTAGGGAGTAGGCAGTAGACAGTAGGCAGTAAGCAGTAGGCAGTAGGCAGTAGGCAGTAGGCAGTAGGCACCTCATGGAAGGCGTAGAGCAGCGCGCCATCCCTCGAGTCAGCCACCAGAACGCAAGGGGAGGATGAGGCCGAGGACGGAGAGGCAGATACAGCGGACGCAGAGGAGGAGGAGGAGGAGGAGGGGAGGGGGGTGGAGGGTGGGAGAGGGGAGTGCGGGGATGGTTGGACGGAGAGGGAGCGGATGGCGTGGCGGGTTCTGACTGTCGCCACTCGCCGCAGGTACACCCGGGGGGAGAAGGCGAAGCAGAGAAGCTGGTGGTGGCGGGGGGGAGGGAACAGAGAGGGCAGAACAGTCGGGTTAAGGGGAGGGGCAAGAGGGGGAGGGCAGGGGGAAAGAATTGTGTGGGGGGGGGGGGGGTGGGTTTCAGTGGTGGAAATGGGATGGTGAAGGGTTTGTTGGGTTGCTGAGACACAAAAGGCAGAGGGCTTCTCCGCTATATCGAGTACGTACCATGTTTCCAGCAGCAACCAGCAGGTACTTGTGCAGGAAGGGCACGATGGCACACACCGGCCCGGGCATGGGCACAGACCGCACCAGAACCACCTGCCATCCCCCCACCGCCACCGCTGCTGCTGACTCTGCTGCTGACGTATCTGCTGCTGCCTGGCCTCTCTCTCCATCGTCCCCACCACTGCCCCCAGCAGGATCAAACCCGTTGCCAACTGCCAGCCGCCCTTCTTTCCCCCCACTCCCCCCCCTTGCCCCCACCTCACTCTTTTCCCTGTCCCCTGCCACCCCTCTCCCCCTCTCACCCCCCCCCTCCACACTCTCCCCCCTCCCTCCCTCCTCCCCTGTCTCTCTCTCCCCACTTGAACCACCTCCCCCTGCCGCTCGCCCCCCCCCACCACCATCCCTGTCGTCCGTGCTTGCTCCCGCCCTTGTCCCCACAGAAGCACCCGCCCTTCCCTCTCTCTCACCCACCACACCACCACTCCCTTCCGGCCCTTCTTGGCCCCCCAACTCGTCTCCACCCCTCCTCCCCCCTCCACTGCTACTGCCCACCTCTCCTAACCCTACTCTCCCTGCTGCACCTCCGGCTCCCCCAGCACCCCCTGCTCCCCCGCCCTCCCCCCCTCCCCGTCTCTCAGCAGCAGCCACCGCCCGTCTCATCCGCTCCAGCACCCCACTCAGGCCCACAAGCCTCTCTGCCGCCCCTGCCTCCTCTCCTCCCCTCCCTCCCCTGCCAGCGGCAGGAGCTGCTGCTGCTGCTGCTGCTGCCGCTGCTGCACCGAGTTGGGATGCTGCTGTGGCTGCTGCTGAGCCAACCAGTTGGGCGGGAGAGAGGGGCGTGGAGAGAGGAGGGAGGGGAGGGAGGGAGCGGTAGGAGGGGCGGGAAGGAGGGGTTCTGGAGGAGGGCTGGGGAGACGGCTGGAGGCGCAGCATGTAGAGAGTGCCCCTGGAGGGAGGGAGCGGGGAGGGGCGAGGGGGGGGGTGTGGGGGAATGGGGTGTTGGGGTTAGAAGAGGGGGGAGAAGGGGGAGGCATGAGCGGAAGGGATGAGAAGGGACGGATGGAGAGATATGGGCACGCGATGGGATGGAGGGAAAGAGGAGACAGAGGAGACAGAGGAGACAGAATGAAAGGCTTCAGCAAGAATAGGCAGCGAGAGAGGGCGGGTGAGAACATTCTCGAGCAGCATTGTACTAGCATTGCTAATAGCGAAGCACTGCGACGCACTGCGACGGATTTCGAAGCATGAGCAGCAACAACATACCCAGTATCAGACCCTTCCGTCTCCTCTGTTCCCAGCATCACAAACTCATGCCTGCTCCCATGCTCCCTCCGCCTCTGCTTTCCCTGCTGTTCCTCCCCAAACGCCACTGCTTTCCCTTTCCCCTTCCCCCCCTCTCTCCCCCCCGCCCTCCCGCCCTCCTCCTCGTCCTCCTCATCACCAGCACCCATTCCCATCCCCCTTCTCCCCACTTCCCGTTGCCCCCCACCCTCCCCCCCTGCCTGCTGCCCCGTGTGGTGCTGCAGGGCGGCCGTGGAAGAGAGAGAGATGCGAGAGGGGGTGTGCGCCTGGGGGAGCGGGGCGAGAGGGGAAGGCTCCTGCTGCTGGGAGTGGGAGGAGGAGGGCGCGTGGTGGAGCGGGGGAGGGGCGTCAGAGGTCAGTTGTGGCGTGGATGGTGGTGGGCTCTGTATGGGCGTCAAGAGCTGCTGCCCCTGCTGCTGCCCCTGCTGCGGCTGCTGCTGCTGAGCAGTGATTTCTGCTGTCAGGTCTCCGTCCTCATCCCCCATCTCTTCCTCTACCACCACCAACTCCTGCACCCGAACCTCCTCCTCCCCCTCTCCCTCTTCCTCCCCTCCTCCCTGCCACTGCCCCTCACCATTCCTACCATCCTCCCCCTCTCGCTCCTCAAACTCCACCTCCTCTCCGCCTCCCTCTCCTTCCTCCCCCCCACTTCCTTCCTCCATCCGCTCTCTCTCCCGCCCCACCCTCTCTCTCTCCCCCCCCATCCGCCTTCCCTCCTTCGCCGACCGCCTCCTCACCTCAGCCAACCGCTCTCTGCACTCCGCTCCCCCCACCCCCCGCACTCTATCCGTCCGTTTCAACTCCGGAGCCCCCTCCTCCTTCCCCTTCCCCTTCCCCCGCTCCGCCCCACTCTTCCCCCCGGCCTTCCTGCCCCGCGCTCTCGGCCTCTGCGGTTGCCAGAGAGCGAGTGAGCGCGTGCGCGAGGATGCCGGAAGGTCAAAGGTAGAAAGGACGGACCCTGAGGAAGGGTCCAGGCACCGGAGGTCAGGCCGGGAGGGAACCAAGGGGGGAGTAGGCGGAGGGGACGGCTGGTTGAGGAATGAGGAGAGGGAGGGGAGGGGGTGGGGGGGCGGGGCAGCACAGGCGACGAGGAGGGTGCGGGAGGAGGGGTGGAGGAGGAGGCGTTGGGGCGTGGCGTGCAGCGGCATGTGCTGCATGTCCAGGCGACGGGCTCGGGCTAACTCCACCTGACGCACACACATGGGATGGGGATGCAGGGAGGTGAAGAGAGAGAGGGTAAGAGAAGCATGGGGGAGCGAGTATGAGGAAGCAAAGCGTGTGTGCGTGAGCAGACGGGATGACAGGGCTTGATGGAAGGAGAGGAGCAGACACGGCGAGCTAAATAATTCGATAGCAAATGACAGCCCGGGCAGCATGACATGGCTACACAAGAGAGCAACCAGCATTCCTACCACAGCACCACCCTGGGTGGGGTGCCCAGTACCCGGTACCCAGCACCCAACTGCCCCGCCACCCCCCCCCGCCCCTCTCACTCACGATGTGCAGCGACCTGTCAGCCACGAAGATGATCCCGCTGTGGCTAAACCAGAGAGCAACCAGCATCTCTAACCTGCCCCACTCTCAACCACCACTCCTACTCCCCCCCCACCCCCCAAACCCCCCTTCCCCCCCTCTCACTCACAATGTGCAGCGACCTGTCGGCCACGAAGATGATCCCGCTGGTGCAGCCCGCGCAGGAGAGCGGCGCGGCGTGCGTGCACGCTGGGAAGGAGATGGATGCGCACAGCGGCCGCATGCTGTGCGACGAGTGCACCAGCAGCCACGGTCGCTCGCTCATCGCCACCACGTCGCACTGCAGCGACGCCTGCAGCGGCACCAGCACCACGGGGGACAGCCCCAGCCGCCGGTCGGCCACCAGCTCCAGCTGCACGGCACGTGGCGGGGTGAGGGTGGCGGATGAGGGCGGGCGAGCGGAGGGGTTGAGAGAGGAGGACGGCAGGTGGGAGGGGGTTGTGGAGGGGTGAATGGCCCGCTGTGCGAGCCCACGCGACGGCTCTTTCATGTACCCGTGTTGCTCCTGTGCTGCCTGTATCCCCTGCATCGGCTGTAAGCCCTGCGAGTGTAACCCCTGTGGTTGCAGCCCCTGGGGTTGTAGCCCCTGCGGCTGCTGCCCCTGCGGCCACGCGAAGCGGACGAGCGTCCCGTTGCGGAGCCCCACAGCCACGTACGCCTGGTCGAAGAGCAGCAGGCATGTGCTCTCCGGCACGCTCCCGCCCATGCTGCTGCCGCGCGCCGCCGCGGGGAGAGGGAGCGAGCGCAGGGGCGCGAGGGCTACGAGGCGGAAGAGGTGCGCGGGGTCGAGAGAGACGACACGGACGGACGGCTCGTATGTGCCCAGCAGGGCCACGCGGCCAACGAGAGATACGCCTGCTGCTGCTGCTGCTGCTGCTGCTGGGACTCCTGCTCCTGCTGCTGTAGCTGCTCTTGTTGGTTCACTGAACCACGTTGCTCCCTTTGCCTGTTGCTGTTCGTGCCGCTGCTCGAGCCCCTGATCAAGACCGAGTGCGTGTGGCAGAGGAGGGAAGGTGTCGTCTGGAATGTGGATGCAGGAGAGCTCGTACTGCAGGGAGTACCGAGACACCTCCACCAGGCACACACGAGGGTGCAGAGAGGTGCGCCCAGCATCACTGGGTGATGCCCCCACAGGGGGATTATGGGGTGACGGGTGGTGAGGGGTTGATGCGTGTTGGTGTGGTGATGGGGGGAGCAGGGAGCAGGTGAGCATAACGAGCACCGGGGGGTTGCATGTGAGTGCCACTAGCACCACCCCGCTGGACACTGCTGCCACGGCTATGGGTTGCCTGCTGCTGCTGCTGCTGCTGCTGCTGCCACCACTGCTGCTGGCAGTGGCACAAGAGGAGGTTGTGAGGGAGGGTGG
The DNA here is from genome assembly GCA_027943415.1 of Closterium sp. NIES-67. NCBI lineage: Eukaryota > Viridiplantae > Streptophyta > Zygnematophyceae > Desmidiales > Closteriaceae > Closterium > Closterium sp. NIES-67. The sequence continues at coordinate 50,776 of BQMB01000432.1, read as the reverse complement.
CAGCCAAACTCGCCCATCTGGTGACACCCCACCGGCACTCATCCCACCACCAGCACCACCACATGCACCATCTGCTGCAGCATCCATCCCCTCACCCCCCTCTCGTCCCTCCTCCCCCTTGCTCCCCCCCATGAGTGCGTGCGGCACGCGGCACAGGCGCACCTGGCCAGGTGTGACCTGCACCAGGTAGCCGTCCAGGATGCGGCCTGCCGCGAGCGTGGGCGAGGAGAGGGCCAGAGGCACCGCGTCCGACACGTCCCTGAAACGGCTGCCCACGGCCAGCACACGTGTCTGGGAGACAAACGACATGACAAAGAGCGAGTGTTGCTCGTCCCCAGCCCGCACGCGCACCGTCCACGTGCCCGTGACCCCGTGGTACTCAGGTGCGGTCGACAGCAGCCGCTCCACGCTCACCCCATTGCGCACCACACACACCGCGCCCCCCAGCCCCTCCCCGCACGCCGCCACCACCTGATCCTGCTGCTGCCCGCCCAGGTCCGCTAGAGTGAAGTCAGTGAGCGGGGCTATGCCGGGGATAGGGGAGTGCGGGGTGAGTGACATAGGGGGAGATGGGAGTGGGTAGGATGACGGGAGAGGATTGGGATAGAGGGATGGAGCGGGAGTGTGATGCTTGGTGCCGGGTTTGCTGAGTGCTGCTGCATCCCTGTCGCACTCCATCAACACCCATCTGCCCGAGGCTCCCTCCTTGCCCTCCTTCTGCCCATCAGCCCCACCAGCAGCAGCAGTAGGGTCGCGTGTGCGTGCGTCCTTTTCCACCACCTGTCGATCAAGTCCCATCCCACTCACCTCTCCTCTCTCATCCCTACCACCAGCCCCCTCCTCCCTCTCCTCTTCTCCCTCCAAACCCCCAACAATTCCACCGTTCGCTCGTCCCCTCCCCACTTCACACGCCTCCCCCTGCACCTCATCCCCCCTGCTCTCCCCCCCCACCTGGAACACACACCCTGACCCGGCAGCAGCAGCCGCCACAACCGTGTGCCGCCCCGCCCATGCCACAGCGCCCACTGCCACCCCGCTCGCTAGCACCGGCGACAGCCACACCTGCACTCGCATTTCCTCTCCCACCACCCCTCTGTCTCTGCCCTCTCTCCTCCCTCCTCGGTCACTCACACCTCCGCGCCCCGCTCCTTGCTCTCCCTCCGCTTCCGCCTCCTCCTGCCCCTCGCTCTCCCTCCTCTCCTCCGCTTCCTGGGGCGCGCACTGGGGGGACATGGGCGAGCAGGGGGACGGGGGGGAGGCGCGAGACGTGGGGGGGATGGCGGACGTGTGGAGGGGGCTACGGGGAGAGGAGGAGACGGGAGAGGTGGGGGCGAATGCGGAGGCGGAGGAGAAGAAGGGGGTGTGTTGCTGCAGGGAGAGCACGCGGAGGGTGCCTTGGTCCGTGCACAGCAGGAGACGCTCCTCCCTCACCACACACCCGCCACCTGAACTTTCCCTCTCCTCCCTCCTGGGCTGCTTCCACCGCCGCTGCTCTTGACGCGTCTGCTCCTGCTCCTGCTCCTGCTCCTGCTCCTGCTCCTCCTCCAACGTCTGCCCATCCAGTTTTCCGTGTGCATGCTCCTTACCCCCCTGGTCCTCGCACCCCTCGCCCCCCTGCACCCCCTCGCCCCCCGCGCTCTCCCTCATCACCACGTCCCCCTCCCCCCACACACTTTCTGCCCCTGCCCCATCACCGCCGCACCACACATTACTGCCTCTGCCAACCTTTGCTGTTGCCTTCCCTCTATTCCCATGCCCATGCCCATGCGCCATGGTACACCATCTCTCACGCGCCGTTTGCACCTCCCAGCTCCAGCTGCTGATCAGCGGGCCATCCTCCCCTCCCCCTGCCTCCTCCAACAACCGCAATCCCAGGGGGTCCTCCTCGTCCTCTTCCTCCTCCTCCTCCTCCTCCACCTCCTCCTCGCCCTCCTGCTGCTGCTCCTCCTCCTCTCCCCATTCTCTCTCCCCCTCAAACTCTTCCTCTGGCTCTTCCTCTTCCCCCCCCTCGCTCTCTCCCCTCTCGTCCCCCATCGCCACCTCCTCACGTCCCTCGGACTGCTCGTCCTCTGTGCCGCCCTCCCCCTCCCCCACTTCCTCCCCTCCCCCACTTCCTCCCCCTCCACCACTTCCTCCCCCTCCCCCACTTCCCCCCCCTCCCCCACTCCCTCACCCTCCCCCATTTCCTCCCCCTCCACTCCCCCATCGCCCTCTCTCTCCTCTCCTTCACACACAACTCCGTCTCCTCCCTCTCCCTCCCCACCTGCGCCACCCGTCCCCTCCCCCCTCTTCCCCCCATCCTCTCCCACTCCCTGCATCCGTCCCCCCCCGCACCCCTCTCCCCCTTCCACCCCACCATAACCCCCACTATCACCACCACCATCCCACATATCCTCCCTCCACACCACCAACCTCCCTATCCCCGCGTCCCCCTCCACAAACCTCTCCACCCCGCTCGTAATCGCCCCTCCTTCCCTCCCAGTCAACCCCCCTCAACCCCCCCCAGTCTCCCGCCTCCCCCCTTCGCATCCCCTCCCCTTGCATTCCCCCCCCTCGCCCCACCAAAAACGCCCTCCCCGCTCCCCCACCCGCTACTTCCCCCACCGCCAACACCCCAGCTACTGCCTCCCCAGTTAACGCCTCCCCTAGCTGCCCCTTTCCTAGGTGCTCCTCGTTCACAAGAGACTCCCCGTGCGTGAGAGCAAGCCTGAGCGCATGGTGGGCGAGGAGAGCGAAGGGGGAGGGGGAGGGCGAGGCGGAAGGGGACAACGAAGAGTGCACAGACTGGGGGGCAGGTGGGTGAAGGGATGGTTGAGCGGGGTCGCAGCGACGGGATGAAGTGACGGCTGCAGGCAACCCCTCACGTGTGCTACTACCATCCTGCTCATCTGCATGTACTTCCTCCGCCTCCGCATCACCTCTCCGCATCACCTCCCCTCTTACCCTGCCCTCCTCCTCTGCCTCCTCTGCCTCCTCTGCCTCCTCTGCCTCCTCTGCCTCCTCTGCCTCCTCTGCCTCCTCTGCCTCCTCTGCCTCCTCTTCTAACCGCTTCCCACCACCCTCCCTCTCCTCTGCTTCAACCACTAGCACCTCTCTCCCTGCCAGTCGAATGGCCTCATTCTCTGAAGCACCCTGGACTGTACCACCACTCATGCTGCTGCTGCTGCTGCTGCTGCTGCTGCAGGCAGCAGCGGTCATGCATTCAATGCTGCAGTCGACGGTACCTTCCACGCTCCTCGTTGACTGCTGCTCCCTGTATCCGCCCCTCTGCCCTGCGCCTTCCCACGCCCTTCCTCCCCCCAACCTCCCAGACTCACCACTCATCCCTCGCCCTCCGCCCCTGTCCCCTCCACTCCCCTCTTCTCCCTCGCTACCCGCTGCCTCCTTCCCACCACTTCCTCCACTCCCCCCTCCTCCCCCTTCTCCTCCCCCTCCTCCTCCCCTCCTCCTCCTCCCCCTCCTCCTCCCTCCCCTCCACGCCCCCGTCCTCTCCTCCTCTCCCTTCCCCTCTGCCAGCCCCCAACCCTCTCCCCCTCATTCCTCACATCTCTCCGCAGACCCACCACCCCTTCCACCACCATGCTCACCCCCTCTCCCCCCTCCCCCCTTCTCACCCCAATAACCACCACGCTCCCCTCGCGCAGCAGTAGGAGCATGTTGGGCGTGCGGGGGGGCGTGACGAGGTGCATGGGGCAGGGGCGCGCAGGTATGGGGAGAGAGGCGGTGCAGCGGAGAGAGCCGAGAGCGGGGTCGCAGCAGAGGAGAACAAGCTCGAAGGAGGAGGAGCCCTTACTGGGAGAGGGACGGGGGATGGAGAGTCGAGGTGGGTGGAGTCAGGGGTTTTTCGGGATTTGGGTTTCGGGGTTATGTGGGGTATGATGGGGGATGAGAGAGGGAGAGAGAGAGAGAGATGAGATAGATAAGGGTAGGAGTGCGGACATAAGGAGCACAAGCAAGGGATGCCCAGTTTGCGACGGGGCTGATGGAATCCACACAGGCGGTGCCTGATGAGCACCGAAGCAGAGCAGAGAGCAGAGAGCAGAGAGCAGAGAGCAGAGAGCAGAGGGCAGAGAGCGCAGAGCAGAGAGCGCAGAGCAGAGAGCAGAGAGCAGAGAGCAGAGAGCAGAGAGCAGAGAGCAGAGAGCAGAGAACAGAGAGCAGAGAGCAGAGAGCGTAGAGCAGAGAACAGAGAGCAGAGAGCGCAGAGCAGAGAGCAGAGAGCAGAGAGCAGAGCGCAGAGAGCAGAGAGCAGAGAGCAGAGAGCAGAGAGCAGAGAGCAGAGAGCAGAGAGCAGAGAGCAGAGAGCGCAGAGCAGAGAGCAGAGAGCGCAGAGCAGAGAGCAGAGAACGCAGAGCAGAGAGCAGAGAGCAGAGAGCGCAGAGCAGAGAGCAGAGAGCAGAGAGCGCAGAGCAGAGAGCAGAGAGCAGAGAGCAGAGAGCAGAGAGTGCAGAGCACAGAGCAGAGAGCAGAGAGCAGAGAGCAGAGAGCGCAAAGCAGAGAGCAGAGAGCGCAGAGCAGAGAGCACAGAGCAGAGAACAGAGAGCGCAGAGCAGAGAGCAGAGAGCAGAGAGCAGAGAGCAGAGAGCAGAGAGCACCTGGGCTTTCTAGAGGACGCACCTATGCGAAAGCACTGCAAGGTACAAGGGACTGAACCCTTCGCCTCCCCCCACCAGCTGCTGCTGCTGCTGCTGCTGCTGCGACGGTCCTAGAGCAGCAAAGACAGCAGGACTGCCGTCCCCTGCCGCTGCTGCCGCTGCTGCATTGATGGCAGACGCACAGGGAGAGATGGTGGTGGCCGCTGGCGGGGGGAGGTACAGCAGCGGCGGAGCTGCCGCAGAGGGGAGTGACGAGGGGACATGGAACGCAGGAGAGACGGCCGAAGGAGATGCCGCTGGTGCTGCGCTGACAGCAGCAGCAGCAGCAGCAGCAGCAGCAGCAGCAGCAGCAGCAGCAGCAGCAGCAGCAGCAGCAGCAGCAGATGGAGCAGCAGGAAAGCTGGCAGTAGCCCCAGCACCTGCTGCTGCTGGAGCAGCAGCAGCAGGACGATTGGATGTGGTGCAGAGTGGTGCGGAGACAAAGGCGATGCTCCAGATGGTGCCGGGGGCAATGGGGGGAGGCTGGGTGCGGAGGAGATGAGAGAAGGGAGAGGAGGAGGTGTGTGGTGGTGCTTGCGCGTGTGTGAAAGGGGGTGCTGATGCCATGGCGGCAGGTGAGGAAGGTAGGGAGGACGAGGTGGTGGTGGGAGAGGGGAAGACAATGGGCTGCATGGACAATATTGGGGGGGGGGGGGGGGGGGGAGGGGGGGGGGACAAAAGAACCATGAAAACGTGATAAAGATTGCGATATCAGTCGGAGTTGAGAGAAAAGGTAAGATGGGAGGCTCGAATGGGGTGGACCAACATAAGGACGAGCAGGAAAGGAGATGCAGGCTGGGAAGCCAGAGGAGCAGCAAGGCGGGGCGGGGGGTGCGGTGCAGCATTGCATTAGGAGGCCAGTAAAAAAAAGGGGAAGTGTCGCAGACAACTACAGTACCCCAGTAACGCCTCTGAGGGAAGCACAGGCACACTTACTAGCAGCCTCTGGACTGCCCCGGCTACTGGCCCTAGGCCCCTCCCACCTTGGCAACTAGTCGGTCGCACGTGGGCGAGTGCAGCACTGGCAGCACTGCCACTCGCCCCTCCATCGCAGCCACTGCCACCGCCCTGCCCCTGCACACACGGCCACACAGACGGGAGGGGGTAGGGGGGGAGGAGAGAGTGACAAGGCATGGGAACGAGAGGATATCGGGCTGGAACAATGGGTTGGGGGGGTGAGACCTGGGGGGGTGAGACCTGGGGGGATGAGACCTGGGGGGGTGAGGCCTGGGGGGGTGAGGCCTGGGGGGGTGAGGCCTGGGGGGTGAGGCCTGGGGTGGGGGAGAGGTGGGGGGGGAAAGAGTCATACATGAAGAGATGGGGCAAAACGGCAGATACGGCGAGTAATAAGGGCAGAGATACAATCGACACATATAAACAATTGGTGGCACAGGCGGACCCTGGCTTCTTACAAGGGGTGCACTGCCAGCAACCGACCAAGCTCCCTGGGCGCAAAGGACTGCAGAGACCGCGGCCTCTCAGAAAGCGCCACGTGTCGCAGGGCGACGAATCTGGAGCATCCAGCAGGGGAAGAAAAGGAGGAAGGAGAAGCATCAAGGAAGAGGGCGGTTGGCAATGCTGCAGGCAGCAAGGACCAGCCATGCCAGCCGCACTGCCACGCCGAAACAACGTGCTTCTAAGCAAAGGGTACAACCAAACTACCCTCCCCAGCAGCGGCAGCTGCTATCTCGCTGCTACCCCCTAATCGGCGCCCACTCTGATCTAAAGCAACCGTGCCGACAGCATGCACTTGCTGCTCTTCAGCCACGTCCTCCGGCTCATCGCTCCCCCCCTCCCCCCCCCCCCATCCCGGTGATTCCCCTGGGTGGTGCCCCCTGGTGGTGTCCCTGGCGGCCGTGCAGCACCTGTTGAGGTCGGCATCGAAAGCGAGGATAGACAGCTTGCCCGAGTCCGACAGCACCGCCAGGAGATCCCTGCCCGCATACTGCCCAACGTGGTCGGGGGACAGGGGGGGGTGGTTGGGGGGGGGGGGAGGCGGAGCGAGCACGAGGGGAGAGACAGCAGGAGAGAAGGGAGTGACGGAGAAGCAGGGGGGTGGGAGGAGAGTACTGGCGAGGAAAGGCAGAGGCGGGATAAGCAGAGGGATGTTACGACAATGGTAGAGGCCCAATTTCCCTCCCATATCCTCCCTCCCTCCCCTCCCCTTCGTGACAAGCACCCCCCACTCAGCCTACCCCTGTCCGCCTCAGCGCCTCCCCGCTTCCCGTGGTTTGAGGCGCCTCAAAACTTGTGGTTTACCTTATCGCCCGGACCGTTTCCCCCTGCCCCCCCCGCTGCCCCTCCTCTCAAATGCGCCAGCGACCCCCCTCCCCCCGGGGCCATCCCCCCCAGCGGGCGGGACGGGGAGAGGGCGCGGAACGGCGGAAGGTATGGCGACAGGGACACGGGGAGCGGAAGGGACGCGAGGGGGGGAGTGGGCGGGGGGGCGGCGGCGGCAGCGTGCGGGTGGTGGGACGGCGGAGGCGAGGGGAGGAGGCGGGGGTTGGGGGGGAGGGCTTGCAGGGCGATGATGGTGCCGAAGACGGGCTGCTCGCACACGGACGACAGCGAGCCGTCCGGCAGCACCTCCAACAGCTCCACGCACGACTCCTGCTCGTTGGCGCCGGGGGGGGGGTGTTGGGGTGGGGGGGGGGAGGGGGAAAGAAGGGGAGAAGCGGGGGGGAAGGGCGGGGAAAGAGGGGGTGGGGGAAGGGAGGATGCAGTGATGCGGAGACGGCGGTTGAAACACATCACGTCCAATAGCTCCGCGCAGGACGCATGCGGGTGTGTGCGCGCGGGGCGATGGGGGGAGACGGCGGGTGATGCACACGTGGCAGTCGCATGGCAGAGCGACGCAGAGCAGAGGGGACCGGCCGCATCGTAAACCCTAATTGCTTTGGAAGCGACGGGGAACAGAGGTGAGCTCGACAAACTTACCGGAGGTAACGGAGGGTGATATCTCATCTATCTTCCCCTCAGCAAGACTCCTACTGACCTAACCACCTACCTTCCCAAACACGACATCGTACGACGATGCTGCGAGGAACCTTCCCGCCACAGCCTGCAGCACTGCGCTGCTTCGTAGCGCCGTCTTCGCGAGGAACAGAAGCGGCGGCGGCGGCGGCGGCGGAACCGCCGCGGACGACGGCGGAGGCTCGGGCTCCGGCACGGCCATGGCAAGATTAAGACACAACGAGTTAAAAGGCAAACCGCGTCAGAAGTCGGATTGACGACGCACGACGGGCTGAAAATGAAACCGACGGATACGCTGCTGCTGGCGGAACGCGAGATCAAAGGGGATGACGGCGAAAGGGACGAGCCTAATCGCCGTTCTGCTTCGAGCCGTGACACGATCGCGGGACACGCAACGGCCGAATTACACAGTACGACGGAGCAGGTAGGGCCCGTGCAGTGGATGGAACCCCGTTGCTGAATCCACGACTAATTAGCACGGCCTGTTCCACTCACTCCCACTGAACCCAACATAGCCCTCACCCTCGTTTGGCTGATGTTATCGTAGTAAAAGTCTCTGCTATGTTGGGCTCAGGAATCCAGACGGTGCTGCTGCTCTGCTTGTCCCTTACAGCTCAGTGCCGCCCGCTTCTAAGTTGCTGGACTAATCTTCCACCACACTAGATACCACTGTGTTGCAAACAACCACGGTTTAATGTAGCCAACCGAGGTAAACCGAAATCGAGCGACGATTTTTGTTCCTCGACCGCAAGTGTCATCCGTGCTTTTCATGATTAGCAACACATGCACGTCAGATGAGACCAGACCAGCAGCGCGAGGCGAAATCTGTTGCGGCGAATGAAGTTACACCATGGCGAACTAGCAAGAGCAAATAGCAGGGCGGGTTCCCCCCAGATCTGCCTCCAGCCCCGCCCGAAGCTCAACCGTGCTGAATATCCCCGGAGACCACAACGATTCGGAATAGAGATTGCACATGTACACTCGGTAAGATCACGCATGTGTTTTCTGTTCACATTTATTAGCACAATAATATTCTCGCCTGCGTACTCCATGACGGTCCTCTTTATCAGACAAAAACCGACTGTTTGTATATTTCAGGCCTATTTTCTTGACTTCTCCTGGTTTTTCAGAAACTCCAAATGTTTATTTGGTTTAGAAACCACTCTTGTAAGTTTCTGTTTTTCATAAAGCGTGTATACATCCTTTCTAAGATTATAGGGCTAGAGAATCACTATGTCTGAATGCTGTTTTTGTGGGCGCCCCCCCCCCCCCCCCCCCCCCCCCCCCCCCCTCCCCCTCTCTATCCCATTTCCCAAACATATTTGTATATGTTATTATATGGTAGATAGGTGCATGCTCTTAGAGGGTACCACTGTCGCTGAGACAGCCCCTTCTGCTAAGACCGTCGTGGCGGTCTTAGCGCAGCCGCGTCAAGGTAAGGGCCGCCGCCCCAAAGGGGGGTGTGGCGGGGGGAAGGGTGGCGGGGGTTGTGGTGGTGCCGGAGGTGACGGAGGTGGGGGCGGGGACGGTGGTGCAGATGAGGGGAACGTGGCTGATGTGTTGGAGTAGTAGCCGCCTCAGCAGCACCAGCAGCAGTCACAGCAGCAGCAGCTGCTGCCGTGGGAACCTCCGTCGCCGTAGTGGCTTGGCGGCGCTGGTGTTGGAGGTCGTGGTGGTGGGCCGCGCAACTTGGTGTCGCGTGGCGGCTCCAGTGTGGTCACCTGCCAGTACCAGCTTTAGTTTGGCCCCCGCCGCGACACCGTCTGTGACTGTCCCGGTCACACCGCCGCCCGCTGCTACCGCCGCCTTGACGACCTCTTTCGTCTCCGCTTCGGCCCCACGTCGGACCCCCCCAACTACTACAACTTGGTGCGTCACCGTGTACATGTCTTTGACATTGAGATGGATCAGATTAGGTCTGCCATGTATATCATGTATGAAAATGACTCTAGTGTGACCGGACCCTATTTCTCTGTGTTGCCTAGTATAAGGGTGTCCACAGTGTCCAGCCTAGGCTCCCCTGTTGCGTCAGACGTAGGACGACCCACTTTGTTTAGCTTCGGCTCCGCTCTAGCTCCTCCGCTTGCGGCCGCTGCCACCGCGCTCTCTTTCACGCTAGACTCTGGTGCGTCGGCCTGTTTCTTTCGCGATCATACTGCGCTCACACTGCCTGCCGCCCCTGCCGTTGTAGACCTTGCTTACCCCTCCTCAGGTCCAGTAGTTGCACATAGCTCAATTACCCTTCCCTGTCCGTCGGTTCCCTCGGGCTCTCTCAGAGGCTTGCACATCCCCTCATTCTCCAGGAACCTAGTTGGTGTCGGCTATCTTCAGGACCTCAGTGTCACCAGTACGTTTCCTGGGCACGAGCGTTACGCAGTCTATACTGAGGCCGCCACTTGTGCCCCTCTCACCATGTTCCCTCCGGACCCTGTGTCTTGCCTGTTCACCCTAGACACCGCGTCCCTCCCGGTGGGTGCGTCCCCCCGGGTCGCCGCGCCCTGCCAGGTTGCTGCGGCTTGCTGGTGTCGGTCGCTCACCCACCCGTCGCTGCTATGGCACCACCACCTAGGTCACCCCGCACTCCCACGTCTGCGTCACATGTCACAAGACGGTATTATCTTAGGTCTCCCCGCGTCGCTCCTATTTCCATTATCCTTTGGTTTATCCTATTATTATAATTATATCATCGACCAAACTCGGGATGTACTGGCGTGCTATATCTAACGTAATCCTGCCGTAATCCCTTCAAGCCAATAGCCTCACGTAATTATACGCATGGTGATTCTATTTCTGCAAAAGCCCCAAAATCCCCATCCGGATGCATCCAGATCATCAACTTTAGCATTAACGACGCACACTGTCATCAAGGAGACTCCGGGCCCTGGAGAAGAGCCTTTCTCCAAGCAGCCTCGGCCAGCTGCCAGCTCAGGAGTAGATAGTAACGAAAATGTGTGTACGGAATATTGGGATGTACCCTAAGATCCTGTTAACCAAACTATCTTTGGGTACTCCGAGCAACGCCTGCCCCTCGTGCTCGAGTTCATATGCAAATGACAACGCCTCCAAGCACTCATGGACAGCGGAGCGTCACACACCGTATGCGACAAGGCAGCCATCGGCCGACTTCGGGAAGAGTATAAGCCTTCAGCATTCTCTGCAACGATGGTGGACTGCAGCAAGTTACCCGTGTACGGCGAAATAGTGTTACACCTACAAATCGGTCCACTACGCTGGAAACTTGCACTCCCCATCACCAACCTAAAAAGGCTTGACTTGATCTTCGGGCGGGACTTCTTTAAGAAACTCAACTTGAGATCAACTGGGTAAACCGTACTGCAAGTATTTGCAACAACGGAAGGAGAGTCTAGCTATCAAACTGGGATGACACAGGAGATATCCCTATGGAGACACTCGCTTGGTTCGAGAAGGACGTGAAACGAACCGACACCGGGTTCCTGGCGATACAGATGTGGAAGATGATGGAGAGAAATCCTCGAGACCTCCAGAAAAAATCAAGGAATTACTGAAGGAGCTCCAAGACATTCTTCCCGATGACCTTCCAAACGAGCTACCGCCATACCGAACACACCAACACGAGATTGTGGAAGAACCAAGTTCGAAGCCGACCTTCTAAGCACCATATCAGCTCAACCCCACACAGCTAGCCAACATGAAGAAACAGATTGAGTATCTTCTCGCCAAAGGACTCATCCGACCATCCACTTCGCCATACAGTGCCCCAGTACTCTTCACACCGAAACCGGACGGAAGCATGCAGCGATTACCGAGCTTTCAACAAGCAAACCATCAAGAACAAATGCCCAATTCCACGTATCTCACTCAAGGTGCTCTTCCGTACGGAAGAGTGCAGCCTGCCAGATAGGCAATCTTATGCTAAATTGTGTTCGTTGACGTGTGTATGCATTCCCCTCTCCAGGCCAACCTGCGTGGTTGAAATACACTACAAGGATCACTTATTTCTCAACTGCTTGAAGAACATTCTGCGGTCTTCTGACTGTAGCGCGACCTACCCAAACCTCATTCGCATCTGGGTGGCTGTAGGGTTTCTTCCGCTCAGCACTGTCGAGTGTGAGCGCGACTTCAGTCGCCAGAACGTCATCATGTCATGGTTACGTGGCAACCTGTGTGGCGCTTGTGTCTTTGCGACCTCATGTGCATCTCGCTCCTGCAGCATGACGTGGTGTATGACAAAGTGCTGGATCTGTGGTGGAAGCCAAAGAAGCCAAAGAAGTGGTGGCTTGCGAGGGAGGTGCGTCTACCCTCACCCACTCCTAAGCGGTGAAAGGAGTCACTAGCAGCAGCATCAACGGCAGTGGCAGCAGCACCAGCAGAGGGGGGCACCGCGGGTGGAGCGAGCGGCGACAAATCTGAAGCCAAGACAGCATCAGAAGCACATATGATGTGTCGTGTAAAGAAGAAGGAAAAGAAGCCTAGGAAAAAGGGCCACATGAAGAGGAGCGAGGAGTTGATGTGCGTGGCTCTCTAGAAGTAGATTGTAGCGAGTTTGCATAGGATAGCGGCCAATGGCCCCAATCAAAATAATGTTACGTGACTGAAATCGGAAATTTATATATTGCACGTCCGATTGATCAGAAATCTCTATGAAATTTGACTAAGCTTTCAGACAAAACGGAAAGCTACTGTCTGATGGTCAGACGGGCCCGAAGGGTTTGTCTGAGCGTCAGACTAAGGCAAAAACCTAGGGAGGACCCTGTCCATGGTTGCGGTGCTTGAATGCACTTCAGTCCAGGGCCAGAGATTGGTTTTGGGGCACCCTTAGGAATCAGGGTATCATAAATATTTCACCCTGATTTGTAAGGGTACAAGGGGCAAATTTGGCCTCAAAACACTTTTATACCCTTACAAAATCAGGGTATAGTGCAAAAAGTGGCCGCTAGCAAGGGTAATTAGGGTGAAATACCCTTGAATCATTGGCCCTGCTTAAGTCAAAGCATCACCAACCAATCCAGCCCTCAGAAGGCACACTACATTCAACATTAGTTCAAACTCAATTGTGACACGACCTCAGAGGAGTGTGCAGTGCACTCGTCATTGCATTTCATAGCTCCATAATACAACACACTAGATAGGGCAAATACATGGCAAGGGAACAAAGGTGAGCTGACCATACTAGTCATCGAAGCGAGGGAGGGAAGGGTGGGCAAGTTGGAACAGAAAAATGCAAATGAGACTAGGTGGCAGGTCTGAAGGACATGCCGATAGATGAAGGAGTTTGTCTCCTTTACAGCAAACTCCTCTTCTAGTCGAATCACAATCTGTAATTTTTTTATTACAAAAAAAAACTCATATTGTGACACGACCTCAGAAGAGTGCAGTGCAGTCGTCATAGGTCAAACGAGACATCAAGTGGGAGGTCGTCGGCGGTGGCGCTCGAGGGTGGCCTCGTACCGATCGGTCACGCTATAACGAGTAGGATCTTGTAGCATGCGAGAAGCGGCCACTAGTTCACGGTCAAGCTGAATAATGTAAAGCTCCTTGGCTGTATCACTTCGCCAGCGGCCGAGGGCCTTGAAAAGCTGGTCCGGGACTCCAACATCAACGGCGACCGTCGCAGCCGCCTTGCAGAAAGAATGGATGCCTAGGAGGGTTGGGTTGAGACACGGGAGAAAGCATCACGACACCAACCCCGAATGGCGGCTTAAGAGGGAGGGCGATCTGAGGGGAAAGCTCGGACACCCGGCTGAAATATACGAATAAGGGCGCCAAGGGTCCGTGGAGATTTGCCAGCCAGGAAGAGGAATTGTTGGACACGCGACACCGGACAGTTGCGAGCAGAAGAAGCAGCCACTAGGACCCAAACACATGTGCCAGCTTCGTCGGTCTTCGAACGGGGGATGAAAAACCACATGCAGTCCCGATCGAACTCGATCTGGTGCCACTGGAGGGAGATGAGATCAGAGAAATGATAGAAGGCTGCGAACATGAGGAGGGGAATAAGGCCTCGCTCGAAAGTGGCCGGAAGATGCGACGAGAAGTAGATGTCACAGATATCGTAAATCTTGGCTGGAGGAATAGGCTCCTTGGCTTGAGACGGTTTGCCACAATGATGCATGTCATAATCCTTGGCTTGCGAAGAAAAGGGGCCGCGAATCAGGGAGGGGTGGCCGACCAGCCAATGGACGCAGGATATGGCAGAATATGCAGTGCGCACAGCTGAGACGGTAGCGCCGCGACGGACCAAGTGCAGCAGAAAGAGGGTCGCTTTCAGGTCGGTGGCGGGAAGGAAGGGAAGTGAGTGCGCCAAAGAGAAGGCTCGAAACTGTCGCCAATAGGGTTCGTAAGTGCGAAGGGTAGACTTTGCCCGAAGATTGACGGTGAGTGTGAGAAGGTGCGACAATAATTGACCAATATATGAGCTTGCGCAGTGAAATAAAATTATACATTAGTTGAATGCAAAATGAAGCGTATACATCGAGGAGTTCGGAAGACTGGCACCGCTAAAGGCATAACGGTCACCGCCAACGCGTAAACAACTAGCACCAAGGGTAAAGCGATTGGCCATAACGACCTCCAGGCCCCGAGTGAAGCCGTCCAAGCTTAGCAAAGGCCACCAAAAAGCACTGGGCCGATATGGGATCACAAGAGTGAGAGAAGTGCGCGAGCGACGGGCATGAGCGAGGACAGTCGAGATGAGGGCGGGTGGAGGAAAGGCGAAGCAATTCTCGTGTCCCCAATTAATAGAAAAGGCATCTTGCGCAACCGCAGAGTGTGAGAACTCGAGGGAGCAGAAACGAGCGAGCTGCGCATAGGCAGGGGATGCGAACAAGTCGATTTGATGAGGCCCCCAATGCCTCTCAAGCAGCAAGAACCAAGGTTGTGTCAAGGATTAGTCGTCGTGGAGCTCAATCTTGGACAGAGCATCGGCCTCGGTATTCAGCTCGCGGGGAATCCATTGGACCGTAAGACGGATCATATGGCGCACACACAATTGAATAATCGTGCGGCATACGAAGGTAAGCTTGGGATGACGAGAGCCTCCCTTATGGAAAATGTAGTAGGCCGCTTGTTTGTCGCCGCGGAGCAAGATGTGCAAACGCCGAATTTCGACAGAAAAGGCCGAAAGGGACCAAAAGATTCCGGCCAGCTCGCGAAGGGTACTGGACGAGCCCAAGAGGGCTAAAGGCAGCTGGGAGGAGAGCGAGCTGACACGACCATCCGGCGCCGAATAACAAGCCCCCCAGGCATGGTCGCTAGCATCCACATACATGACAACGTCGTACAAATGCGGGTTGTTGAAGCGAGCGCCGTTGACAACGTCGACTGTGTAAGCCAAAAACGCAGCTCTTCAAAAGACTCAGGGGTTAGGAGAATGGCCGCCCCCCATGAGTGGCATTCGGCAATCTGCACAAGAATCTGGTGGGAGAAGGCACGCGCGACAGTGCCAAGTGCCAAGGACATGGAGGCCAACATGCCGGTGATGCGGGCAGCGCGGCGAACAGGGATGTGATGCCCGTTAGCACTGAGTCCGCATAATTCATCCAGCTCGGCAAAGAGCCGGTTGCGCCGATCCGCATAAACAGAGAATGTGGTGGTGCGAGTGTCCAGCAAGAGGCCCAAGAACTTCAAAGATTGTGCTGGCGCGAGTTGTGATTTTTTTAAAATTCACAACAAGGCATGCGGCTGTGAGGTCGGCGATGATTATGGAGCAGTTGTAAAGTGCCTGATGTTTGAGTGACACTGATGAATAGGATATCATCGATTTATGGAATAAGGTGGATGCCACGGCTACACCATTGTTTGGAGAGTTGCTTGATTAACTGGGTAAACACAAATGGCGCTGTAGCCAGCCCGAAAGGCAAGGAGAGGAATTGGTAGTCCTGCCCTTGCACCATCGTTTGGAGAGTTGCTTGATTAACTGGGTAAACACAAATGGAGAGAATCCGAGAAACCGCCAAAAGGCGGGGTGAATGTCGACGTGGTGGTATCCGGGTTTGAGATCGATTGTGAATAGCCAATAGCCTTCTTGCACCAAATCAGGAACGCAAGTAAGTCCTTCGTATCGAAAACGAGGTACCGAGAGGAACGGGTTGACATGCCGCAAGTATCAGCCTCTTTTTAGAGGGTTGGACAATAACGTTTAACGGGCTAACGCATGTAAGGGTTGCGGAAGGAGGTACGACCCGAGCAGGGCAGGTGGCGAGAAGCTCGACCACTGCATTTACTGTGAAAGATATGAATTGCAAGGCACCGGCATGATTCTTAGTACGAGACGGAGGCGGCTCAGAGGCAACCCATGGTAGGCGATAGCCAGATGTAATCACCGATAGAATCAAGTGGCTGTCGCATCAGGCGGATCATCATGCAGCGCGGTCACGGAGGCGGCCTTGCATGCGGGTAATCTTGGTTGCGTCATCGGCATAGGCCGAAATGGTTCCGAGCTCTGGTGGGAGAGGGAACACAAATAGGGACGGTAGAGAATAAGGAAGGTTCTTCACCACATTTAGTTCCGAGCTCAACAAGTGATTCTTTTTTTATTTTTATTTTTCCTCGGGAAGGAAGGCAAACGCTAATTATAGGTGCCCGCTCGCTCACTCTTCTTCGACCACGTCATCCCTTAAGTGATATACCATTGGGTTGGGCATGTCAACTTGGCATGCTGGGCTGTAGTTGGTGGTCATATATGATGATGACATAGAAATCTTGTCATGAGTCTTATCAACGTTAGTCTTCAAAGGACACACACACATTGTGTATGCGTCTTATGGGCACGTTCATGCTTTCTTGCACGGGCCCAACAGGCAAGACCATGTGGCCGTATGACGTGCGTGTTAATCTTGCTTGAATGCAAAAATGCTTCTTTATATTAAGAATGCTACAACATCAGAGAGCTTAAGCAATCTTTACACAATCTTAGCCGGCCGATTGGCCCCTTGGCCCCTTTGGGGGCAATTAGCCATCCAATGCCTGGGTTCACGGCAATAGAAACAACGGCCATCGCTGTCCCTACGCCAATGTGTTCCAAAGGCGCTCCCCTTGGCCTCGATGGCGAAGAGTGGGTTCCGGACAAGACGTGGAATGGGTGGGCCGAGTGGGCCTCTTCTTGCTGGCCGCTATAATCTGAGAAGCAGCCTTGACATTCTTATCCTCTACCACTTACCCGTACTTAATCCTAATTGCCATATTGGCCACCTCGAAACCGCGTTGATCGGCGGTAAACAGAGAATGAATATTTTCTTCCGCCTCCTCTACTATCTGCTGGAGATATTCAGCGGCTTGTTCACCACCATCAGGTGGTAAAACCGAGATAGCATGATGTGCAATAGCTTGAATGCGCTAAAAAATAAAAAGTTGCGTACGAATGCCATCGCTTTTAACTAAGGAAGAGCGCAACTGAGGACGTGCAGGTGGAATAGGAGCAAGTGTGAGCATTGCAGAAGCGGATTTCGGGCGGGCGGCATTACCTTCTTCGAGCGTGGCATGGGGTGCTTCCTCGTCCATTTCGTCGCCGATGAGCTCGAGGGCGGGTGCCGGGAGGCGAGAGCGTGGGGCCGCCGCTGCTGTGACGCGTGCTGTTTCCGGTGGCAGTGCGGGATCGGCGCCATTGCCACGCTGGAGCGCCGCGAGAAGACCAAGAACATGGTGAATGGCCTCATTGTTGGTGTCGGCGTTACCATTGTTGTCGGTGTAGCGAGCACAATTATGTTCTGCAGAATGAGGCACTGTGGATGCAGTGGAGCACGCTGTAGCGCGTTCACCAGCATCAGCTCCTGTGAAGATCTATTCGAGATTGCGCCGGGCTACAGGATCTAGGTGAGCAATCATTTCGGCGTTTTCTGCTGCTCCAGGGGTTGAGAGATCTGAGGATTTCCACGCGGATTCACTGTGGCAGGAGGAAAATCCGTGCGACGATCTTTGCGATCCTGGTCCCGATCCTGACGACCATGACGAATCTGGGGCGCTGGGGGCGTTGAGATCGCGCTCATGATGACGCCCTGCACGCGCAGGATCACGATCATAATTGTGGTCCTCGCGCGCAGGACCGTCATGATTGCATTCGGTAGGTGGAGGGCGTGACGGGGCGTTCTCGGCAGGCGGGTTCGTGTCGACACGGTTCTGCTCGTTATGCCGCTCGCCTTGAAATCCGGGAAGGGGGGGGGAATCGCGATTGCGTGACGTGTTACAATACGCATCCCTTACCGCGTTTTCAACATGCTGAACATGGTCTTGATGCGCGCCACTCAGCAAATCCAAAGTGGTAACGGCGCTGTTACCTCCGTCAGGACGAGGAGAACGAGATCGTTCTGTATGCTGAGAGGAAGAGTTTCGGTCCCCCTCACGTACAGGGTGTCAAAGATAACTTAGTTTGTTACTGTAGACTATACAGTTTTGTGTCTTAGAGGGTACAACACACTAGCCTATATTGCCTTGTACCCTCCTATTCTAGTCATTATTCCATTCTAACATGGTATCATGAGTAGGTTAGGTCCCTCTCGCCCACCAGCGCTTCCGCCCTACGTCCCCTAGCGGCCCCGCGGCCCCGTCCCCTAGCGACCACTCGGCCCCGTCGACCAGCGGCCCCACGGCCCCGTCCCCTAGCGGCCCCGCGGCCCCGTCCCGTAGCGGCCCCGCGGCCCCGTCGACCAGCGGTCCCACGGCCCTGTCCCCTAGCAGGCCTAGTGGCCCCGTCCCCTAGCGGCCCCGCGGCCCCTCTGCCCCGTCGACCAGCGGTCCCGCGGCCTCGTCCCCTAGCGGCCCCTCGGCCCCGTCGGCCAGCGGTCCCGCGGCCTCGTCCCCTAGAGGCCCTTCAGCCCCGTCGACCAGAGACCCCGCGGCCCCGTCCCCTAGCGGCCCCGCGGCCCCGTCCCCTAGCGGCCCCGCGGCCCTGTCCCCTAACGGGCCCGCGGCCCCGTCCCTCAGCGGCCCTGCGGCCCCGTCCCCTAGCAGCCCCTTGGCCCCGTTGACCAACGGCCCCGCGGCCCCGTCCCCTAGCGGCCCCGCGGCCCCGTCCCCTAGCGGCCCCTCGGCCCCGTCGACCAGCAGCCCCGGGGCCCCGTCGCCTAGCGGCCCCTCCGCCCCGTCGACCAGCGGCCTCGCGGCCCCGTCCCCTCGCGGCCCCTCCGCCCCGTCTCTGGCCCCGCGCTCGTCCGTTCGCCGGCCCGCGCCCTTCTTTGCGCCAGGCCCTGACGCCCGCCTGCACTGCCCTGCACCGCACTATACCGCACTGCACCCCTTTGCACCGCACTGTACCGCATTGCATCCTTTTGCACCGTACTGCACCGCATTACACCGCACCTGCCTCGCTCCTGATGGCGGACTCTGTGCTGCGATTTGACGCGGAGTGTCGGCCGATCGAGTTCGACACGTGGCTTGTCGACCTCCGCCGTCACCTCACAGGTCAGCGGCAGGTTGGCCACTCCTTGGTCGTCCACCTTGATGGTGCGCTCCCCTGTCCTGACCCCCCCGCTCCAGTGCCCGCTGACCCCACGTCTGCTGATCGAGAGTCTGCTGCTGCTGCTGCCCTTGCTCGCTCGGTCTAGTTGTTGCGTGACGCTGTTGCACAGCTTGCCATTAGTCATGCGCTTCCCGTGTCTGAGCGTCCCCGCTTTAGGTCTATCAGGACTGTACAGGAGTTCCTCGATGTTGTCATTACTCGCTATTCCACCGCGTCCTCTGCCTTCGTAGGCCGCCTGATCTTACCCCTGCTTTTCTCTGATCTCGCGTCTTCCCCCACTGTCGCTGACCTAGCCGCCCACTTGCGCACGCTAGACTCGACCTGGCGCTCGGCCTGCACTGAGGCCCAGCTACGTGTGTTTTAGCCCCCTCTCCCGCATGCCCTCTACCTACTTGCCACCCGCCTCCCTGACCACCTTGCCACTGCCCGCGATCACTTTCTTAGTGCCCTCCCCGCAGACCTCACCCTCACTGACTTTATTGACACCCTGTCTGCCATAGAGATCCGCCAGTGCTCCATCGCCCAGTCCAGCGGTACGGTGCCGGTCTCTATCTTTCAGGGTTGTGCGCCTGCCCAGTGCACTTTCTCTGACGGCTCTGCTGCAGTGGCTGAGTCTGCCGCTGCAGTACAGGCCCGTCCTGGAAAGGGCCGCCGCCCCAAGGCTGGGCGTGGTGGGGGGGGTGGTTGGGGTGGAGGAGGTGGTGGAGCCGGGTCGCCCGCTGGGGGTGCTGACGAGGGCCCTGGGCCTAGCACCGCTGAGCAGCAGCAGGTTCCCTCGCTCGACTAGCAGCCGCCATAGCAGCAGCCGCAGCAGCAGCAGCCGCAGCAGCAGCAGCAGCAGCAGCAGCAGCAGCAGCAGCAGCAGCAGTAGCAGCAGCAGCAGCAGCAGTAGCAGCAGCAGCAGCAGCAGCAGCAGCAGTAGCAGCAGCAGCAGCAGTAGCAGCATCAGCAGCAGCAGCAGCAACAGCAACCGCTGAGGCGGGTTGGTCGTCTCCCGCCTGGGTGGCCCGGCGTTGGAGGTGGTGGCGGTCGCGGTGGTCGTGCGCGCGGCGTGACGCTAGGTGGTGGTGCGGGCGACGGGCGCTGCCAGTATCAGCTCCAGACCGGTCCTCGTCGTGGCCTCGTGTGCAGTAAGACCGGTCACACCATCACTTGCTGTTTCAGTTGCCTTGACGACCTGTTTCGTCTTCGCTTCGGCTCGGCACCCAACCTCCCCGACTGGCTCAGCTTACTTCGTAGGGGTGTTCAAGTCTTTGATATGGACATGGATGAGATTAGCTCAGTGCTGTATGTTCTGTATGTCGATGACTCTAGTGTGATTGGTTCCGCTTACCTCGTGTTGCCTTGTGTAGGAGTGCCAAGCTTAGACTCCCCTGTTGCGTCAGGCGTAGGATCTCTTGATCTGTTTAGTCTAGGCTCCTCCGTCGCTTCCTCGACCCCTCCCGCCTCTGCTGCGCTTTCCTTCACCCTGGACTCCGGTGCTTCCCGGTGCTTCTTCTGGGACTGCACAACTCTCATGCCGCTTGCCGCTCCCGCCGCAGTTTTCCTGGCTGACCCTTCCTCAGGCCCTGTCGTAGCTCATAGCTCCACTACCCTTCCCTACAGGACCTTGGCGTCACCACTACGTTCCCTGGTCATGAGCGGTACGCTGTCTGTACCGAGGCCGCCACTGGTGCTCCCCTCACCACGTTTCCCTGGGACCCGGTGTCCGGCCTGTTCACGCTGGCCACCGCGCCCCCCCCTGTTGGGGCGTCTCCCCAGGTGCCCGTGTCTCCTCAGGTAGCTGCGGCTTTCTCGTGTCGGTCCCTTACTCAACTGACACTCCTGTGGCACCACCGTCTAGGTCACCCTGCCCTCCCTCGTCTTCGTCACATGTCGCAACACGGTCTTGTCTTAGGTCTTCACCTTGTGCTGGGTCGTTCCCCGAGCTCCCCTCCTCACCCGCGCCACCGTGCACCCCCTACGTCGAGGGCCGGCTCCGCCGTGACCCTCGCTCCTCCTCGTTCCCCCCCACCACCGCACCGCTGCAGACCTTGCACATGGACGTTTGGGGCCCTGCCCCCGTCCATGGGCCGCGTCGTGAGCGTTACTTCCTCGTCCTTGTTGACGACTACACTCGTTACACCACCGTGTTTCCCTTGGGGCGGAAGGCCGACGTGCCTGACATTCTTATCCCGTTACTGGTCTCTGCACGTGTGCACTGCAGTCTCCCTGTGTTGCGTCTCCACTCTGACCGCGGTGGCGAGTTTGCCTCAGGTTGCCTCGGTCATTTCTGTCGTGCGGAGGGCATCACCCAGACGTTCACCTTGCCAGACTCCCCGCAGCAGAATGGGGTTGTTGAGCGACGCATCGGTTCGGTCATGGAGGTGGCTCGTACCTCCATAATCCATGCCGGTGCACCCCATTTTTTGTGGCCGTTCGTCGTTCGCTACGCTGCTCACCAGCTTAACCTGTGGCCGCACCCTCAGCGGCCGCAGGTTTTGCTGACCCTCCAGAGGTGACGCGTCGGCGTTCCACGTCTGGGGCTGCCTTGCTCACGTTCGTGCCTCTGGCACGGACAAGCTCACTGCCCGCACACTCCCTTGTGTCTTCCTAGGTTTCCCCCTGGACTCGTCTGACTGGCACTTCTACCACCCCCCGTCCCACCGTTTCTTTCACTCTCGCGACGTCACTTTTGACGAGTCCATCTCCTTCTACCACCGCTTTCCCCACCGTGGTCCCCTGGTTACCCCCCCCCCCCCCCCCCCCCCGTGTTCCTGGTCCCTCCTCCCCCGGTTGCCCCTGCCCCCCCTCCTCCCTGCCCTGCCCCTTCTGGTGTGTCTCACGTTACCCCCCTCCCGTCGGTTGTCTCGGTTGAGGAGTCTGCTGACTCTGGTGGCCCTTCATCGCAGCTGCAGTCGTTGCCGTCGCCGCTGTCGCAGCCGCCACCGTTGTCGCCGCCACGGCAACAGTTCGTTCCTTCTGGGGGTGCTTGCGTTGAGGAGGGTGCTAATCCTAGGGCTCCTAACGTGGCTTGTCCCGGCGGGCCTGGGGGTGGTCCCGGTGCAGAGCGAGCTTCTGGTTCTGGGGGTGTTTCGACTGGGGTTGCCGGAGTGGAGTGTTCCAGAGGTAGCCGTGGAGCAGCTGGCGGTCCAGGTGTTGGCGTCCTGCAGCCGTCGCAAGAGCAGTCGCCGCCAGTGTCCGCCCTTCGCCTGCTCGGCCTTCCCTCCCTTGACCGCGCGTCTCCCCCTCTTCTACCGTCTCCTCCTCTACCTGTTTTCGGCCCTGTGTTCCCTCCTCCGGACTCGTCTCCAGCTCGCTTTCCCCCTCCTTCCCCTCCTGTTACTCCTCCTCTGTCTCCTGACTCGACGCCTCCGTCTCACGTCTGGTTTCGCCGTCCCTCTCGGGCTCGTCCTCTCTCCTGTTCCTTGTTTTCACCCTATGTTGCTTCGTTCCCACATGTCTCGTCCTCCCCTCCAGCCGTCGCCTCCTCCGTCCTCCCTTGTCGTCGCGCCTCCGCCTCTGTCTGACTACCTTCGAGCCGCTCGTCCTCTTGTTCCTCGGGTCCTTGCCTCCCTCGTTACCGACCCGTCTGTTCCCATTGAGCGTCTTGACGCTCTTGTGGCTGCTGTCGCTGACTTCGCCTCTACCCGCCACCTTGACTATGCCACCGCTCTGGTCTCCGACCCTGCCTGTCCTCCATCCATTTAGGGTGCTCTTGCCCTCGGCAATGACATCTTGGACGACCGGCAGTACGAGCTTGCTTTCCTTTCTGAGGCTGCTCCCCATCTCTGCTCCATGCTGCTAGTCCCTGAGGGTGACCTAGATGTCTTTCGACATCCGACCCCTCTCACCTACGCTAAGGCCACCTCGGGACCCTGAGCCTCTCAGTGGATAGCTGCCATGGAGCAGGAGATGGCATCTTGTAGATCCACCAGCACCTACGTCGACGCAGTTCCCCCACCTGGGGTGACGTAGTCGATGGCCACTGGCTCTTCAAGGTGAAGCGCCCCCCTGGAGAGCCGCATGTCTTGAAGGCGCGCTACGTGGCTAGAGGCTTCAGCCAGCGTGAGGGGATGGACTTCTTTCAGACCTTCGCACCGACCCCGAAAATGACTACTCTTCGGGCACTGCTACACGTAGCAGCACAGCACGACTACGAGCTTCACTCCCTCGACTTCTCCACAGCTTTTCTTCAGGGCAGCCTACACGAGCAGATCTACTTGCACCGCCCAAAGGGCTTTACTGGTACCTTCCCCTTAGGGACCCTGTGGCTCCTACGGCTCCCAGTCTACGGCCTGCGATAGGCGCCCTGTGAGTGGCACGACACGATGCGTGCTACTCTAGCTGATCTGCAGTTCTTTCCGTCCTCTGCCGACCCCTCGCTCTTCGTTCGTGCTGGCCACACTCCGTTCTACATCCTTGTTTACGTAGACGACCTAGTTTTTGCTACTGCAGACAGGGACGCGCTGGCCTTCGTGAAGGCAGAGCTATTGAAGAGACACACGTGCACTGACCTAGGAGAACTGCGCCACTACCTTGGCCTGCAGATCTCCAGGGACAGAGCAGCGCGCACTATCACTCTCTCACAGTCACACTTGGTGTGCCAGGTCCTTCAGCGGTTCGGTCTTTAGTTTTCTTCTGCACAGCCCACACCTCTGCCGGTGGACCACAGACTCTCAGCTCCTGTTCATGAGGAGTCAACAGAGCCCAGTGGTCCGTACGCGGAGCTGGTGGGTTGCCTCATGTACTTGATGATTTTCACTCGCCCAGATCCCGCATACCCTCACAGCATCCAAGCTCGCTTTGTGGCCACAGGCAGACACCGACCACAGCACTGGTCTGCCGCTAAGAGGGTTTTGCGTTATCTTGCAAATACATCGGGCATGGGGTTAGTGCTGGGAGGTCGCAGGCCAGTGGTCCTTCCTGGGCTCACAGACGCTTCTTGGGCAGACGACGCAGAGAATCTCAGGTCCTCTCAGGGCTATTGATTTAGCTTTGGTTCAGGTGCTGTTTCTTTGGGAGCTACCCGCTCCTCGTCTGTTGCCCAGTCCAGCTGCGAGGCTGAGATCTACGCTGGTGCCATAGTGGCACAGGAGCTCCGCTGGTTGACCTTCTTGCTCACCGACTTAGGTGAGTGGCCTAGCTCTGCCCCGGTCCTGTACACTGACAACAATGCCATGATCCTCCTGTGTCAGGAGCCTCGACTTGAGGGCAGAGCCTCGACTTGAGGACTCGACCCCGGTCTTGTTCCTGTAGCCTCTCATTTGCTAGGGCCTTGATTGTGTACAGACCTTTATATGTATATTACCCAGACTGGTCTTGTGGCTTCTCCCAGTGGCTGGACTAGTAGTGCCGCCCTGTTCTTGCTCTTGTCTTGTCTGTACTCCTTTTGACTGGTCTTTAGACCCTTGCCTCAGAGGCTGGACTAATAGTGCCGCCCTGAGCTGCTTGTTCTCTTGTTAGGCACTGCCCCTATATAGTCTAGGGGGTGTGTCAAACATAACTTAGTTTGTTACTGTAGACTATACAGGTTTGTATCTTAGAGGGTACAACACACTAGCCTATATTGCCTTGTACCCTCTAGTCATTATTCCATTCTAACACAGGGGACCCACGCCTTCCACCACTCCTAGTATTCATACGAGGAGCGGGAGGCCTACCACTCGCAGAGGAAATCAGTACGCTGACCATTGTAGAATATCTAACAGAAAGAACGGCTTGCAACAAGAGACTCCTAAGCCCAGATACGGGCATAAGAGGGGTTTAGCTTAGAGTGTGCTGGTGGTATACAAGTTGGAGCAGAAAAATGCAAATGAGACTAGGTGGCAGGTCTGAAGGACCTGCCAATAGATGAGAGAGTGTCTCCTTTACAGCAAACTCCTCTTCTAGTCGAATCACAGTCTGTAAAAAAAAATATTACAAAAAAGTTCTCAATACTTCTCGCCTTTGAAGACTAACCTTCCTGCCTTCGCATACAATAACCAGCAACCCGTTTCCTCTCCTCATGTTAAACCACTCCTCCCCATCTCCTCCACCACCTCCAATCGACTCCTTTCCCCAGGCCCTAAAGCTGCTTCCCCCTGCCCCACACCCCGATCCCCTCCCATCCTCGCCCTCTTGCTTGCCCGCCTCACCTCCTCCTCCTCCGCCACCTCAGCAGCTGACTTGGCTACCTCGTCACCGTCCTCCTCCTCCTCATTCCCCGCACCCTCCTCCCACGCCTCGTCGTACCGCTCCCCCCGCTTCTCACACAGGTTGTGCAGCACGCAGCATGCCCCCACAATCTCCGGTAACTCCTCCACCTTGGTCTCTGCACGCTTGCTCAACAGCTTCCACCTGCTCCGCAGCCGGCGCACTGCATCCCGTGCCACAGTCACAGCTCGTTCAACACCCTGGTTGAATAGCAGCTGATCTCCTGGCAGCATGCTCTCCCTCCCCAGCCTCTCTAGAATAGTCCGCCCTTTTGCACCACTGCCCCTGCCGCCACTGCCACCACTGCCACCCTTGTCAACGCCATCGTCTCCACCCAGACCACCTTCCCCACCCCTGCCTCTGCCTCCCCCCGTGCTCCCGCCCACAGGTTCATACCCACTCGCACCCTCTCCCTCTGCTGCCACCGCGCCCACTCGCTCCATCTCCACCCTCCTCTCCCTCTCCGCCTTCCACCAGCTCTGGCTCTCCTCGCGAATCACCCTTCTCGCATGCAGGGGAGGGCGCCCGCGCTTCCGCGGCCTCGCCTCTGCTACTCGTCCGCGCCCCGCGTCCTCTCGCATGGTGTCCAGCGTGTGCTGCAGCTGCTGCATGTCGTCGGGGATGGGCATGCTGCCCTTGCGCCGCACCAGCAGATCCGTGGGCAGGTTCGCTAGGGTTACAGCGGAGTGCGGCGATGCCACGGCGGCAGCGCGCGCGGTGCTTTGGCTGTGGGCAGCCAGCGCAGCAACCTGGTTCGCAGCATTCTCTGCACCGTTTGCACTTCTGGCAGCGGCGGCTGCTGCTGCTGCTGCTGCTGCTGCTGCTGCTGCTGCTGCTGCTGCTGCTGCTGCTGCTGCTGCTGCTGCAGAGACTCCTTGCCCTCGCCCCCGTCCCCTTCCTCTTCCCCTCCTCCCTCCTGACGCATTGGCTATAGCGGCGGCAGCGGCAGCAGCTGCTGCTGCTGATGGGGAGGATATCAGCGCGATCGCCGCTGCTGTTGCTGATGCTGGCGTCACTGCTGCTGCTGCATCCTCTGCGCCAGGCGGCCCTGGAAGGGCAGATTGTGTCGGTTGAGATGCAAGTGACGCCGTTCTCGCAGAAGCAGCAGGAGCAGCAGGAGTGGGCTTGTGGGTGTGAGCAATGCTGGAGAGGCCTCGGTCAGGGAAGGGGGTGAGGAGCCAGCGGAGCAGAGGGAAGGAGTACCAGCCCACAAGGAAGAAGCCCGGAGGTACGATGGCATCGCCACTGCTGCTGCTGCTGTTGCGTGCGCCGCTCCCTACCACCACATCCCCCTTCTGCCTCCCATCCTTGCTGCCTCCACTCCCGCCTGCTTTACCAATCGCCTCTTTCTCCAACTCCTCCTCCTCTCCCTCCTCCTCGCCTACTTTCTTCCCCCCCCTCTCTACCTCCTCCTTAACGTCCCCCTGCCTCTGCTTCTCCTCGCGACTCACCCTCTGGAACAGCTGCGACTGCAGCAGCACGTCGCCATCCTTCAGCGACCCCGGCCCAGCCGACACGTCCAGTATAAGCCCATCCGCCGCCACCGCCACCTGCACGGCCACGGAATACACCACCTTCTGCCGGCGCGCCGACAACCGCCGGTTCTCATACTCACGCAGGCTCTCGCCCGTCCTGGGCGTACTCATCACTATCTGCGTCGTGTGCAGCGCTGCTACACACCCCCCCGGCAGCCCACACGCCTCCTTGAACTTGGCTGCTGCTGCCGCGCGCTCGGTGGCAGTGGCAGGCATGTGGATGTGGGTGCGCAGGAGCGCCTGGCAGATCGTGGCGCACGTCTCATGGTGTATCCGCGAGCACATGGCGCCGCTCAGCCCGAATCTCCTGGAGACTAAGTAAAGGGGCTCTGCGGACACCAGGCGCCAGAGGCAGACAGCCAGGCGCATGCGGAGGGGGATTTTCGGGGCGGTGGGGGGCGGGCGGACGCCCTCTATGGGCAGCAGGCACGTGAAGAGGTGGTCGAAGGTGGTGGGGGACATGCGGAAGTGGCGGTGGAAGAGGTGCGCCGGGTACGAGGGGTCAAAGCACTCCTCGTACCACAGGCGCCGGTCCGGCACCGGTGGAGGGGGGGATGCGCGGGGCTTGCACGCGGGTGGGGGGTCCGACGAGGGGGAGAGGAGAGGAGAGTGCGGTGAGGTGGGGGGTAATGGAGAGTAGGTGAAAGGGGATGGGGGGAAGGGGGGAACCTGTGGGGGGAGGGCGCAGGGAAGGGATGGTGGAAGGGTGGCGGAACAAGGGGGATTTCGTAAGGGGTGCTGCGCTTGCCTGCAAAAGGAGGGCCGCCTTAGCATGGCACGTGGTGATTCTTTTCACTGGGGGCACAGCACTTGCCAAGAGACGACGATGGGAAACGAGCAAACACACGGCACACGGAAAAGTGAAGTATCCGGGAAGGCAGTAGGGGCGCTGAACGACAGGGCACGGGCTGGGGCGGGGTGGTTTTTGAGTCGACTCAAAAATCACCCACGGGCTGGGGCGGGGTGGTGCCGAGAAACACTAGATGCGTACCTGCTCAGTGCTGCTCCTGGCGGCGAGCCCCGGAGTGCATGTGCTTCTGGGCGTGGGCTTGGATGTGCGCGCAAGCATGGCCTTGTGCCTGATGGCTTGCAGCACGAGAGGCGACGAGGCGAAGGAGATTCTCGCTCCCTGTTGCAGCCACGCAGGCCCGGGAGAGACGGGGATGTGAGAGGGGTTAGAGGAGGGGGGGGGAAGGAGAAGGGGGGGGGGAAGGAGAAGGGGGCGGGGAAGGAGAAGGGGGGGGGGAAGGGAAGGGGGGGGGAGGAGAATGGGGGGCGGGGTTGCGGAAGACAAAGAGGTATGGATGGAGGCGTACCAGCTGTAGTCGAGGCCCGGGAGCAAGCCTATGTGAGCCCGCATACCATGCGCACATCCCACGACCCAGCACCGTAGCATGGCGCGACACAAACAGACCTGCGTTCAGCAGGTTCCCCCAAAATCCCGTGGCGCAGGCAGACCTCTCCCTTCGCTTCCCCCCCGACCTCACCTCCGGATTAGTCCTCTCCCCTTCCCTCCCATCCCCCCACTTCCCTCCCCCTTCCCATTCTTTCCGCTCCCCCATCGCCCCTCTTACCTCGCCATATGCCGCCACGCCACTCGCAACGGCCCGCGAGGCTAGTCTCGCGCGCCGAATGCGCTGCTCCTCGTCCTCTTGCGCGCGCGCGTGGCTCCGCGCCTCCCACTCCATCGCCTCCCTCACCGCGCGCTTCCGCCGCTCGTGCTCGTTCCGCCACTCCCACTGCGCCACGCGCAGCCGCTCCCGCCACTGGCGGTACTGCTCCCGGTCCAGCGCGTCTTGCGCCAGCAGGGATAGCAGTAGGCGCGCCTCATTGGGAAGCGCGGCGGTGGGGAAGGGGAAGGACGGGGATTGCAATGCGGCTATGGCGGCGTCTGCTGAGAGAGTCGTTTCTGCGGGGTCTGTTGGGCCTGAGGTCGAGTGGAGCGGGTGAAGCTTATACAGTAACGAGTCTTCCACTATGAAGTCATCCTCGGGAAAATCATCCTCGATAGAATCATCCGCGAGGTCATCATCCTCTATAAGATCATCCGATACAGGGTCGCCGATTACGGGCCTGTCGCATAACCCCGACATGGAGTCATCCGATATCGCAGCGTCATCGGCTGCAACGGCGTCGTCCGATAAACGATCATTCTCGACGGGGTCGATGGTAAGGGGGGCATCCGTTATTGGCCCATCCGTTACAAGCTCGTCTTCAGCTTTTCGCCTGAGGCTTTCTTCGTCCCTTTCCCTTTTAAAAGCAGCAAGCTCCAACCCCTCTTTTCCTTCTGCCGCCGCTCCCGTTTCACACAACACTGCCGCTCCCCCTTTCACCACCTCAGTACGCCCCTCGCCATCGCACCCCTCCACCCCCTCACTCTTCACCTCCCCCGCCTCTTCCCACGACCCATGATCGTCCCGCATTTCCTCGTCGACCTCCGCCTCATTCTCCGCCTTGCCCTTCCGATCGCTAACCGCGCATCTATCACCCGCGGCGTCTTCATCCGCTTCCCCGCTGAGCTCACCGCCCTCCGCCGTGCGGTCCGCGTTAGCATCCGCGCCAGCTGCATCGCCGGCGGAAGCAGCGGCTGCGGCGCTCGCGGGACCTTCGCTGTCGGCGGCGGCTTCCGCGGAAGACGAACCATTTTGCAAGGCGGCCGGCGCGCCTTGCGGCTCGGCTACTTTTGTCGACTCGAGCGCGAGCGCGAGTTCCGCGAAACTTGCGCCGCCGGCTTCGTTAACGCTATCAAACGCGCCGTTAGCATCAGAGGATTGCTTTGGTGGTAAGGACGGTTCTGAATGAACGGTTTCTGTATTAGGTAGGGAAGTAAAAGGTTTATAAGGGAGTGAGTCGGCGTTGTCAGTGGTTTCTGGTGGATCAGTGGTGCTAGGATGAGGAGACCCGTCCTCGAAATTAGGTCTCCCAGGAGAGGGTGAGCTTTCGGATGCCATTACTCTAATTACTGGTGGGAGGTTGGGGGCAGAGGTGAGGAATAATACAGGGAGAGGGGGTTGGAGACGAAAGCGTGTAAACAAGGGGGGAGAGTCCTAATCTGGCGGAGAATTAGGGGGGCGACATCCGACACCCCAAAGCGGGGTGTTCGGGTTCCAGTTCAGAGTGGCGGGTGCAGGTAGAGAGTCCGGGGGAGGAGGTGGAGGGAAGGAAACTGAGCTTTCGAATGTTCGAATTCTGTTCCCAAGGCGTGAGCTCTAGGAAACGGAATCAGGCTTATTCTGACCTCCCCTGAAAACATCGTTGACGCTCGAGATGCCCCTTTTAATTTCGAATCCACTGCGAACTTTGGGAATGTTATGCACCCGATAACCCGCGAATTGGCTAGGTTGGGGAATAATGTTATGCACGCGGATAAACCTCGACAGCGCGGTTGCATGCGGTGTTGGCCCTCGAGTTTCCGCGTGCAAGAATATAACCGCCCCGTGAACATGACGAGTTCCGCTGCTAGGGTTTCATCAAGCCGCTTGGGTGAGAACTTCCCTAGACAGAACTCAAGCTGTGGGGCTAAAGGCGAAATGCTTATTGTCCTCGTTATGCTCAAAATTGATACCTCCGTATAGTTAGTAAAGCATGAATTATGCACCATATTTTAGATTTACTCACTATTGAGAGATGTTAAATATAATAGTAGGCAAACGACTGTGGTTGGAAGCACAAAGCATATCACCTTTAGGCAGCAGACGCAGGAGGAAGTTGGGTCGACATCCTAATGCGTTTCAAGGATGGCTCCAGAGCACAACCATCAGCTTCCGTCATGTATCCATCCTCACTATATACGAAGGATTGCATCCATGGGTCCATGCCCACGTTGTATGCAGCTTCTTTGCTGTCACAGGCGCCTGCAGTGGCGGCAGAAGCCTCTCTCCAGCCTGGTGACTGCATCAGGTCTGATAGGAGCTCCTGCATCTGCATCATGTCATCAGAGACACCTTTACCTCCAGTCTTGCAATGTCCGCTCACACTCCTCTCCCTCGTCAATTCTCCCGCCTCCCCATCCACAAGCATCAGCGATGGCGTATCACCCCCCGCCCCACAAGCACTGTTCGTCCCAGCTTCCCCTGGTTGGTCCTCCACCAATCGCAGAAACTCGTCCCATGGAATAACAGGATCGTCCGACAGCAAGCCCTCACGGCCCCCAGGAGCAGAGTCAGCCATGGCGTCACTGGTGAGTCCCTGCAGCGCATTGACTGCTCCGTCGCAATGATCTACTGCAACCGCCTGCTTGCTCTCCAGGCATGGAGAGATCGTGGCAGACGGGGAATCGATTGCGGACGGAGATGACGGTGAGACCAGTGGAGGGACAGGGGCGGAGGGCAAAAAATGGCCTGCACGGGAGAAGGACGAGCGGGGAGACGGTGCATCCGAGGTGGAGGAGACAGCGGAAGCAGCAAGCAAGACCACCGCTGCCACAGCAGCAGCAGCATCAGCAGCATCAGCAGCATCAGCATCAGCAGCAGTAGACACAGCAACGCGGCAATCGGCCGCACTCGCCGCCTTCACCGCAGCATTTTGAGCGTTCTCCTCACGAACATTTCCTCCGCTCGAGCTGTCCTCCGTCCGAGACGCATCAAGAGGGCTCCCAGTAATAGCATCACCAGGCGGCGGACTCACGGGTGCCTCACTCCCACCGCCGCGGGCTCGAGGATTTTCGTTGGTCCCAGCAGCGGCGGCCCCGGGAGCGTCCCCGGCGGCGGCGGCGCCGCTTTTGGACATGGCGAGGACGACGTTTTCGACGAGGAGGTCCATGGTGAGCTCGTTCAGCGCCGCCAGCTGCTCTCGCCGCTGCTGCTCCTGCTCCTGCGACGCGGGTCGCGCCACCAGCAGCGACTGCAGATGCTGCAAAAGTTGCTCCGCCGGCGGCTGACGCGGCACAGGCTCGCCGCAGGTCCGCCCGCGGCTGCTCCGCCTGCGCGGGGAAGCGGAAAAGCCGAGGTCCCGCCCGGGGGAGCGAGGAGAGTTGGGCAGGGAGTCGCAGCAGCCGGAGGTTGGTATCTCCAGCGATATCGGCGCGCGCAGCCGCTTCTTGGAAGCAGGACGGGCCGAGGGGAGAGCTGCGCGGTTCGACGCGCCGTCGGAGGTGCCTCGTGCGAGACTTCGCCTGCCGCAGCTCGAGCTCTCACCGGCTTTTGCGGTGGCCGCTTCGGTTACCATCGCGGCGTTCGAATCGTCGTGTCGGCACGCGACCTGGGCGCTGCCGCGGTTCTCTCCGCTGCCAGCCTCCGCGGCGCTGCTGCATCGCCGCACCGCCGCGGCATTGCCTGGCGAGGTGGAGCCATCCGCGGAAGCAGCGTCCGAGCCGCGAAGCGCGAGGGACGTCACCGACGCGCCACCATCCAGCGACTTCGAAAGGCTAGAAGTGGTATTGGCCGGCGTGCGTCGCGCGGCATTGCCAGCAAAGACACTTGTCGCGCAGGTTCCATCGCCGCCGGTGGCGCGGGGGTGACGTGGCGACTTGCCGGGGCGAGGGCTCGGCGGCGGCATCATTGCGCTGCTGCGAGGCGAATCTCTGACCTTTCCGCTCGTGGTCCCCGACGCAGCAGCTGCGATGGCCGCCGCGAGCGCGGGGAATGCGGTGGCTGCAGGAATGAGCGCGGAATGTTGGGTTTCGGCGGTAGTAGCGGGGAATGTCTTCGCGTGAAGAGCAACTGCCCCGGTTGAAAGGCGGGCCGCGAAGGGCGACAGGATGGGTTCGTCTTGAGCGACTAATCGCTTGAGGCGGCGCAGGAGGCGCGTTGCGTGTTTATCCATTGTGTGCGCGATGGAGGCTGTGGGAGGGTAGAGAAGGATCTTGGAACTGAGGAGAAGGGCCTGACCTCGATGTGTGTTCCACGGATTTCAAGCAGAGAGAGCGCAGGCAAATGCCATTTTCACATCAGGGAGGCTCTCTTGCTGGGATGGATCCCATCCACGCAGGCAAAGGCCCTTTCACTTCCATTTGACGATGAAGTGCAAGTGCCACCCAGTTACCCAGCGGTGCCAGTGCAGGCCTCGCGGAGCGTCACTATTGGTCCAAGATGCTGTTGAGTCAGCTTTGTTTGCGGAGCGAACTCAAGCCGATTTCCCTCAAAAATAGTGGGTACACAACGTTTGTGGCTGCCCGCAGTCAGTGGTGGAGGTTACGAAACCCCAGCCCGGCAGCAGCTGCAGCACCCCTCCCATGACCCGTCGTGAAGACAGGAATCAAGCATCCCATTTTGATTGAACTAGGCATGGTATTGCCCGGTACCCTACGTTACAGCATGTTGAGATTCGGTAACTGAAGGTTCCCCCTCGTCCTCCCCCCAACTTCTCCTCATTCTGCCGGACCCCACCCCCCCCCCTCACTGAAGGTTCCCCCTCGTCCTCCCCCAACTTCTCCTCATTCTGCCGGACCCCCCCCCCCCCCTCACCGACACACACAAGCCATACCCATTCCGTCGGGCACTTCCCAAGCCACACCACACTGCCTGTCAGCGGGGTTGGCCCCTTGACTGACGCGCGGACCGTCCAAGAAATCCCTGACTGGCACAGCAACCACACCACAGTGCACAAACCAACTCGCAGCCTGACATTTGCCTTGACTGACAGCATGCAGAAAATGGCGCCAGCGCGTCAGCGCGTTGTGTGAGCCTGCTGCTGACTCAATATTTGTCGGAACGACCGACTTTCCTTGCATTCCGTAAGTGCTGCTTCTGCAGCATCTATACAGTCCTTTACACACTGTAGTGTACACAGCAACAATGCAGCGCGACAAAGGGCAGGTGGGTGGGTGTGTGTGTGGAGGGGAGGAAAGGAAGGAGCACTGTTTCGTAACGATTTCGTTCCTTTGGCAGCCATGCTGCACACACATCACAATTTTCAGCGCCCTGGGGATTCGTGGACTTTGTCCCCTTGCTAATTGACAAAGCCTGTCAAGGGATGCGGAACAGTCAACTTGTAGTACAGTACCCACCATGCCTTGTTGGGGCTGCAAGAAAGCTGGATTCCACTTTGGAAGAGCAGTCGCTGTTTTCGTGTACGATACACAAGACTGTACAAGATATCTCATCCTCGGCTCGCCAGGTGCGTTGACCTGAGCAGCGTTCTGTACAGTGTGGGCATAAGGGAAGCTGAGTATCAATTTGAACTTCTATACCCCTTCATGTTAGATGGCACAAAGACATAAATCACAATACTTCCCTTTCTAACTAATTACTCGCCAGCTATCCATTGCTTGAAGATGGATTGCATGCGATTGCGGTTGTCAGGGTTGCCAACGTTTACAGTGGGAATAATCTGCTTCGGCCGGCAATAGGTGACGAAGTCCTGTAGTTCTGTAAAGCTGCTGTGCTCACTGTAAGGCACACCTGCAGACGAAAGGGAAAGATGGGGCGGGACAGGATAGAAGGGTCCGCGGAGTGGGCACCATTAGAATGAATAGTGAGTGTGAACAGTGAACAGCGGGGCATGGCTGGACATAACCTGCCAGCAGGATGAAGGCCTATCAGCCTGGGTTATTGAAACGCAAATCATTACTGATGGAAGAACCGATAACAGTACCATAGAGAGACACGCTCCTGTAGTTTTGGGGCTGAATGTTGTGCAGTCCTGACGCCAAGCGCTGGGAAAAGGTCCAACCTGGCACAAATGATACTCCATACATCAATTAGGGTGCAATACGGCATTAAATATGGCTCAAAGCAGCAGAAGGGTTTAGAGTTTACGGCTGGCATGAGATAGTATGGTACAGAATGCAAAGCATGATATAGCATTGTATTGTGTATAAGAGCATGCAATGTTGGTTGGCAATCATTGAGTGGTATGGTATGGGATGGCACCTGTAGGTCGGAAGCCAATGACCCGTGTGAACCCTCTTTGGTTGGACAGATACTCATGCAAGCGCTGCACAACAGGGACAGTGGAAACCAAAGGACACATTCCACCAATTTGAAGTGGCGGGCCATTTTGACGCTACAAGGGCAAAGGAATGATGCCACCCACCTCACATCGGACTCTCTCACTCCGTTTCCTACAGTATGCAACCCTCTCCCCCCCCCCCCCCCCATCGTCCTCCCCTTCTTCCCCCTTCTCATGGACCACCCCAACAGTGCACCCTCACCTGAGCTCGCAGCTGCCCCAGCGGCAGCACGTGCAGCGGGGAGGAGGCGGCATCGCGGGTGAGGCGCGAGGAGAGCGCAGGCCACTGCAGGGCCAGCAGCACACGGTGGTGGCGCGCCACACAGAAGATGCTCGCCTGCCATGGGGTGCGGGTGCGGAAGTTGGATGCATTTTTACTGGGGGGGTTGGTTGCATGGCGGCGTGGTGTGGGGGAAATGGGGGAGGCGGGAAACGAGACGCGTACCGAGGAAGGTAACGGGAGGGGGCGGAAGAGACAAAAGAGAAGAAGGAAGGTTAGGAGAAGCGAGGCACAGAGGAGAAGAGGGTGGAAGGCAGGCATTAGAGGAGAGGGGCACCTGCAGCGCCTGGGCAATTGCGAGGAAGAGCCTCTCCTTGCCGATGCTGTACGCCCCCACCACAAACAGCACCCTGCCCCCTGCCTCCCGCTCTGCCTTGTCTGCTGCCACTGCCACGCCCACTGCATAGTCGATCACCTGCTGCTGCTGGGGGAAACTGCAAGCACGGACAGGCGGAATGGGCGAGAGGAAGAAGAGGGAGGGAGGAGACAAGCAGAGGACACAGGTACCACGGGCTTGCCGCACCAGAGAGGTCAGCTTAAGAATCCGGAAGCACGGTGCACGGTGCATGGTTACGGTGGCATACAGCACATTCGTGCCAGTTATTCACGGAAGCAAACCATCTGTGTTTAGTTTCGTGAGCGAGGTTTGAGGGGTCTCACGTGTAGCGCGGGTGGCAGTACGTGGTGTCGAGGTAGAGGCGGTCCACAGTGCCTGGCTGCAGGTGGCGGTGTGTGCGCATGGCGTGGCATGCACGGAAGTCACCAGTGTGCAGAATGGTGGACGAGAGCACGGCGCGCGAAGGGAGTGGGGTGGAGGCGGGAAGGAGTGCGTGCGAGGGGTGTGCTTGCCGGTGAGGAGCGGACAGGGGCATGTGGTGTGGTGTGGGGGGGAGTGCAGGCCTGGGAGCGAAAGCAAGAGGAGGAGAGGCACACGCAGCAGCAATTGCTTCATGCTGCTGCTGCTGATGCTGCTGCTGGTGGTATGTACACGCCTGTTGCTGCAGGTGCAGGGGTAGAGGCGGTGAGGAGAAGGAGCGTGGCAGCGGGGGAGGGCAGTTGGTGCGGATGAGGATGAGCGCGGAGCCAGGGCAGTGGTTGGCGGGGAGCAGGGTGACGGCATGGCCGTGCAGATAGGCAGTGGTGGAAAACGTGAGAGGGATCAAGAGACTGGCATCGCATGCTCCCTCGCCACATGCACATACACACGGCGACAGAAACACAAACGCACACTCACACACACACACACACGCACAAACACAAATGCGCGCATGCACAGTCCTCCCGCCAAACCACACACAAACACACACACACTCACACGGACCCGCGCATGCATCACATCCAGAAAACAGCAGAGAAACGTGTGGGATCCCATGAGCAACAAGGAGCATTCCTTTCCTCCCACAATGCACTCTCACCACCCAGACACACCCATCCGAACCCCCCACAACCCCCAATCCCCCCCCCATCCACCTCCCACCCCTCATGCCAACCAGATCTTTCCCCTGCCTGCCTGTCTGCCTGCCTGCCTGCCTGCCTCTCACCCAAACCAGCGCTACCATTTCAACCCCTCCACCCACTCAAGCAAGCGCACCTCTCGGGGACCCCCAGGCACATGTGCGCGAGGCGCGCGGTGACGGGCGTGCACACGATGGGGCCGGCCTGCCAGCGCTTGGAGAGGCCGCGGTAGTGGTCGCTGTGGAAGTGCGAGAGGAAGAAGACCGCCACGCCCGGTACGACGCCGTAGGAAAACGCGTCCACCGCAAAGGGCGTGCCTGGGGGGAGGGGGGTGGGGGGAAGAGGGAAGGGGGGAAGAGAAAGGGGGGGGGAACGAGGGGGGGAGGGAAGGAAAGAGAGAGGAGAGAAACGAGCAGGGAAGTTGAGGGGATGCCTTGGAAGGTGAGTAAATGGGACCAAGGGAATGATGGCAATGATGGCAATGATGGCAATGATGGCAATGATGGCAATGATGGCAATGATGGCAATGATGGCAATGATGGCAATGATGGCAATGATGGCAATGAGGGCAATGATGGATATGACGGACATGATGGCAAGTACCAGGAATCTTCTTGTAGAAGGGGCACTGCCGTGGGGCTTGCTGCGACCAGTGCGAAGAAGGGCGAGAGATCGAGGCGTCAGCAGTGGGTGCTGCAGAGTTCGACGCACTACTGCGCTTCTCTGCATCCCCTTCCTCTCCTGCCTCGCCTTCCCCCCCCCCCGCTCCCCTCGTCCTCTTGCCCGCCCCGTCACTCCCCCCATGACTCTCCCTCTCGCGCTGCTGCTCCTCCCCCCACTCCCCCCAACCTCTCCCCTTTCCCCGCCCCGTCCTCCCCTTCCCGCCGCCCTTCGCACCCTCCTCCACCACCATTGGGCCCCCTCCACCAAAGAAGGCGGAAATGCCACGCTGCCGCAACACACGGCTGCTCCCCCCACTCTCCACACTCACCGCCTTCCCACTCGCCTTCCCTCGCCCTCCCCCCTCACTCCCACCTGCCCTTCCTCCAATCCCTGCACTGGTCTCAGCCCCCCCTCCTCCCGACCCCTCACTAGTACTACCCACCCTACTCCACCATCGAGTGAGCCTAGCCGGCATAGCAGCAGCGCGCACAGAGCACGACGCGCTGAGAGCGGCTGCAGAGGTGGCAGGCCAGTCGGAATACCCCAGCAGACCCAGCTCACATGCTGCATGCTCCTCCTCTGTTGCATCCCCTTTGGTATTTCCCTCCTCCCCCTCCTCCCCCTCCTCCCCCTCCTCCCCCTCCTCCCCACCATCCTCCTCGCCCTCCCACTGCTCACCATCATTGTACCTCTCTGCCTCCTCCGCTGCCTCCTCTCCTCCTCCACGCTCTTCCTTCTCCCCTCCGTCATCAAGCCAACCCCAGCCATCCCCATCTCTCTCCCCCCTCACCCCCTCACGCCACTCCACCTCCCCCTCTCCCCTCAAACCCACTATACCCTCTCCCTCCTCCGCCCCAACTTCTTCCCCCTTTCCCCCCAACATCCCGCTTTCCCCACATCCAAGATTCCACCCCTCCTGTCCCCAAGACACCGGCGTATCATCACCTCGCGTTACCCCATCTCCCCATGCGCCCCCCCTAGTTCTCGTCCCCCGCCCCTCATGCGCACCGCTCTCACAGCATCCATCGTGCGCCGCCCGTTCTTCTGTCTCCCCTCCCGCCCCACCGAGCATGATGCTCTTCGCCTCCACGCACTCGGTCTTTAAAGGGGTTATCTCCAAAAGCTTCGCCTTAACGCGCCTCGTTGTCAGATCTATTTCCGCTGACTCGTCCTCCTCCTCCCGCCACCCGCGCACCGTGCCTTCCCGATTGCCATCCGCGCAAAGCTCCCCCGACGACTCCATCCCCGCTTCCGCGCTCCTGCAACTCCCCCTCGCGCAATCTGAATCCTTCCGCGCGCCCTTGTCCGGTTCCGCGCATTCTCCGCCCAAATTCCTCCCCGGAAGATCTTTCTTGGTCGTCTCGCCGGGAAAGGCAAAGACTTGAACGTTACCTTCCGCCCTTCGACTTCCGCTTTCCGCATAGCCCAGCGCAAGGCAGCGATCCGCGCGGGGTTGCGCCGCGGGGGAAGGCAACGGGCGGAAGAAGTGCAGGAGGGAACGGTTGCGCAGTGAAGTGCCGGGAGAAGGCTCAACGCGCGGCGAGGCATTGCCGCGCTGCTGCTGCCCGGCAAAGCGGGAAGGGTAGGGAGCCATGCATGTACGACGTCACGAGACCCGATTAGAGCCAAACGGCTCACAGCGAGCTGCTTAGGAGCGGGCGACAGAAGAACAGCGGATATGCTCGGTTTCACAGTCGATGCCCCGTGGATTGTACGACGCCAACCGTGTTACCATGCTGGCCGGATGAGCAGCAAAGTGACTCCCTCGACGTGCCTTGATTCCGTACCATCCACACCGTTCTGAAAAATAAAAGAGGAATCTATGGCCTTCCTATCCAAGATCCAGCAGAGCATGTGCAAGAGGGTTAGCAGGCATGCGAGGCGGCTGCTAAAGGTGCGCATTAGTGGTACGCCTGTGCCTAGAAGGCGTCACACTGACTCGAAACTCGTTCCATGGAGGGAGGGGAAGCTGGTAAATTGCTGCTGCTTTGCTGCTGACTCGTACGCGTTACATGCTGTACCTCAAACTTGGACATGCGTTCAGAAAATACAATAAGTAGGAAAGTGGTAAACATTTCCAAATCATGCCTCCAGCAAATACACGCACATTTCCCGAAGCCTCCATGTCCGCGTGGAAACCAACCAGCCCAAAGGGAGTTCCGGCTGGTCAATCAGCTCTCGCCAGGTGGACAGGAACTTGTGGCCCTCACCCTCCAATTTCCTTCGTCACACCACTCTGCATTGCGGAGTCCGCAACAAGCAAGCCCCGTTTCCCCCTCCTCCGCTCTCCGCGCAACGCGACATCCCCCCCAGATCATTTGAGGCTCCCCGCGCTCCCCCGCTTAGGCAGCTCTTTGATTCACCACCTCGCTCCGCTACTCTTTCATTCATCGGGCATCTCCTTGTCAGCAATTTAGTCTCCGCTCCATCTATCCCTGGCTGGTTGCTCGTCCGCCGCCTCGTCGCCAGTCGCCATGGCTGCTCAGCTCACGCGGTGCGTCGTGCCCGCAGCGTCTACCCGCATGGGCTCCGCAAAGGCCGTCGCCGCAGTCGCCGCTGCCCAAGCGCACGCGGGCCTTTCCGCCGTCTGGCACGCGTCCCCCGCATCCGCGCGCATGCTTCCGCCCTCCGCATCGGCGTCTTCCGCGCTATCCTCGATTTCCCCCGCCACCTCCTCCTCCCCCTCCCCTCCTCTTTCCTCCGCAATCACCCTCTCCCCTTCCGCCTCCGCATTCCGCCGCGCCGCGCTGCAACCACTGAAAGCCTCAGCGGGCCGGCCAACCGAGACCAGCCACGTGGCGTTGCGCGCGGAGATGCAGAGCATGGAGGAGCTCCCGGAGAATCTGCAGAAGATCGTGCGGAGCTTCCAGATGGTGCCCGACCCGCGAGCGCGGTACCAGCAGCTGCTGTACTACGCCGCGAAGCTCAAGCCGCTGGCTAAGCAGTTCCAGACACCCGAAAACAAGGTCAAGGGATGCGTCTCACAGGTGCGTGCGTGCGAGGGTGGTTGCGTGGATGGGTGGGTGGATGCGCCACTGCGAGGCGCCGCTGCTGACGTGGCCCTCCATTTATGTTCAGCGGCGCCTTTCAGAGCACCTGCTGCTGCCAGCCTTACTTTTCCGAGTTCCCCCTCGCCCCCGACCATTTACCTTCTACTCGTTTCCCCTTCCCCCCTCCCCCCCTCCCCCCCCCCCCCCCCCCCCCCTCTCTCTCCCGCTCCCCTTCCGTTCCCCCTCCTCTCCCCATCCCCCATCCCTCCTCTGCCGCTACTCGTTCCTCCTATCGCGCGCGTCGGCGCAGGTGTGGGTGCTGCCGACGCTGTCGGACGACGGGCGCGTGCACTTCCAGGCGGAGAGCGACTCGCAGCTCACCAAGGGGCTCGCGGCGCTGCTCGTCGAGGGGCTCAGCGGCGCCACGCCGCAGCAGGTGGGCTCGGGGGAGACTTCTGAGTCGACTCAAAAGTCGCTCGGGGGAGTGCGATCAGGGGGAAATCAACGGGAGGGGAGGGGGTTTGAGGGGGTGTGGGGTGGGGGGGGGATGGGATCATAGAGGGAGCGGGGGGGTGGGACACAGAGGGGGAAGGTGGGGTGATTGGCGGAACAGGGAGGGAGATATTTTGTGGTCGAATCCCGTGGCCGAACCAAGGCGCTGGGATGGTGAATGGGATATGCGTACGGTGGAATTCGATACAGACTCAGAGTCACATCGCGCCAACGAACACTCACACAAGCTGCATTCTTCATGCATCTCTCTCCCATCCCTCCCGCATCCCCTCCCCCACACCACCCCCCCCCGGCCGTTAGATCGTGGCGTTAAAGCCGGACTTCATTCAGATGCTGGGGCTGAAGCAGAGCCTCACGCCGTCGCGCAACAATGGCTTCCTCAACATGCTGCTGCTCATGCAGCGCCGCACCCTGCAGCTCTACGCCGAGCGCGAGTCCGCCAACGCCGCCGCCACCTCCGCCTCCCCCTCGGCTGCCGACCCTCCTGCGGAGGCCGCTGGCAATGGCGCCGCGTCGGTTCCCGCTGCGGCGGCTGCAATGGCGGCAGCAGCAGGCACAGCGGCTGGTGCTGCTGCTGCTGGGGGTAACGGGGCAAGTGCAGCCGGGGGAGAGGGTGGGGAAGGGGCGGGGGGGGAAGCGGAGGCGCCGATTGATCCCCAGCGGCCGGTGTTCTC
Source organism: Closterium sp. NIES-67 (assembly GCA_027943415.1). Classification (NCBI taxonomy): domain Eukaryota; kingdom Viridiplantae; phylum Streptophyta; class Zygnematophyceae; order Desmidiales; family Closteriaceae; genus Closterium; species Closterium sp. NIES-67. The sequence continues at coordinate 9,561 of BQMB01000432.1, read as the reverse complement.
CTCGATGACTGCCAAGGTGCGGTGGGTGCGACGCATGGGCTTGCTGCATGGGCGTGGCGCATTGGGAGTAGAACTACAGTGGGCAATGGCAAAAAGCAAGTGGGGGGTGGATGTGGGGTTGAGTTGAGTTGGCTGTGATGGTTGAGCTGCGGCACGGGCTGGTCAGTAGATTGCACGCAAGAGACTGACGTGCACTGCATCTCTCTGTGCCGGTGCTGTGGCTGTGGCCGTGTGTGGCATGCTGGCATGTGGCGGGTGTGTGCTTGGCGTGTGCTTGGCGTGTGCTTGGTGTGTGCTTGGCGTGTGCTTGGCGTGTGCGTGGCATGTGCTTGGCGTGTGCTTGGCGTGTGCTTGGCGTGTGCTTGGCGTGTGCCTGGCGTGTGCGTGGCGTGTGCTTGGCGTGTGTGGGTGCAGATAAGCAAGGCGCTGACGCCCACAGCGTTGGAGGTGGAGGACGTGTCTCACCAGCATGCAGGCCACTCGGGGAATCCCTCGGGCAACGGAGAGACGCACTTCAAGTCAGTACTCAACACACCTCTCCCTCCCCCCACCACCTTATATCACTTCTTTCTCTGGATCATGTCCTTCCTCCAAAACCACCACCACCACCACCACCACCACCACCCTTCCTCCCCCCCCCACCCCCATCATCCCCTTCTTTCTGTCAATGCTCCCAGTGTTTTTCCCTCCCTAATTGCCGCCCCTTTCTTTCTCTCACCCTGCTCTCACTGCCTAGTGGCTTGCTTCTATCCAACATTCTTCCCACTCACTCTTCCCACAAAAATCTAACACCCGTCCTCCCATCCCTCCCGCAACCCTTCCTGCACCCCTTCAGTGTTCGGGTGGTGTCGGCGGAGTTTGAGGGGGTGCCGACCATTCGGCGGCACCGCCTCATCTACGGCCTCCTGGAGGAGGAGTTCAAGCAGGGCCTGCACGCGCTTTCCCTCGTCACCAGAACGCCCGCCGAGGAGGAGCGGCTCTCTGTGCGCTCCTGAGCGATACCAGCTCCTGGTTACAAGTATGAATTTGATTGATGCTGCTGCTGGTACAAGTATGCACCAGGTCCAGCAGTCATAACTTTACGTCTCCATTAAATGTTGTGGGCTTACCAATATAGATCCAGCTTTATGTGTGCTGTGCTGTTCAGTCGCATCTTGCATGTCGACGCCTTATATAGATCCAGAGCCTAGAGGCTGCACTGCCTCCTACAGCAGTCCCTGTTATCCAACCGGTGTTTGAAGTTGAGGCTGCACTGCACTCGTTATCCTGGAAATTCCCCACTCGTTATCTCTTTCCAAGACAAGGTTAGGAATCACTCAGGTCAGGACATGCTGATATTGCCTTCAACTTTCACAATGAGACCGCTGCAATATTTCTATGACCTGGGATCAGAGCATCAGAATCAGCCTGGATCAGGAGAATGCAGCTCCTAAAAAACTATGCTTCATTTTGGTTACAAGCGAATCTGGTGATCACGTTTCACTATGCTTCATTTTGGTTACAAGCGAATCTGGTGGAGATTTGTCCCTAAAAAAACGCCGTTAGGCTGACTATCCTAAAACTTTGCTGTAAGGAAGCAGAGGATACTTTCTTGGCAATCATGTGCTTCAGCTCGATTAAAAGGACAAGCAAGCACCCTACAACTCCAGCAAGCCCAGCACCCTCCAGAGGCCCAGCATCCTTCCACTTGACAGCAGCACAGCCAGCCTCGCCTCGATCACCTGGAGCACGTGAGTCGCATGACCCGTGTCTGCCACCTCCCCTCCATGCCCAAAGCACCTCACGGCAACGGCATCCTTGTCCGTGCAGGGCCACCCCCAGCAGCAGCTTAAGCAGCCTTCTCCATCTTGAGCGACCCAGCCGCCTGCCCGCGCAGCCGCCCGGTACGCCTGGCGGCAATGAGACCGACCTTCTGCCCGGCGGGCGCGTCGCGGCGCACGGTGGAGGCGTGGCCAATGTGCTGGTGGTTACCACCACCGTGGGGATGCTCCACGGGGTTCATGGCCACACCACGCACCTTGGGCCACGAGTTGCGCTTCACGCGGTACTTGTGGAATGCGTTACCCGCCTTCAGCATCGGCTTCTCCGTGCGCCCGCCGCCCGCCACCTGCCCCACCATGCCACGGCACGAGGACGGGATAACCTTCTTGGAGCCGGACGGGAGCTTCACGCGCGTGGTGCCGTTGTCGGGGTTGTGCGACACGATGATGGCGTAGTCACCCGACGCGCGCGCGATGGCGCCGCGGTCGCCGACGTGCTGCTCGAGGTTGCAGCAGACGGTTCCCTCGGGCATGGCGCGCACGGGCAGCACGTTGCCGATGCTGAGCGTGGCCTTCTTGCCGCAGTACACGAACTGTCCCGTGTACATGCCCTCGGCAGCAACCATCAGCTCCTTCTGGTGCTTGAAACGGAACGGGTGGCGGAACTGCACCTGTAGCGGGGATAGCGGGAGGAGGGGGGGTGGTGCGGGAGACGGGGGAGAGGTACTGTTGTGGAGAAAAGGAGGTGATTTTTGAGTCGACTCATAAGGAGATCATAGGATTACTTACCAGGGGGGTGAACCCTCTGGCCGCTATGGGTGATCGCATGGTTTCTTCCTGCTGCAAAACGGCCACTCAGATCCCACGGACACTTCGCATCTCAGCCGCCCCTCTGCCCCACCGATCCAAACCCATGTGATCTCCGATGCCCGCATTGCCCACCCTCTCGCCTCTGGTGCCAAATACCCACTTTTAAAGACCTCTGAGGCAATGCACCCCTCTCTTCTCAGAGAGATCGATGCGCACCTGACGGCAGCGGCTCCAGCGCACGTGCATCCACTGCCACGCCACCTCACCTGCCGCCGCCACCTCATCTGCCCCCGCCACCTCACCTGCCCCCACCACCTCATCATCAGCTGCACTGTGCATAGACCCTAGCCATGTGGGACCAGGCCCTAATTTCACCGCATCCCCTCCATATGATCACACTAGCCATTGCAGGCCGCACCGTGTATGCCTTCGCTAGCTATCACCGCTGCTCGTGCTCCACCTGATGCGCCGCCGCCTCAACCCTAAGCACACCGCCCCCTCTCCCGCTAAGAGTCTACGTCCCATGTAGCATGCCTCTCCCTCTGATACTCCGCAATAACCCCCCCATATGTCCCCTTCACTGCCGAGCCCACGCCTGACCTAATCTACCAGGAGGCCAGGTTTTCCCTCAGGTAACAGGCTAACGAGCAGAAACGTCTCTGTAATGGTGAGTGATACGCGCGGTGGTAGATAACCAGCTGTATGGCGGGTACCGGCAGGGCAGCAGCACGTACCCTAGCGAGGGGAGCACCGCGGCCCGAGTCGTGGAGAATCTCGGTGACAACGCCCTTGATGTAGCCGTTGCGCTCCGAGTAGTCCAGCGATCGGAACCGCGCCGCACCCTTGCGCTTGTGCGTGTGCGACACGAAGATGGATCCCGCACCCTTACGCTGCGCGCGAATCACGCGACCCATGGCGACTGGCGAAGGGGAATGGGGAAAGTCAGACGGAGGATATGAGGAAGAGAAAAGCCCGCAGCATGGAAATGGTTCCACTGAAGCATCAACGGGGCTAGAATTCCTCGATATAGACTCCGCTATGCGTCCAAGGCTACCCTATCAGCGCCTATACGCGACATCGCACCCTGTGCTCTACTTCCAATGCCTGCGGTCCCAGCCCTCTATCTGTCTGAACAATTCTCCCGTGACAACATTCAAGCTCTAGCGAACGCGAAGGGGCGGACTCGGATATGGCACGCAAGTGATCAAGCGGCTCCGCATCAGCGAACTCGACTAGTCAAACCCTATGTCGGAAAAATCCGCCGGCTCGATTTGCTCCGACACCGTAAGGCAAACGCCACCTCTGAGGACACCTGGCGCCAGAAATACGCGGCTTCCCTGAGCGGCGGCAAGCTGTGCGGTAACGACATGGCGGACATAGTAGGCCTACCTGCCTCCACGAAATGCTCGCTCACCTTAGTATCTTCGAGCGGAATAGTAGAGCCAGAAAAGAAGCTCCGACGAGCGGAGAAATAAGAACCGGTCCTCTACCCTCGTCGTATAGTATCTGTCCTGTTCCTCGTCCTAGGATGAATTACCCCTGGAGACCTGGGAGACAGACCAGACCAAGAGGACTCGGGCGAGGCCCCAAGGTTGGTTTTCATGGCACCTCCTTTCCGCCCCGCCTGTCTCCCTCCCCTCATTCCCCCTCGCATCACACCTCGCTCCGCATGCCTCCCCATATGCCCGCGCCATCGGAAAATTGATTGGCTGGGGGAGAAGCCCAGCCTACGGCGAGCTCGCAACAGGCGCGGTGGGCCCTCCCGGAAGCTCTGCGATCAGGGGGGTGTTGAGGGGGTCGTCTGGAAACGAGGGTGGATTACCACCAGCTACGGGGCGGTGTAGTAAAGTGAAGGGCTAAAAGGGCAGGTTCAAAGTAGAGGTGATTCATTTTTTAATTACATTATTGTATGCGAGTGCCTATCATTACATTATTGTATGCTACTGCTTATCAATGGCTACGGGTATCCGTATGGATATTTTGCCATACCATTATACATGTGCGTGTTGATTCCGTAAATAATACGCTCAAAGCACTCTTCAAGCCGGAAAAGCCTTTGCGCTTGCGCTTGCAATGGCTACATTTAATGGGTACCGGAATGATTAAAAAATCTAATATCGTCACTATAATAAAGTATATTGCGATAGAAATTGATTGCCATGACAAATTGTGGAAGTTGAGCTTACACATAGAGTGTGCATGTGGTAATGTCAGTAAATGTACGAAGCAGCTTCTAAGTTGGAACAGGAGGCGTCTATCTTGAGGTTTGATGGATCTTTAGTGTTTGCCGAACCGACAACGGAATCGCGAAAATGGAAGTTCCCGCCTATTATGCTGATTGGTTTGGTCACCAACAGCCTTCAAATCAGCCTCGTGCGAGGGCCTTGAGAGCACCGACTGGAACCAATAGGGGGGAAAACCCAGACTGAGCTGGCGCGTGCCACGTCTGCAACTTTCCACACATCCCGCCTTTTCTGGCGCGACCACGGCACTGGCTCGGTTAACATTTCCAGGTTTGGGCCGAAGCACTGAGGGCACAGCAGCCCACAGATTTGATGCAGAACTTGTTCTTGTATCAACTTCGGGCAGCCAATGATTTTCCTCCCTCAAGAACCCGAACGGGGGTGGGAGGGTGCAGCTTAGTACACGGTCTGGATGAGAGCACCGCATCAACGCAGCTGATGTGGGAGAATCCCCAATCGCGAATCTCTGACACGAAATGAGCTGACATGAGGCAGGAACCTAACCTCAAATCTCAAGGCTAGGCGCCAAGCCATGGCTGGTTTGGAAAAGCATTCCACCATAGTGGTGGGTGGTTTGTGCAAGGTGAGCAACAGCAGATGTGTCAACGAAGGAAAGGCGGGACGTCTCATTTCTGGTCCGCCCTGCTTCAGTTTTCAGCAACGCTAGGTTGCCTGCAGCGGGTCTGACTACGCTAGTGCCAGACCCCAGCTTCAACCTTTCTGTCCAGTGAGCCTGGCGGGGGAGCAGTAATCACAGACACTACAGGCTGCATTGTCAAGGTGCGGGATACGCGCACGTCACACGACGGCCGAAAACGTGTCTTCCTTCTAGAGGCGACCCAGACGGAGCGGACCTCTACAAGCATGCACCGATCGCTGTGATGGGTAAGCTAAACGCTTGTTTTTGCGTGAACAAACCTTAAGATAGGCATACTGATGTAACATAACCAAGTATGACGTGTAGGCCCTTAACTGGGTCTACATGCTGACATGAGTATCCGAATGAAGCACGCCTGTTTAACATCGAGGAACCTGTGCTCGTTCAAGTACTCCCTTCTGTTCGCGCCTCAACATGCCCCATTGTCCCCCTTGGCGGCCTGCCGATGTGACGGTTCTACTATTGACGATGGCCAGGATGTATGCGCACTCAGATCTGATCGAGCGTTCCATTCACCTTGCTATCCCTGCCTCGCTTCCAGTTGTTCACCGCGCTGTCTCCTCGTTTTCTCCTTTTCAGATCTCAGCGGCGTGTGCCGTGTCCAGAAGCTGACGTCTTCGTCTCCGCTTCCCCTGCTTCGATCACCTTCACTGCGCCGGGCTGTATCTTCTAAGAGAGAACGCACCGATCGTCGCGCGATGTGCAACCTCTCGCTCAACATGAAACTCGCCATCGCTGTTATCGCGCTCCTGCCCTTCGTGCTCGCCGTCCGAGCAGACGAGGTCCATCTGTCGAATCGCGCTATCACGTATCAGATCTGGCCCGGAGGCGGCGACGCGTTTAATCCCGGAGGTGGCGGAAGCACAGGAGGGGGCGGAAGCACGGGGGGGAGCGGAAGCACGGGGGGGAGCGGAAGCACTGGGGGGAGCGGAAGCACAGGCGGAAGCGGCAGCGGAGCTCCTACGGCTGGCAGCGGTGGAACTGGGGGAGATGGAAACCTCTTCCCTTCCCCTCAGTCCCCTCCTAGCGACGGGTCCCCCAGCAAACCTCCCTCGTCCTCATCGCCTCCTTCCCCCAGCAGTCCGTCCAAGTCCTCGACTCCGCCTGTGCAGTCGTCTCCCCCGGCCGACCCTCCGCCTACCTCGTCCTCTTCCTCCCCTCCGGTGAACCGATTTAAGACGGGCCCGCCGTTTGCACCACCCAAGTCTCCAGATTTCCAGGCTCCCCAGTCACCGCCGTGGCAGTCGCCACCTGTTGAATCCCCGCCGATTCCACAGTCCCCGCCCAAACAGTCCCCGCCTAAGCAATCCCCTCCCAAGCAGTCACCGCCGAAGTCTCCGCCCATTGATTCATCGCCTCCTCCCAATGATCCATCCCCTCCCAGGTCTTCCCCTCCTAAATCTTCCCCTCCCAAGTCTTCCCCTCCCAAGTCTTCCCCTCCCAAGTCTTCCCCACCCTGGACGTTTCCTCCTGTCTCGCCTCCGTTTTTTCCTTCACCCGCCATGTCGCCACCCTGGGCCAGCCCCCCCATTAAGTTCACCAACTCGTCTCCACCCTCTCACCCTCCACCTTCTCTCTTCCCGGCCCCGTTTCCGCCGTCCTCGAAACGTTCTCCTCCCCCTAAGGCCGAGTCCCCTCCTCCTTCCCCCCCCGACGCACCCCCTCCCGACGCACCTCCTCCCGACGCACCCCCTCCCGACGCACCCCCTCCCGAAAGTCCGCCTCCCCCCCATAGCCCTCCGCCGCCAAGGCCCCCTTCCAGGCCCCCTCCTGCCCCGCCGACCCCTTCCCCACCTCCGCCAGTCCCTCCCCCTACACCTGCGCCAGCGCCCGCGCCCGCGCCCGAGCAACTCGTCGATGCCCCAGCGCCAGAACCCGCGGCTCCGCCTCCGCTTTTCTTTCCACCCCCTGTGCCCCTTAGCCCGCCTCCCCGTCCTCCGCTGCAGCCACCGCCAATGCCGCCAAGCGCCCCTTCTCTGCCGCTCTCTCCTGGCTCCCTATTCCCTAACTCTTCGCCCTCGCCTCCAGCTCTCTTCCCCCCTTCCCCGAAACCCCCTCCACCGCCTCCAGCGCAGCCCCCGTCTCCCCCACCTTTTGGGCCCTCTCCCCCACCCCCTCCTGCCCCTCCCCCACCGCCGCCTATCATCATTCTGCCTTCTGACGACTCGTCAACAACGGAGGTCAGCGGTGGAGGAATGAGCAGTGGTGCCCTGGCAGGAACCATCATTGGAGTGGTGCTGGGTGTGCCTCTGCTGGCTGGAGGAGTGTGGATGGGAGTGCAATGGATGCAAACTAAGCATGCAGCAGCGGCAGGGGTCAAAACTGCTGCACCAGGGCCAGGATAGACAGCTTACTGTTTTGAGGGGCAGCTGAAGGGAAGGTTTGTTAGTGGACTGTAGCATTCCTCGCGGGCTCTTTCAAGGTCTCGTGTTCCAGTAAGCTATTACCAGAGCGGAACGAATAATATTTATGTCGAATTCATATCCATGATGTTGAGAACAATTTTCTTGTCTGTTACCTTGAGCTTGTTTAACTCGTGTACTGCAACAATTGTGAAAGCTTGCTTAGTGTCAACTGATACATAAATTCGTATATAGAAGATATAGGCTAGATAGGTGTGTGTTCTTAGAGGGTACATCTCCAACCCTACATCTCCTGTGTTCTCACTTGTTTCTAGTCATTCTCGTATTCTAACATGGTATCATTGTAGGTTAGGTCGGCCCACCCGCTGTCAACTTATACATATTATCTATGTAGAAGTTATAGGCTAGACTGAGGTATGCTTCTAGTGAGTACAACCAACTAGTATTTGTTCTAGGTTTCCACCTCTAGTAATCATTCGTTTCTACGTTCACATGGTATCACGCTTAGGTTAGGATCCCCCCGCCTACCGCTTCCGCCCGTCGCGCCTCCTATGCCCCGTCGCGCCCCCTAGGCCCCGTCGCGCCCCCCCTGGGCCCCGTCGCGCTCGTTAGGCCCCGTCGCGCCCCCCCTGGGCCCCGTCGTGCCCGCTGGGCCCCGTCGCGCCTCCTAGGCCCCGTCGCGCTCCCCCTGGGCCCCGTCGCGCCCACTGGGTCCCGTCGCGACCCCTAGGCCCTAACGCGCCCCCGCTGGGCCCCGTTGCGCCTCCTAGGCCCCGTCGCGCCCCCCATGGGCCCCGTCGAGCCCGCTGAGCCCCGTCGTGCCTCCTAGGCATCGTCGCGCCTCCTAAGCCCCGTCGCGTCCCCCCTCTCTGGGCCCCGTCGCGCCCGTTCGGCCCCGTCGCGCCCCTCCTAGGCCCCGTCGTGCCCGCTGGGCCCCTTCGCGCTTCCTAGGCCCCGTCGCGCCTGCTAGGCCCCGTCGCGCCCCCCCTGGGCCCCGTCGCGCCCGTTAGGCCCCGTCGCGGCCCCCCTGGGCCCCGTCGTGCCCGCTGGTCCCCGTCGCGCCTCCGCGGCCCCGTCGCGCCCCCCCTGGGCCCCGTCGTGCCCGCTGGGCCCCGTCGCGCCCCTTAGGCCCCGTCGCGCCCGCTGGCCCCTGTCGCGCCTGCTGTTAGCGCTCGCCCGCCTGGCCTCCTCCTAGTGCCGCTCGGCCTCCTCCTAGTGCCGCCCGGCCTCCTCCTAGTGCCGCCCGGCCTCCTCCTAGTGCCGCCCGGCCCCTTCCTAGCGCCGCCCGGCCTCTCCTCAGCGCTGCCCGGCCCTCCTCGTGCCCGACCGGCCCCAGCAGCACCAGCCTGGCCCCTCCAGCACCAGCCCGGCCCTAGAGCACCTGCCCGCCCTCCCCTGCTCGGCCTGCCGTGTCCTCTCGGGCCCTGTGTCTTCTGCTTGCCTGCGCTGGGACGCCTAGCTGCTGCCCTACTGGAGAGTGCTGCCGCCGTGTCCCCGCGCCGCTGTGCTCCTGTGCTGCTGAGGAGCTGTGCTGCTGTGCCGCTGTGTCGCTGAGGAGCTGTGCCGCTGACCCTGCACGATGGCTGACTTTGTGCTCCGCCTGGACGCTGAGGGCCACGCGGTTGACTTCGCCGCCTGGCTCTCCGATCTTCGCCGCCAGCTTACAGGTCAGCGCCAGGATGGCCACTCTCTGGTTGTCCATGCTGATGGCTTGCTCCCCGTCCCTG
>BQMB01000431.1:60000-83330 GCA_027943415.1 Closterium sp. NIES-67 | reverse complement strand
GACCTGCGCCACCACCTCCTAGACCCTGCTAGACTCACCTGGGACGAAGCACGAAGAACCACGATAGCCAATAAGCCGCTACAACAGCAGCTGTCCCGGGAGATCAACAACTAGCGGGCCGAAGAACTCTTCGCGGACACCCTCCTGGACAGACCGGGACACAAGAACGTGCACCGCACCCACCTGACCAGCCTCTGAGGGATGGGCGCTGGCGACTGGCTCCTAGCCATTCCTACCCGCCCAGACCTTACCTTCACACCAGGGGAGCTCGGCACGGCACTGGCCTTCCGCCTTGGGCCCTCAGCCCATCCTGGGATGCTGCACCTGCAGGAGAGAGACCATACGGGACCTGAGCTTGCCAAATCACCTCCTCCACTGCAAGTACGTACCCCATGTCAAGGGCCTCCACAACGCCCTAGTCTTCTCCGCACTCCGCATGGCTCGGGAAGCACGGTTCATCACTTACTACGAAACCACACAGTTCACCGTCCCGGCAAACCGCAAGAGGGCAGACCTGGCGGTACGGAATGAGGAGAGTGGAGCAACGTGGGTCACGGACATCACCGTGACAGACCCAGTGCTGCAACGCCGAGACAAGGATGCAGGAGGTCAGCCAGGGTGGGCTGCCCGAGAGGCGGCCAGAGCCAAGGAGCGGCTATACTCACCCCGGCCGGCATACGTGGGGTTCTTTGCCCTGGCTGTCAAGACATACGGGGCACTTGCCACGTCCACGGCTGAGTTCCTCAAGTTGCTTGCCGATAATGCAGCCCTTGTCCGCTTCCGCTCCAACGAACTAACTTCACCGGCCAAGAGGCTCTAGTCGCACTACAGACAGCACTGGTCGGTCCTACTGCAGCGGCTACAGGCCGGTACCATCATCTCCCGCTCCGGGGAAGCACTCCAGGTGGCCTTACCCGCGCCCAGGTCTGACCCCTGGGCACCCAGCCTAGGGGACCTGTTTGCCACTCTGGACGTGGCAGATTCCTAGCTGTCCGCAGTTGTGGCACAGGAGGACACATAGAATAGAGTTGGGGTAGCCTAGCCCGTTAAATTCTTGAGCTGTTTTTCATCTGTATCCTGGTTCCACAATCAATGAGAATGACCGCTTGAGAGAGAAAGAGAGAGAGAGAGAGAGAGAGAGAGAGAGAGAGAGAGAGAGAGAGAGAGAGAGAGAGAGAGAGAGAGAGAGAGAGAGAAAGAGAGAGAGAGAGAGAGAGAGAGAGAGAGAGAGAGAGAGAGAGAGAGAGAAAGAGAGAGAGAGAGAGAGAGAAAGAGAGAGAGAGAGAGAGAGAGAGAGAGAGAGAGAGAGAGATCTGACTCACATGAGAGAGATTAAGCGCGAGAGAGAGAAAGAGATAGAGGAGGGAGGGAGGGAACAAGGGAGGGAGCAACTAGCACGGTGCCAGCGCGCCACCCGCCTGCGCGCAACGTATCAACGCAGCATTTCACTGTAGGTGCAACCCTTTGGCTTGCACTCGGCTTGTCGTCCTTGTTTGTGTGTGTGCATGCATGGCATGGAATGACCTGTGAGTCTATGTCATTTCTATCTAGTGCTTGTGTGTGTGTTTGAATGGTGTCTCACAATGTGGTGTGTGTCGGTCAAGACATTAGTGAGTTTTTACAACTCGCATGTCAAGTCGTCGTTTGTGTGTCGCATGTGTTTTTCTATTTTGTCGAGTGTGAAGAGTCCATCGCGTCGCAGGTGTGTGCAGCAAGCCCCCATCAACTCAAGAAGAATTTATCTTGCAGAACCAAGACCAAGAGCTCAAGATTTCATGCCCAAGGGACACGGATAAATATTAAATAGTGAAAATAGTAACGCTACTTCGTGTAGTGTTACATTTCACTTGGTGTAGCCCCTTGGAGGGTTTGTTTTGAGACTCTTCGTGGTTGGGGATTCTGTGGTGGTGTACCACCAACCTGGACCTCGGCTCTTGGGGTATGTAGAGGCTGTGAACCATCTCCCTCTCGAACTCTTCTTGCTAAGTTTGTACTCCTAAGACTATAGTGGCTACTGTACCTCCTGCCAGTCAAACCGCCATAGCGTCGTCAAAACTTCATGGAATTTCATGATTCAACTTGTTGCTGATAGGCGATAGCAACGCGCTCCAGATCCAATTTACAGATCACCGTTTGAGGCACTGATCAGATCGCTATCAATATTTGAAGCTGTCTGACGGAATTCTGACTGTGCACATTTTCTCTCAATTTAGGCACATCAGAGCCTATTGTGATTATAACATGCACTAGGCGCCAATGTGCTACTTGCCATAGTGCAAGTCTCTAGCACGCTAGGCGCCAATGCACCAGCGCTTTACGCCAGCATGCTAAGCGCCAGCGGGCAATGCACTAAACGAGTGCAGGCTTGCGGACTTACCAAATGCGGGCTTAGGGGATGGCATAGGGGCGTGTATCAATCCACAAAACGACGTCAACGTATGTTTTTTAGCTTAAGTTCGGGTTACCTTGTGGTAACCTTCTTTGAAGGTGTCGGGGCCGTGTATCAAGTGCACGTCGAAATTGTGTTTGACACCACGTAAAGACCCAATTTGACATCGCGTGCAAATCGGGACATGCAGAAAAAAAATTCAGCATACATGTCTGCATCAAGAATTGCATAAGGAATTCGGGTGGCCACGTCCAACGCACCACAAATTCTCGAAAAAAAAACCCCAGCCCACGGGCATTTGTGACACCCAGTACGTCAAGGAAGGCCCACAAAAGTTTACAGCTTGGCAATCTGGGCAGCCAGAAAACGTTTCGCCCGATACAGAGCCCCCTACCCATGTTGTCTGTGTATCAAGTATTGAGAGACTAGGGCCCTTTCTATTCACGTGCAATTCGACGTCAGTGCAAATCGGGTAGCAGAAATCCTCTGATGTCAGCTAAGCTAATTTGCAGTCTGACATCCATTTGATACACTGCCTAAGAAGCCAAGAGGAAGAGTCTAGGAGGAAGAAAGGAAAATACTACGCAGAACTAGGAGGAAGAAGTGGGTGCGTGCAAGAAACCAGGTGAGAGAAAATGGAAGGTACGATTACGAACATAGGAATTAGGAGGCACTCATAGCAAGCATCAGGGTGGCATGGGCAAACCTTGATAGGGGTGCGTTCTCCTCCACAGAAAGCTGGCCAAGTACAGATCAGTACCCATATTGATGTGTCATCTAAATTGTGCAACACAAGTGAAAATCAATTCAAAAACGTTCTGCCATGCATAATGTCAGGGCATTTCTACAAATTAAATGGGTTCGCGATTAAATATATGACCAGAATAAGATGGCTTTGCGATTGTCTCAGCTCTATCATACACAATATTTCCTCTAAACAACACCCATGGAATGCAAAATTCCTGATTTGGGAAAGATGTTTCGTCAGTGTTTCATTCCAAATTTAACGATGAACTCCACAACCCTCAGACGACTTCGTTGCCTCTTATTTTTCTTCGAAAAAATCTCTACCGCATGAAACAGGGCCCTCGCTTGTGGGAACGACATCTACATCTTATTCTTATCTCCTTAGATTTTGTTCAACCGCCCCATAATCTCAAGACGTATCACCTCGAGTTCCGTGGCAAATACATTCTTCTCGTCGCCTACACCGACGATCTACTATACACCGGCTCGAGCAACGAACTTCTAGAGTGCATGGTGGTATGCATAAAGACTGCCCTTAAAGTCATTATTTCCCCAAACGTCATCTATTTTCTCCGGCTCAATGTGGACCAAGGCCCAAACACGATTTACCTCGTAGCCAGCAAATACGTTGAGACTCTTCCGTACAAATTTTCCATCACACTCATCGGCCTCATCACACCCTTTTGGCTCATTATTCTTGATCACACACCAAATACTACCCCACTTAATGCTTTTGAAAATCAACTCTACTAGCAGCAACATGGGTGTGTTTTCTTTGCAGTAATAACGTGTCGCCTTAACCTTGCCTAGATCATCAAGCAGCTCACGTAGTACATGCGACGACATGAAGGGGAGCATATGGTGGATCTCAATTGAGCTCAAAAATATTTTCTTTCCACTCCCTGTATTGGGCTGAGCTACTCAACAAATATGTTTTCAACTTTTTGGTTGTCTTGTTACGTTGACGCTGAGCATGCCACTAGCCCCAAGATCAGACGTTCACACTTGGTTGATTTTCAAACTCAAACCTACAAGAGTCATTTCTGGGAACTCTACAAAACATGAAGAATTGCGACAACAAGAAACTTTTAGTTACCATGTAACAACTAGAGTGCGATGAAGATCCTAGAAACCCATATACGTGAATAGGGCAAAATACATTTCTCTATGTTTCTTCTTCATCAAAGACAGGATCAACTAGGGGAAGGTGGTCATGAAATATTACCTCTACAGAGAGATGGCGACAAAGTGTACAGCTTAACTTTCATGAAGTTGACAATATTTTATTAATGGCACGATACCTCATATGGAAGGACGCACAGTAACGAGTCAACGTGTGAACTAGGTTCCTGCGTTAGGTCATCTAGAGACTCATGCCATTCTAGGTCACACGAAAGGGCACCACTCTTTGTCACATGAATAGATATCATACGCACTATATGTACAAGTACTTATACAGTATGATCGTCTATGTTACTCAATATTATTATGAATTTCATTGCGGACCATTCGTTACTGCGCTCAATCAGCTAGCGCACATAAAAATTCCACTCTTTAGTATCGCTTGCGCATGATTGTCTTATAGGGTTTCCTTGAGTTGTGTTGGGTTGTGTTGGGTTTTCTTTGTGTTGTGTTGTGTTTGTTGAGAATTGGTAATGATAGGTTAGCTCTTTGTTACGAAAACACCTCTCTTTACTGTGCATATTGCGTACTAGCGCGAACAGTCGTTATCATCTGCCCTGTCTGGTTACCACTTGTTTGCACGTTGCGCATTTCATTGACCTCGCTCAAGTTAGCTCTGCCGAGTCACTTGCCAACGCTTCGAACTCGCACGCTAACTAAATATCTTAGCCACGTCACTAGACGTTACCCATAGCATTGTGCCTATAAGTGCTTTGCATGTATCTTTTGCTTAAATTTATATTCGCCCTTTCCGCAACCTCATCCTCGCTACTAATAGGGCGTTCGGCAACACCCAGAACGCGGATCATAATACTTGAAATCAGAGCCCTGAGTCCTTAGGCAACCCGATTTTCCGCCACTAAGTTTTTTACTAGTGCCCACACCTAGAGGGGGAGGCTAGATGACTTCCTAGAATTACTGGAGTTATCGCACAAAAGCTTACATTAATTAATCGACTGGCATCCTCTCACAATCTGCAGTAGATGCGCGATCACCTCGAAGTAATACAAGCCGCCATGGGCCACAAGTACAGCGGTACTATTTTTGGCCAGATATGGTTAGCAATGTCGAGCGATATGTGGCGAGTTTCCCCACATGTCAGGCCATGAAGAAACCATGGACGAAGCCACTGGCCAACTCAAACTGATCCCGCCACCCGAACGACCTTGGCAGAAGGTGACGATGGATTTTGTCACGGATTTACCAGCTAGCACAAGTGGTAACGACACATTGTTTGTCGTTGTGGACCGGCTGACGAAGATGACGCAACTCGTGGCATGCACGAAAAGCATTATCGTCGAACAGATAGCGAAACTTTTCATGGCTTCAGTGGTTTGCTTACATGGATTGCCAAGCGCCATTCATCAGTGATCACGACACCAAATTCGCTAGCAACTTTTGGAGTACACTCTAAAACGAATGGAAAGATGGAAACATGCCATGAAAACAGCCCAACGTCCCGACCCATAATTGAAACAATAATAGAGCCAGTCAGGCTATTTAGCCGTCGCGTACGGGACCTCCGTGGTGCTCACCACATTGAATTCCTGGTTCAATGGAAGGACGAGATGACAACAGAGGACTGCTGGGTACCTCTGGAGTGTGTTCAGAGGTCCAAGCTCCTGTAGGTGTATTTGCGGGAATGCTATTTGCGAGATATGTGTGCATTCTCGTAGAGGGGGGAGGTGGTGTAAGGAAAACGCTGTTCTTTACAATTCATCCCATTCACTCGCACATATAGTCATTCCCATCGGCTTTGCCGGGTTATCAATTGTTAGTCAGCTGCGCATTTCGTCGACCCAACTCATGTTATCATTGCCAAGTTACTCGTTGAATAAGCTCGCGCTTATTGTCTCAGAGTAGCAAAGTGACTAGAACAAGGCACTAAATGAGAGATCCAGGGTTGGTATTGTACCCTCTAGGAACACAACCCTCTCTAGCCTATACCTTCTACATATAATGCATATCTATAAGTTGACACACCCCCTAGGCTAGATAAGGGGCAGTGCCTAGAGAACAAAAAACTCAGGGCAACACTACTAGTCCAACCTCAGAGGCAAGGGCTCAGGGGCTGAAGACCAATCAGCAAGAGTACAAACAACAAGAGTAACCCAGAGCCACACTACTAGTCCTGCCACTAGGACAAGAGCCACAAGGCCATTCAAGATAATATAAGGTGAGGAGCTACTGGAAATAGACCAAGTTGTACGCAGTGCCACTGATGATCTTTAGGCGCAAGCGCCTTGCTAAGGATATCAGCTGTGTTGGCGCTGGAGGTCAAGTATACCACGCGTGCCTGGACACGCTGCTGTAGCTCATGCAGGAGGAAGTACCGCAGCTGGACGTGCATCTCTGTCTGCAGTAGCAAAGACCAAGTCTTCTACATTGACTAGGATGTAGAACATAGTCTGGCCTGAGCGAACGAAGAGAGGCGGGTCAGCAGAGGACGGAAAGAACTCGAGGTCTACTAGCATAGCGCGCAGCGTGTCGTGCCACTCTTGAGGCGCATGCCGCCGACCGTAGACCGGGCACTGGAGGAGCCACTCGGTCCCAGGAGGGAAAGTGCCAGAGAAGCCAAGCGAACAGCGAAGGTAGATCTGCTCATGCAAACTGCCCTGGAGAAACGCTTTGGAGAAGTCCATTGAGTGCAGCTCGTAGTCACACTGTGCTGCTACGTCAAGCAGTGCCCGAAGAGTGGTCATCGTCAGGGTCGAGGCGAAGGTCTAAAAGAAGTCAACACCCTCTCGCTGACTAAAGCCTCTAGCAACGTAGCGCGCCTTGAACACCGGCGTCTCTCCAGGAGGGCATTTTACGTTGAGGAGCCACCAGCCATCGACTGCGTTCGCCCCAGGTTGGGGAACTGCATTGACGTAGGTGCCGGTGGATCTCCGCGTCCATGGCAGCTATCCGCTGAGAGACCCAGGGTCCCGAATTCGCCTCAACGTAGGTGCGAGGGGTCGAGATGACAAGAGCGTCTGGGTCACCCTCAAGGGCTAACAGCATGGAGTGGATATGAGGAGCCGCTTCGGAAAGGGAAGCTAGCTCGAATTGCCTGTCCTCGAGGATGTCACTGCCAAGGGCAGGTGTGTTAGAATATCCTACCATATTCACTAGTCTACATAGATTTGTTAGTCTTGAGTAGAGTTAAGCACTCCACTACTATTAGGGCGTAATAACCCTAATTCGAGGTTGGGTTCCCAATTTGGTTGGGTCCACAACTATTTGGGACCCCCAATAATTCCCACCAGAATTATTGGACCACCAACAATCCCAACCAGAACTACTGGTGGGGGCCAATAATCTTTGGCAACTCCCAACCAACCCTCCCTTCCTCCCTTTCCTCACATTCCTATGTAAACCCTATTGCTTTCCCACTAATCAACTTTTCTAAGTTCACCTCTTTCTCACAAGGTGCAACCCCGATGGACGGAGGATGGGCAGGGTCAGAGACCAGAGCAGTGGCATAGTCATTTGGCGTGTAGAGGCAAAGTCAGCGACGGCAGCGACAAGAGCATCGAGACTGGAGACAGGAAGTGTGAGAGTCCGACCTCGTTACACCACTTGGCCTTTTCTTATTTCCTTCCTTTTTCCTTTCTCTTTTATTCCATCTCATATGGTTTCCTATTCTTCCTTTTCCATTAACCTTTGGTTTATCCTGCTATTATAATTATATCACCGACCAGGCTTGGGATGTACTAGTGCGCTCTATCTAGCGTAATCCTGCTGTAATCCCTTAAAGCCAATAGCCTTGCGTGGCTATACGCAGGGTGATTCTATCTTCTAGAAGGGTCTATTCCCCTAGGATAAGATAAACCTGGTTACCTGATGTACTCTGGAAGTATAAAAGTGCCTTGTACTGATCGATAGTGAAACCTTTCCTCGACACATTCGATCCTGTGGCACTTGGTATCAGCAGCAGCAGCGGGGATCCTGCCTCGAAAAACCGCCGGGGGCGACCAATTCGACGCCGATTCTGGTAAGCACCAGCTCCGCGATTTTCGAATTACCCCCTCCGTGCGTGTTTTGAACAGGATGGCAACCTTCGACAACACCGAGGTTACCCAGCAGCTCTTCGCGCGCATCGCAACCCTTCAGGAGGAAATGCGAGCGGATCGCGAAGCATGGCGAAACGAGTTCGAGCGAGTAACTCGACTCGCCGGAGCGCAGCACGAGACGACAACGGCGACGACGCAGCAGTCGCAGCAGTTTCTCGAGGCTCCGAAACCGCGCCCACCTGAGCCGTTCGATCCGAGCGATCGAAACTCCGACGCACGCAGATGGATCGCAGGAATGGAGATCTACTTCGCAGCCGTCGGATGGAGCTCGCCAGTCTAGGACGGTCAACGTGCACGACTCGCGGCGACACTGATGCAAGGGCCGGCACTCGAGTGGATTGGCGGCAACAGTACTTTCATCCACGGTGAAGCCACGTGGCAGCAGTTCCGCGCTGACCTGCTGAAACGCTTCGAGCCGATAAATTCCAGTTTCCTTGCCCGGGAAAAAATTCATCGACACCGAGAGTTCGGGAGTGTAGTGCAGTACATGCAGCAGATGGAGGAATTTTATAACCGCATTCTCGACCTGACCGAAGGGGAAAAAGTACAATCGTACCTCGCCGGGCTGAAGACCGAAGTCAAACGACAAGTCGCAGCATCAAACTACGCGAGCTACAGTGACATCGTTTCGGCAGCGGAGCGCTTCGACATGGTCAACGCCAGAACACGACGGACGCACGTCGGCAGTACGCGACAGGGCGACCGCTCGGCTCAAACCACGTTCGCCGACCTGATGGAAGTCGACAGATTTGAGGGGCGGCCACGTCCGAAAAACACCAATTACACGTGTGATTTTTGCGGGGTGCCGGGTCATCGAATCTTCGATTGCAGCAAAATGAAGGCCGCACGCGCAGAGTATCGGGCACGCAATAGTGGCTGAATTCCTTCAGCCAATCAGAAGCCAAAAAACGGGAGTCGCCAGTGATTGCGGATCTAGCTGGCGAAAATATAAAGATCCGAAAGGGCCGCGGGATTCCAGAAAAATCAACTTCGACGAAGATGATTCGACGCGAGAAGGAGGAAATGATGGGGGAAAATCTCCACCCCACAACTAGTCTTCGCCACGGAAAATCGCCGAGGAAAAATACGACTCTGTGAAAAAAGACTCTGCTGAGACAGGGAAACTCCTTGAAGACCCAAGAAATTATAAGAATTCATTAAAGTTATCTTATAAAGATGCTTTAATGAAAACATATGATTTTCGAGGAGCTAGAACCTTGGAGAAATTTCGGGAGGGACTCCAAAAGAAGCAGACAGCTGTGGAGATCATACCGGTACCGGACAACTTGGGGAAAAAATTAAGGAGTGTGGAAAGAAGCCGACCTTTCCACGGAGTCAACGTCCTCTCCCGACACCAGCCCACAACGACTACCCGTTCCCCAGGGAAGACGTCGGTGGAGCTGAAGCAGCTCAAGAGGAAGCTGGGGGTCTACAAGAAGCTGCACAAACCCCGAACTCCTCCTACGGATGCATCCAGTTCTTCGGCATCAGTGACGCGCACATTCGTCAGGGGAACTCCGGGCCCTGGAGAAGAGGCGTTCTCGAAGCAGCCTCGGCCAGCTGCCAGCTCAGGAGTAGATAGCAACACAAAGGTGTGTACGGAATATTGGGATGTACCCTATGACCCAATCAATGAAACTATTTTTGGGTACTCCGAGCAACGACTGCCCCTCATGCTCGAGGTCATCTGCAAAGGACGACGCCTCCAAGCACTCGTGGACAGCGGAGCATCACACACCGTCAGCGACAAGGTAGTGATCGACCGACTTCGGGAAGAGTACAAGCCTTCAGGATTCTCTTCAACGATGGTGGACGGCAGCAAGTTAGCAGTACACGGCGAAGCAGTGCTACACCTACAAATTGGACCACTGCGCTGGAGACCTGCACTCCCCATCACCAACATCCAGGGGCTTGACTTGATCTTCGGGCGAGACTTCCTAAAAAGATTCAACCCCGAGATCAACTGGGTGAACCGCACCGCAAGCATCTACAACAATGGACGGAGAGTACAGCTACCCAACTGGGACGATACAGGAGATATCCCAGTGGAGACACTCGCACGATTCGAGAAGGGTGTGAAGCGAACCGACACAGGGTTCCTGGCAATAGCAACAGAGGCGGAGAACGACAGGGAGAGAACCTCGGAACCTCCAGGAAAGATCAAGGAATTATTGAAGGAGTTCCAAGATATCCTTCCGGACGATCTTCCGAATGAGCTACCGCCATACCGAACGCAGCAACACGAGATCGTGGAGGAACCGGGTTCGAAGCCGACCTTCCGAGCACCATATCGACTCAGCCCTACGGAGCTGACCGACATGAAAAAACAAATCGAGTATCTCCTAGCCAAAGGACTCATCCGACCATCCACTTCGCCGTACGGTGCCCAGGTACTCTTCACACCGAAACCGGACGGAAGCCTGCGCATGTGCATCGACTACCGAGCTCTTAACAAGCAGACCATCAAGAATAAATATCCAATACCGCGAATCGATGACCTGCTTGACCAGCTTCGGGGAGCTACAGTATTTTCCAAACTGGATCTGCGGTCCGGATACTGGCAAATACGCATGGCGGACAACTCTATCCACAAAACTGCTTTCCGAACTCGGTACGGATCGTACGAGTATTTGGTAATGCCATTCGGACTCACCAACGCACTGGCAACGTTCCAAGCCAAAATGAACCACATTCTACGACCACTTTTGGACGAGTGCGTGGTGGTGTACCTGGACGACATACTCATCTACTCGCTCGACATGAAGCAGCACGCCGAACACCTGCGACGCGTCTTCGAAATTCTTCGACGAGAACGATTCTACGTCAAACTGTCTAAGAGCGAATTCGCCCTTGAAAAGGTTCAGTTCCTAGAACGCATGGTGAGCGCTCAAGGAGTTCACATCGACCCCAAGAAAATCGAGGCCGTACGCACGTGGAAGACACCCGAGAATGTGGAGGAGTTGCAGCAGTTCCTAGGCTTCGCTAATTACTACAACAGGTTCGTGCCACAGTATGCGAAAATCGCAGCACCACTCACGAATCTGCTGAAGAAGAACACGCCCTACAAATGGGAGCCGAAGCACCAGGAAGCCGTGGAGCAGCTGAAGCAAGCACTTACGTCCGCACCGGTAATCATTTTGCCAGATTCCGAACGCGACTACGTCATCGAAGCTGACGCCAGTGACCAAGCAGTGGGAGCAGTCTTGATGCAAGATCAAGGGAATGGGCTGCAACCCATCGCTTACCTAAGTAAGAAACTGCACGGGGCAGAACTAAACTACCCGATACACGACAAAGAGGCCCTGGCCATCATCATCGCTTTCAAAGCGTGGAGATGCTATCTCGAAGGACGAAGAACAACCGTCTACACTGACCACTGCAGCCTGAAATACTTGAAGACACAACCCAACCTTTCCAGGCGGCAGGTCCGGTGGATCGACTTCCTCGAGACACACTTCCACTACGACATCGTGTACAAGCCAGGTCACAAGAACAAAGCAGACGCTCTCAGCCGGCCTGCACACGTTGCCGCTATTCAGGTCGAAGGGATGAATCCACTACTCAAGGGACTCTTCACACACGGGTACGCCACCGACCCCGAAATTCCCTTAGCAGAAAAGCGACATCTGTTACAGTGGGACAGTGACATCGCGTACCGGAAAGGATCCACGAAAATCTGGGTACCCAATTACCCTCCTTTGCGCCAGTTACTACTCGAAGAATACCACGACCTCCTCTACGCCAAACACTTCGGTAGCAACAAGACGCTGACCGGTATCGCAAAGCACTACTACTGGCCCCAGTTAGCAGAAGATGTCCAGAAATTCGTCACCTCGTGTGATACATGTCAGCGGATGAAGAGCAGCAAGCAGAAGAAGGCGGGACTACTGCAGCCTCTTCCTGTCCCAGAACAACCATGGCAAGTGGTTAGCCTGGACTTCATCACCAGGTTACCACCTACCTCCAGCGGTCATGACGCTACATCATCTCACAACATGGCATTCCAACCACACTCATCTCCGACCGAGACCCCAAGTTCACCAGCAAGTTCTGGAAGGAACTAATGTCTCTCCTCGGGACCAAACTCGCCATGTCATCCGCTTACCATCCGCAAACAGACGGACAGACCGAGCGCCTCAACCAAATTGTTGAGCAACTCCTCCGAGCAGCCTGCAAGGACGAGATCTCCAAATGGGACTTGCACCTGCCCGTACTAGAGTTTGCTTACAACAATGCTACACATGCCGCTACTGGACAGACGCCGTTCTTCCTCTGCTACGGACGCCACCCACTCACACCACAAAAACCGACAGCATCAGCTACAGTCCAACCCGCACATGATTTCATCACAACCATGCATCAGCTTTGGGATCGGACCCACAAGCGCCTACTCGACATTCAACAGCAACAGAAGCGCCAAGCCGATCGCCATCGCAACGATCACACCATCACGGTAGGGGACCAGGTGCTTCTTGACACCCGCAACCTGGACATCCGCCATCTCCCATTTAAACTTCGACCTCGCTTCTGCGGGCCTTTTCTCGTTGAAGCACAGGTCACTCCTGTTACCTTCCGCTTACGCCTGCCCGCTACCTGGAAGATTCACAACGCCTTCCACGTCCAACTTCTGAAGCCCTATCGGGACCCGAACACGGTTTTCGTTGGACGCCAACCGCCGCCGCCACCGCTCGTCCTCGTCCAGAATGAACCCGAGTACGAGGTCGAGTCCGTGCTCGCACACCGCCGTCGTCGGAATGGCACCGTGGAGCTTCTCATCCGTTGGAAGGGTTATGATCCTTATGAGGACAGCTGGGTACCTGAGTCCGACATGGGTAACGCCCGTCGTCCTCTGCATGACTACCTTGTCAAGCAGGGTGTTACTTCTACCACCCAGCTTTGAGGGGGGGAAGTGTGAGAGTACAACCTCGTTACACCACTTGGCCTTTTCTTATTTCCTTCCTTTTTCCTTTCTCTTTTATTCCATCTCATTTGGTTTCCTATTCTTCCTTTTCCATTAACCTTTGGTTTATCCTGCTATTATAAGTATATCACCGACCAGGCTTGGGATGTACTGGTGCGCTCTATCTAGCGTAATCCTGCTGTAATCCCTTAAAGCCAATAGCCTCGCGTGGCTATACGC
Organism: Closterium sp. NIES-67; assembly: GCA_027943415.1. Classification (NCBI taxonomy): domain Eukaryota; kingdom Viridiplantae; phylum Streptophyta; class Zygnematophyceae; order Desmidiales; family Closteriaceae; genus Closterium; species Closterium sp. NIES-67. Next base: position 69,817 of record BQMB01000431.1, on the reverse strand, counting down.
AGGGTGATTCTATCTTCTAGAAGGGTCTATTCCCCTAGGATAAGATAAACCTGGTTACCTGATGTACTCTGGAAGTATAAAAGCGCCTTGTACTGATCGATAGTGAAACCTTTCCTCGACACATTCGATCCTGTGACAGGAACTGACGGGTCGGTGACAAGGGAGGCGAGGACACGAGGAACAAGTGGACGAGCAGCACAGAAAGAAAGGAGTGGTCAAAGAAAGGAGGCGGAGAGACATCGAGCGACAACAGAGGAGGCGACGGGAGGAGAGGATCGGGAGGAGCACGAGTGGGAAGGGCGCAACAAAGTGTGGGAACGCTGAACAGGGGAAACAGGGCGAGCACGAGAGGCACGGTGAGTCCACCAGCGGGACGGAGGTGTCGGATCAGGAGAAAGGGGAGGAGAAACAGGTGGAGAACAAAGGGGGAAATGAGTCGGAGATGATTTTGGCGGGGGGAACACAGGGCCGTAGACTGGAGGAGGAGGCAGCGCTGGGGGAGGCACGGGCGGTCGATCAAGGGAGGGAAGATAGAGGAGGCAAGGGCGAACACGAGCAGGGACAGCCGCTGCTGCTGCTCCAGCAGCTGCTGTGGCTACGGCTCCACGCCTACGCCAAAACCACCAGCCGCACCACTGCTACCTCCAGGACTTACCATAACGCCTCCCCCAAGACAAGCACCCCCAGGACTAGCACCCCCAGAACTAGCACCGCCAGAACCAGAACCTTCCTCAGAGTCAGCACCCCCAGCGCCCACAGACCCCTGCTGCTGTGGCTACGGCTGCTGCGGCGGCGGCGACTGCTGCTGCTGCGACGGCTACGGAGGAGGAGACACTGGGGGTAAGGGTGCAGGCGCCGCAGAAACTTGCAGCTGGTCTTGGACCTCAGGGCTCCCGGAGTCAGCAGGCTCCTCCACCGGGCCATCCGAAGGAAGGGGAGTGACATGAGACACACCAGACGGGGCAGGAGGGGGAGCAGGAGCTACTAGAAGAGTGGGGACCAGGAACAGGGGCGGGATGATCGGGATACCTCAGGGGGGAAAGAAGGAGACGGACTCATCAAAGGTGACGTCACGCGAGTGAAAGAATCGGTAAGACGGCGGGTGGTAAAAGTGCCAGTCATACGCGTCAAGGGGGAAGAAAAGGATGACACGAGTCGTGGACGTAAGCTAGGCAGCCCCGTTACCACGGGATCCGATCAAGAAGAGGGTCAGCAAAACCTGTAGTCGCTGGGAGTGCGATCACATGTTAAGCTGGTGAGCGGCATTGCGAACTACGAATGGCCACTCAAAACGGGGTGCAGAGGGAAGGATCATCGAGGTACGAGCCACCTCCATGACCAAACCGATGCGTCGCTAAGCGACCCCATTTTGTTGTGGGGAGTCCGGCAGAGTGTACGTCTAGGTGGTGCCCTCCGCATGACAGATTTGGCCAAGCCGGAAGGAGGCAAACTCACCGATACGGTCGGAGTGCAGACGCAGCACGTGCTGGGCGCGGTGTACTCGAGCAGCGACGAGCCACGGATAAGAACGTCAGGCACGTCGGCCTTCTTCTCTAAGGGAAACATCGTGGTGTAGCGTGAGTAGTTGTCAGTGAGAACGAGGAAATAGCATTCGCGACGCCGCCCAAAGACGGGGGCAGGGCTCCAGACGTCCAAGTGCAGGGTCTGGAGTGGTGCTGTGGTGGGGGGAAATGAGGAGGAGTGAGAAGCACGGCGCAGCCGGCCCTCAACGCAAGGCGTGCACAGAGGCGCAGGCAAGGGTGGGAGGGTAGGGAGCAACGCAGGGAGACCTAAGACAAGACTGTGCTGTGACATGTGACATAGGCGCAGGAGTGCAGGATGACCTAGGTGGTGGTACCATAAGAGCGACGCGTGAGTGAGCGACTGATACGAGCAAGCCGCAGCGACCTGGGTAGATGTAGCTAGGGGGGACGCCCCCACCGGGGGGGATGTAGTGTCCATCGTGAACACGCCAGACACTAGGCTCCGGGGGAACGTGGTAAGGGGGCCACCAGTGGCGGCCTCGGTACAGACTGCGTACCGCTCGTATCCAGGAAACATAGTGGTGACACCGAGGTCCTGAAGAGAGGTGACACCAACTAGGTGCCTAGAGAACGAGGGGATGTACAGACCCGTAAGAGAGCCCGAGGGAAGCGCCGGATATGGAAGGGTGGTGGAACTACACGCAACTACCAGACCTGAGGAAGGATCAGCAAGGGTGACGGCTGCTGGGGCGGCAAGCGGTGTGGTTGCGAAAAAGCAGGCGGACGCACCAGAGTCTAGCATGAAGGAGAGAGCAGCGGTAGCATTAGCAGGCGGAGGCACTAGTGTAGAGCCAAGGCTAAACATGTCAGAAATTTCTATGTGTGACGCAGCAGGGGAGCCTAGACTACACACAGTGGTCACATGTACGCTAGGCAACACAAGGTAATATGGTTTAGTAAGACTAGAGTTATCAGCATACATGGCATACAAGGCAAAGCTAATCTGATCCATATCCATCTCGAAGACCGGCACACGATGATGTAGCAAGCTGGGCCAGTTCGGGAGGTCACGCATGGGACCAAATCGGAGACGGAAGAGGTGATCAAGGCAGCAGTAGCATTAGGTGGTGGTGTGACCAGGACAGCCTCACACAGTGCCACGAAAGGGATCAGACAGGAGCTCGTACTGGCAACTCACAGAGCTGGAGCCGCCACCCAACGTCGAGCAGCCACCATCACTAAAGCCATGGGGCCACCATGGCGGCGGGTGTCCCCACGGCTACTGTTGCTGCTCGTGCTGCTACTGGGGCTGCTGCTGCTGCTGCTGCTCCGTGGCGTCAGCCCCCGCCCCCTCGTTTGCACCGCCTGCGCTCTCACCACTTCCACCTCCCCCGCCCCCCTCGCCACCCCTCCCTCCCTCTCGCCCCCCTCTGGGGCGGCGACCCTTACCCTGACGAGGCTGCGTTGAGGCCGCCACAGCGGTCTCAGCGGCAGGAGCTGTCTCAGCAACAGTGGCAGACACGTCAGAGTAAGTGCACGGGGAGGGAGCACAGCCCTGGAAGGTAGCGACCGGTGCAGTACCGCTAGACTGAGCGATAGTGCAATGGCCGGTCTCCATCGCAGACAGGGCGGTGACAAAGTCGGTAAGGGTGAGATCAGTAGGGTGAAGGCTAAGCAAGGCATCGCGGGTTAGTATGTAAGGGTAGCGCCGAGGGGGGGAGGTAGTACAGTGAGCTGGACCTCAGTGCTAGCATTGCGGTAGATAGTCTCAAGCGCACGCAGGTGGGTGGCAAGATCAGCGATAGTGGGGAAGGAGGCGAGATCAGGGAAGAGCAAGGGTAGGAGGAGACGGCCAGCAGAGGCGGAGGAGGGAGTGGAATAGTGAGCAATAACCGCAGCTAGGTACTCTTGCGCAGCCTCTATGGCTGAAGGCAAGGACGCTCGGATAGGGGGAGAGCGTGACTGATAACAAGCTGCGCAACGGCATCATGCAACTTCCAGACAGAGTGGGCGAGCTCAGTAGCGGTAAAAGCCTCACGCTCAGCAGGCTTGGTGGTGTCAGAAAGGGTAGCAGGTGAGGGGGGGAGGCAGGGCAGCTTACCGTCGACATGGACGGCCAGGGACTTGCCATCGTGGCGGTGACCCTTCAGGTGGCGACGTAGGTCGGCGAGCCACACTACAAAGTCAATAGCCCGACCCTCCGCATTTAGGTGGAGAACAGCGTCCGCCATCACGCACAGCTGCATTGATGAACTTCGAAGGAGGAGCAGGGGGCAGTTGAGTGCGGTGGAGAGCGGTGGGGTGCGGTGGAGTGCGGTGGTGCACGGTGGAGTGCGGTGGGGTGCGGTGGGGTGCGGTGGAGTGCGGTGGAGTGCAGTAGAGTGCGGTGACGCCGCGAGCAAGGAGACAGTCGACGTGGGGAACCAAGGCCGGCGACGTGGATGGGCCGGCAAGGTGAGCTGGGGCGGCGCGACGGGCCAGGGCCAGCGGAGAGCTGGGTGGCGCGGCGATCTGAGGCCGGCGGCAAGCTGGGGCCGGCTGCAAGCTGGGGCCGGCTGCAAGCTGGGCGGCGCATCAAGCTGGGGCCGGCGGCGAGTTGGGCGGCACGACGAGTTGGGGCCGGTGGCGAGGTGAGCGGTGTCGAGCTGGGCGGCGCGGCGGGCCGGGGCTGGCGTCGAGCTAGGGTGGCGTTGCGAGCGGCGGCCGGCGGGCTGGGGCTGGCGTCAAGCGGGGGCGGCATTGAGCTGGGTGGCGCGATGGGCCGGATTCGGCGTCGAGCTAGGGCGGCGCGGCGAGCGAAGGCCGGCGGTGAGCTAGGAGCCACGCGGCGGGCTAGGGCAGCGCGGCGGAACGGGGCCGGCACGGCGAACTAGGGCAGCGTGGCGGGTTAGGGCGGCACGGCGAAATGCGGCCAGCGTGTCGGACTAGGGCGGCGCGACGGACTAGGGCGGCGCGGCGCGGCGGGCTAGGTCGGAACGCTCTACGGTAGGCTATGGCGGAAGCGCTGGTAGGTAGGAGCTACCTAGCGTGATACCATCTTTGCGTAGCAAAGAGACTAGAACAAGGCAATACAGGAGGTTTATAGGGTTGGTGTTGTACCCTCTAAGAACACAACCCTATCTAGCGTATAACTTCTACATATAATGCATATGTATAAGTTCACATATTGAGTCACGCTCCGATCTCGAATCACACTCCAAATTCGTGCGCTGTCAAAATATATTAGCCATGTCACTAGACGTTACCCGTAGCGCTTTGCTTACAAATGATTCTCACGTATCTTTTGCTCAAGTCATTATTCACCTTTTCCGCAACCTCATCCTTGCTACTAGGCCGTTCGGCTACACCTTGAACGCGAATACTAACACTCTTTCAGATAACCAAAACACAAGTAAGATTTCGCGCGTTGAACTCTCGAATCGGCGCGCTCAGGGCACACATCGCAGTTCCAGAATTGCTGCTTGCTTCCCGCCAACTGTCGCCATCTAGGCGTGCATTGGAAGTCTCTCAGAATTCTAAAATTTACCAATCCACTTACCTGCCTCAGGCGCAGACCTGAGCTCCACATGCTTTCCAGCTCGGAGAAGCGGGCCCTGGTTCTTCCATTAGCGCATCGTGTGCCTCAACGGCTCGTTGCCGCGCCTCTGCCGCCAATTGCGATTGCCAGCAGAGATCGTAGCGGGAAAGCGTTCGGGTGTGCCATAGCCAGTGGCAGTGCGAGTCTGCCGCGACTCCTGCGACGCACGTGTACTATTCGTCGTCCTGTCGAGCACACAGATTCTCCAGCCCCATTTCCCTCCACAAATCCTCCCCTTTTCGCCAAAGCCGAGCATTTACTATATCCCGGCGTCAAACGCGCCAATAGCTATCGTTCAGTCGCGAGTCACCGACCCCGTTCCACCGGCGTCACCGCCGCTCACTCTCCCGCCTCGTGGGACCTCGCCGCTGATTCCGGCGCCCTCGGGCTCGGCGCGCAGATGGAGGCAGTGTACTGGGTGGTGTTCGCGGGGCTGCTGGCGCTGTGCGTGGGGCTGGAGGCCAGCAAGGGGCAGCGCGACCGCGTGCCCACGTCGTCGGCGTTCGAGGCGTTCAAGAACAATTACCTCGTCATCTACTGCCTCATGATGGGTGCGCGCCATCCGCCCCTCCCGCGCCCTCGCTTCCCCGCCGCACCTTCGATCCTCCATCAAGTTGCGGCTGCAGGCAGCTGCCCTGGGGCGCACGGAAGCCTGGCAAACGGAATCCTGGCAAACGGAATCCTTTTTCCATGTCTCCGAAGTGTAACCTCTCTGACAGGATCACATACCTCCCGCGCACGCTCACCTGCCACTTCTCCCTCGCGCTTCCCGCAATTCTCGCTCCTCCATCCACACCCCCCCCCCCTGGCTGCCTGTTCGGGTCCCTTCCGCGTGGCCCCTGGCGCAGCGTCAATTCAGTGGCCTCACCCGCCTGCTTGTCCCCCTCTGCTGGGGTTCGCCTCACCCCCTTCCACGTGCACAACTCCCTTGGTGCCCTCTCCTGGTGTGCAGCGGGCGACTGGCTGCAGGGCCCGTACGTGTACGCGCTGTACCAGCACTACGGGTACGACCAGACGGCCATCGCGCGGCTCTTCGTGGCGGGCTTCGCGTCGTCCATGGTGTTCGGCACCATCGTGGGGTCGCTGGCCGACCGACAGTGAGTGCTGGCAGGGCGGGAGTGGGGAGAGGTTGTGTCTTCAAGTGTCCTAAATTCCATGTCACCTCGTGCCGTGCTCTCATACCATGCGCTCATGGCACTAGCTTCCGAGACCATCCTTCTCTATGATTCTCCCCTCCCATGCTTCTCTAACAAATTCACGACCATGTGAGCAGCAACTACTGCTTCACACCATCCTCGTCCTCCGCTCCTGCAACCTTTCTCCCTCTCTATGCCTCCTCCCTCCCACCCCTGCAGTTTCTACCCGTTCCCTTCCTTCCACTGCTCCATCACCATCCATACACGGTCAGATTGGCAGCACGAGCATCGCCCACCTATGTGGGGTTCTCTCTGCCCCATCAGCCCCCTTCTCCCCTCACTCACTCACAATTCTCTGTCCCCTACCCTCTCCACACTCCTCTCTCGCTTCGCCTTCCCCCCCGTCCCCCCCACCAGCGGTCGTCGCAATGCCAGCATAACGTACTGCCTGGCGTACATTCTCTCGTGCCTCACCAAGCACTCGTCCGAGTACCCCGTGCTCATGGCAGGCCGCGTGCTGGGTGGCATTGCCACCTCGCTGCTCTTCTCCGCCTTCGAGAGCTGGCTCGTGGCAGAGCACTGCAAGGTAAGAGGGGGGGAAGGGGGGGGAGGGGAGGGAGGGGGTGAAAGGGGGGTGGGGGAGGGGGAGGAGGATATGCCAATTCTGTATCCTTGTTTCCTGTTTCCTCGCTTTCTCGTTTCCTGGTGTTTCCTCGCTTTCTCGTCCTCATCCCCTCAACCACAAGTGGGACACCTCTATCAGCCTGCACTGCACCACTTCCTGCTACCTACCCACCACATTCGCACTAATGCACACTACTTGTGTGCCTGTCCATTGCACTACCTGCCTTTCTCTCACCCCCCTGTCAATGCCGGTCAGTCCCCAGCAGCTTGTCTGTCAGCTGTTCGTTTCCAGTACCCAGACCCTGTCACACCACACCACCCTCCGCCGTTCCCATGTCTCCTCTCCCATCACATTCCCCACCCCCCTCCCCAACCCCCTCACAGCACGGCTTCGACCCCCAGTGGCTGTCAGTGACCTTCTCCAAGGCCGTCTTCCTGGGCAACGGACTCGTGGCCATTCTCGCGGGTCTACTAGCCAACACCCTAGTGAACAACCTGCACCTGGGGCCAGTGGCGCCGTTTGATGCCGCGGCCGTGCTGCTGGCGGTGGGCATGACGGGCATCATGAGCACGTGGGGGGAGAACTACGGCGACACCAATGAGAGCAAGGGGCTGCTCGTTCAGTTCCAGTCTGCCGCTGCTGCCATCCGAGCAGGTGCCATGGGGGCTCGTGCAGTGCTGGCTGGTGGTGTGGTGTGGGGGTTAGTGGATGCTGGTTAGTGGATACTGGTTAGCGGGTGCTGGTTAGTGGGTGCTGGTTAGTGGATACTGGTGGTGGGATGCTGGGTCGTGGGATGCAATTGCCCTGCACTTTCCTTTGCTCCTCTACAACTCCCTACTGCCATCCATCGCCCTGCCTCCTCCCCTTTTCCGTCGTCATATCTTCCCGTCCCCTCACCGCTGTCCACCATGCTCCCGGCTTATCGTCTGCGTGGCTGCCACCTCCAGATGAGAAGATCGCGCTGCTGGGCGCCATCCAGTCGCTGTTTGAGGCCAGCATGTACACCTTCGTCTTCCTCTGGACGCCCGCCCTGGCGCCGTCCTCACAGCGCATCCCGCACGGCTTCATCTTTGCCTCCTTCATGCTCGCCTCCATGGTCGGCTCCTCCCTCGCCTCGCGCCTCCTCGCCCGCGCATCGTCCTCCTCCACTTCTTCCTCCTCTTCCTCCTGCTCCTCTCATCCTCTGCTGCACGTGGAGGGGTACATGCAGCTGGTGTTCCTGGTGGCCGCCGCTGCTCTCTCCGTGCCCATACTCGTCCATGTGAGGCGCTGCTCTTTGTTGCAAAATCCTCCTCTCTTCCACACTGTGCTCTCCAATGCCCCCTTGCACGAACTATCCCCCCATCAGTCCCTGTCTGATTCGTCCAACCGACACACATTCCACCCTTCGCTCTTTCTATGAGTTTACTCATAGAGGAAGCTCATATGGTTCACCATCCCCCGACTCCTCCAATCCCCTGAAGCCCATTCCTCCTCTCGCACCACCGCCTCTCTCGTTTCCCCTCCCCCACACTGCACTCCCCCGCACCCCACTCCCCCACAGTACTACCTGGAGCCAGTGCCCCCTGAAACCACCAGCATCACAGCGGGCGGGCAGGTGCAGCTGTTGGCGTTCTGCGTGTTTGAGGTGTGCGTGGGCGTCTTCTGGCCGTCAGTGATGGCAATGCGCGCGCGCTACATCCCCGAGGAGGCGCGAGCCACCATCATGAACTGCTTCCGCATCCCGCTCAACGCCTTCGTCTGCCTCATGCTCGCTGATGTGCGTGCCCGGGGGTACATGCTGTGTGCTGTGGTGCATGCTGTGTGCTGTGGTGCATGCTGGGTGCTGTGGTGCATGCTGTGTGCTGTGGTGCATGCTGTGTGCTGTGGTGCATGCTGTGTGCTGTGGTGCATGCTGTGTGCTGTGGTGCATGCTGTGTGCTGTGGTGCATGCTGTGTGCTGTGGTGCATGCTGTGTGCTGTGGTGCATGCTGTGTGCTGTGGTGCATGCTGTGTGCTGTGGTGCATGCTGTGTGCTGTGGTGCATGCTGTGTGCTGTGGTGCATGCTGTGTGCTGTGGTGCATGCTGTGTGCTGTGGTGCATGCTGTGTGCTGTGGTCCATGCTGGGTGCTGTGGTGCATGCTGTGTGCTGTGGTGCATGCTGTGTGCTGTGGTGCATGCTGTGTGCTGTGGTGCATGCTGGGTGCTGTGGTGCATGCTGTGTGCTGTGGTGCATGCTGTGTGCTGTGGTCCATGCTGGGTGCTGTGGTGCATGCTGTGTGCTGTGGTCCATGCTGGGTGCTGTGGTGCATGCTGTGTGCTGTGGTGCATGCTGTGTGCTGTGGTGCATGCTGTGTGCTGTGGTGCATGCTGTGTGCTGTGGTGCATGCTGTGTGCTGTGGTGCATGCTGTGTGCTGTGGTGCATGCTGTGTGCTGTGGTGCATGCTGTGTGCTGTGGTCCATGCTGTGCTGCCACTATGGTGCATGGTCCTGCTGGCGTGGGTGTGCGTTGCTAGTGTGGGTATGCGTTGCTCGTGCGGGTATGCGTTACTAGTGTGAGTATGCATTACTGGTATGGGTGTACGTTATTAGTTAGGGTATGCGTTGCTAGTGTGGGTATACGTTGCTAGTGTGAGTATATCCTGCTGGTAGAGGTGTATTCTGCAGTGTGGTTACAATAGCACTTATTTCGGTTGTGTGAATGCCTTAATCCGGTTGTGTGAATGCCTTAATCCGGTTGTTTGAATGCCTTAATCCACAGAGATTGCCAGCATTACCGCCTCTTTTCCGTGAACACCTGTCCATAGCCCACTTTCCGTCCCCTCACCTCCTCCCCCCTTCTCTGCTGGCTGCTGCTCCGGCACTTCCTCCATGTGCACTCTCTTCCTCATAATTTCCGTCCACCCTCTCTCACCATCCGTTATAATGTATCTGCTTCAACCCGACATTCCTTCCTCTCGTTTCTCGTGTCAACAAACCCCCTCTCCCCCACCCCCCGTTCCTCTCCCTCGCAG
>BQMB01000431.1:0-55000 GCA_027943415.1 Closterium sp. NIES-67 | reverse complement strand
CATCTCTCCTCACCTACAGCTCCCCATCCTTTCCCCATCTCCTCGCCGCCACACGCCAGTCCCTTCTGGTCCGTGCTTCACTGCACCCCACCCCATCCCATCCCATCCCATCCCATCCCATCCCATCCCATTCATGCACACCACGTTTCTGTCTTTTCACACTCATGCCTCCTACTCCTATCTTCGTCCACCTGCCTCGTCTCTGGCAGCTTTTCAGAGCACTCTTTGTGTATCTGTCCCTTCCCTGTGTCTCACTCAACCAGACCCTCTTTCTCACTCCCACCCTCCCCTCTTCTCCCCCCCCCTCCCCCTCCTCGGCCCCACGTCCTGCAGGCAGGGCTTCTGTTCCTGCTGGTGCTAGCAGCGGACCTGTGCGCCTTCTTCCTCAAGCACTGCCTCGCTCTGCACCCCCTGCACCCCTTCAATCCCCTCCGCCTCTGCCTCTGGGCCGGTCTCTCCGTCCCCGCCGCGCACTGCCTGCACTCCCTGCTGCACTCCCCCCGCATCGCTGTGGCGTGCCCCTCTGCCTCTGGTGCAGGGAGAGAGAGGGATGAAAGGGGGGAGAATGGGGAGCGGAGGAGTGGAGGGGAGCAGCAAAGGCAGGAGGATAGGTGAGCTGGGTGGTGGGATGGCAGTCGATGGCAATAGATAAACACAGATGCCAGCCGCAAAGTATGCCAGCCGCAAGGGACCATTTGCTACAGTGAAACCTTGCTGTTTGAGATACCAGGCGGTATGCTCCTGCTGTTGTATGCTGACTTCGACTATAAAACTTCCACTTTCCTGGTCTCATGTCCCCAGCTTTAACCACCTTTTGCGAACACCCCCATTCCCTGCCCTGGCACCAGCAGAGGCATGTCCTTCCTCATCCTCGCTCTGCTGCTCTGCGTCTCCGAGATTCTCGTCTCACTCAAGTTCTGCCAGGGTAAGTGTCTCTCACCACGCCGTGCCATCTAATGTCACTAGTGCTGGTTTCGCATGCTGTACCCGCATGCATGTAAAAGGTTTAAAAATGTTATACCCGTTTTTTTCTATCAGCTCATTTTGTAGAGTTTGTTCGTCCCCTTTTTAAGTAATGACACTGTTAATGTTTTGCTTTACTTGCACGCGTAACATAGGGTTGATGTCGCGGATATATATTTGTTTAGCTGGTATCTGTTTCAGTCGTTGCCCAATTCCTTCGCCACCGGATTAAAGTTCCCAAATGTATTAAGATTAGTTAGCCGTCAAATGTTCTCCTGGTTTCCCACCTTTTTTCTGGGGCTCGACGCGCTAATGACATACAGACTCGTCGCGCTTTCATTGTAGTGCATGCCTTGCCGTCTCATCCCATGCCATGCTATCTCATCCCATGCCATGCTATCTCATCCCATGCCATGCTATCTCATCCCATGCCATGCTATCTCATCCCACGCCATGTTATCTCATCCCATGCCATGCTGTCTCATCCCACGCCATGCTATCTCAATCCCATGCCATGCTATCTCATCCCATGCCATGCTATCTCATCCCATGCCATGCTATCTCATCCCATGCCATGCTATCTCATCCCATGCCATGCTATCTCATCCCATGGCATGCTATCTCATCCCATGCCATGCTATCTCATCCCATGCCATGCTATCTCATCCCACGCCATGTTATCTCATCCCATGCCATGCTGTCTCATCCCACGCCATGCCATCTCAATCCCATGCCATGCTATCTCATCCCATGCCATGCTATCTCATCCCAGCCATGCTATCTCATCCCATACAATGCTATCTCATCCCATGCCATGCTATCTCAATCCCATGCCATCCTATCTCATCCCATGCTTTGTTGTCTCTTGTGTTACTTCTTTATGGCCGAAGACACTTGTTTTCCTGTGTACTGCTGGGCATATACTCCCGTCTTCTCGTGAGCAGTGTCGTCTCATTACTTCCGTTCTTCCGATCCTCCCCGTTCCTTTTACCTGCAGGCATGTTCCTCTCGCCTCACCCCCCCTGGGTCTCCACCATCCACACAGTTCTTCTCTCCTCCTTTCTCCTCCTCCTCCTCCCTTCTCTCAGGCCCTCTCTCTCTCACCGCTTCCTCCCATCTCCCCTTGGTCTCTGTACCTCTCAAACTACTTCCTGCCTCTTCCACCTGTGACCAATGTTGGATGGTGGGGGGCGGGACCTAAGATTCACTTCAGGGTACGTTGAGGGCATATTCCTACTGTCCAGGATTAGGATCAGGATCAGGAAAACGGAGCTGATCCTGGCGGGCAACCTAGAACGCCAGGATCAGCTTGGGCTTGTAGCGACGTCACGTTGCGCATGTGTCTACCGATTGGATGTGCATATAGGCTCGCCAGATAAAAAGGGACTTGATTGCCAGTCTTGCTGTGTTGAATTGCACATGTTGGAAGCGATGAACCGTAACGCACCGCATGTCTAGAGCATGTTAGAAAGAAAACTGAATGATTAGCATAGGAGGGTACAGGTGAATATACCTAAGTGTTGTACCCTCTAAGAGGTGACCCTATACAGTCTCTACAAACATTAGAGATATACATGTTTGACACACCCCCTACACTGCATAGGGGCAAGTCCTGAACAAGCAGCCTCAGGGCGGCACTACTAGTCCAGCCACTGAGACAAGGGTCTAAAGACCAGTCAAAAGGAGTACAGACAAAACAAGAACAAGACCAAGGCGGCACTACTAGTCCGGCCACTGGGAGAGGACACAAGCAGGCCTCAGGATATCAGGGTAAAATACCCTTACGGCCCTTACTATAAGGCTGGGGTTGGTGTTGGACCCTTATTTTTAAAAGTGCTTTAGTTTTGGACCCTTATGAAAAAAACTACGTTTGTACGGGACCCTGATTTTCAAAAGTGGTGTATCGTTCGCACCCTTATGCGAAAAAGTGCCTTTACAAAATACCCTGATGTGATTCTACATGTAGCCCCCCCGTTTGGGGGCAAGAATATTCCCCCGAGTCATGCCGCAATCAGCGCCATTATTGCTCTATGCTGGCGCGCGTCGACGAGACTGCTCCAGCGAGTCAAAGTGTGTGGCCTTCTAGGAAAAGACAAACCAATCAGCGTCAGGGGTCGGAGCGCGCATGGACAGCGCGGCAGCAATGGTCCTGCGGTGACCTGTTCTGCAGGCAAATGACATGATTGGTGGAAAGAAGGGGGCACAACTGTCGATCCCCTTCTCCTCTGTTCGGGGCACCAGTTCTTCTTCATTTGTCTCTTCCAAGCTATTCTTGAGAGCACCGAGATACAATCTGCTCTGTGTTTGTATCTCTCACCCGCTTCCTTACCATATTCCTCTCACCTCGACGATAGCCATGGACCCCGACGACGGCGATGAGGAGGAGGATGGTGGGCGGAAACGCCCGCTATCCCCTCCGCGATCAGCCCTTAGTTTCCTCCGTCGCGCACCAATCACAGTCGCTCAGCCGTTCCCACCTCCAACCTCCCCTTGCGTTGGGTCGCCTCCTGTGACCGAACCCATAGCGGATGTCCCTGAGCGTACACCCCCATCTCCCGCTGCTCTACCGGTTTCTGCCTCTGGGGGTTCTCCTGCCCCATCCCCAACTGCTGTGGGCTTGACGTCGTCTTCCGCGAAGCGGAAAGCGAGCAGCCTGCCGCAGAAGTGGCGGCAGCAACATCTACCCTTCGCTCGGTCAACGGACAAAACGCCTGTTGAGGAACCCGACGACGTCGCCGGTGACGATGATGACGAGGATCACGAACCCACCGACGAAGAGGCTTCCAAAGATCCACATGCTGCTTTTGCAAAAGCGCACCGACGTTTTAAGTCTTCTTGGGAGAGTTTGTTCCCTTGGCTTGTCCTCGACCGTGCTGACGATGGTTTCCCTGTATTGCGCTGCAGCACTTGCCTCGAGCACGGAGTTTCAGGTGCGGACACCAAGTACGGCAAGGACGGTTGCGGCGGGCGTGACATGCAGAAGAACAGCATCCAGACTCACCAGCGGTCCAACGCCCACCGCGACGCCTACCGTCTAATGAAGGCTAAGCAGTCGAGGATGTTGCGGCAAACACTCCTAAACGAGTACGAGGGCCTCGACAAAAGCACGCTACATCTCATCACCGCCATGAAGACGGCGGTGTACACGTGCCAATCGGAGGCGCCGATAACATCCTACGTCGGCTTCATCAAGTTCATGGCTTCAGTGCAGACGCCCAACCTCCCTCTGGATCAGAAGGGCGCCTACTTTTCAGAGTGAGAAACTACGAATTCGAATCTTAGTGCATTGTTTTCAAGTACCGAGTGACCATATTATTGGTCCATGAGTTGCAACATCTATGACTACTCTCTTGTTTCATCGTGTGTATGCTTGGCAGATACGGATTCAACGAGTTGGTCGAGGCCGCATCAAAGTACCTACGAGAAGAGCAGCTAAAGAACATCGCAAGCAGCCCCTATCTCGGCATCGCTATTGACGAGAGCACGGACCGTGTCAGAGGGAAGCATCTAATAGTATATGTGACTTATATCAAGGATGGCTATGTGCGTACCGAGTTCCTGACGCTCCTCACCGTGCAAAAATGTGATGCAGCAAGCCTCACTGAAGTTCTGGAGACTTACATGCGATCGGTCGGAATCGACATGGAGAAGATCGTCGGGATAAGTACGGACGGCGCGTCTGTCATGGTAGGCGAGCACAAGGGCGTCGTCGCACGGTTGCGTGTTAAGATTCGGCACCTAGTGTCATGCCACTGCATCGCCCATCGGTGAGTTGACTCCGGTGTTTGGTGTTTGACAGGTTGTCTTTCGGTTGTTGGTTCCCAAATCGCATGCGATGTCACGTTCTACTGTCACACACCTGGTGTGTGTCTATGTGTTCCCTCCCCCCTCCCTACCAGTGAGTCTCTGGCAGCCAAAGACGCGGCAGCAAAGGTTAGAGACTTCTCCGTCATCGACCAGGTCATCAGAACCGTCTCTGAACTGCTGTCAAGGAGCGGGATCTGGCACAGGCGCTTCAAGAAGCTGCAGGAAGAGCTGTGTGACACGAATCTGGAGCTCCAGGGAATATATGACGTCCGCTGGCTTTCACGGGGGAGCGCGGTGAAGCGGTTCGCGCAGCTGTTGCCGGCTGTAGTCGTGCTTCTGCACGAGTATCAGCACGAGCTATACGGACTTGTGAAGAGTTTCAAGTTTCACTTCCTTGTGTACTTCCTGGCAGATTTGCTCGAGGTCCTCAACGACCTCAACGCGAAGTTTCAGAAGAAGCAGGTGAGGTTTCTGACGGCAGTGACGTTGTGTTTGTTTAACTGCAGGCCCTAATTTTTGTTATTTCTCTGCTTTATGCACGACCTCAGGTGGACATTACACTGGTCGCTGGCGAGGTCAACCTAGTGTGCAGAAAGATTGACGTTCGCTACATCGACTGCGAAAACGCTTTCGGCAGGGACTCACCGCTTCTGAAGAATTTTTTGAAGGAGCATGCTGTTGTGTGATGTCATCATATGCTATCACATTCTGTCTGCCTCCCATCCCATATTTTTTCAACTTGCATGTGTGGTTTGAACGTGTGCAAGAATTTGTGTGTGATGTGTTCTGGAGTTTGGGAATGTGTTTTGTGTTATTTTGTTTGAGCAGGTTTTTTGTGATGATAGATCTTGAGAAGATCTTTCCGACGCAACGAGAATCCCTTCAATCGGAGCAAGAACGCGAAAGCTATGAAGATTCAAAGTTCATGAGCTTGCGTTACAATTGCGGCGGTTACAAAGTGAAGTTGTGGGGTGACTCTATATGGAGTTGGGACCTTTGGGGGTTTGGGAAATTTGTCACTCACTGTAACAGCTGCAAATTGGTTGGGAACAACCAAGCTAGGTTGGCAAGGGTGGCCAACTTGGATGGATTGGTTGGGAAGGGACAAATGTCAAAGTTGGGGTTCCTATAGGGAGGGAATCTTTGTGCTTATGGGGTTTCCTTGGTTGGGGACTCTCTTGGGACCTTCCCTCTCATCCCTCTCTTCCTATCCCAACCTTTCTCTTGCTCCTTCTAATTCCTTGTGAGATTCTTGAACTTTGATTGAACCCTTGAGATTGAGTTAAGTTCTCCTCCTACAGCTTACCCCCTAGTGCGTCGAAAGCCATAGCGTCGCGAATACTTCATCAATCAACGTGATTCAAATTGGGAACGGTAGCTGAGATCAAGAGCTACAACATATCCAAGTTTCGCGACATTCCAACGGCTAGTGTTTTGTCGACGTCGTTTCTTGTGAAGACGACTTTTCTGTCCAGAATTTCGGATTTATATTTTGAGTAATTCTAGCTCCTAAGTTCACCTAGACTCTGTCCTTAATCCTAACAAGTGGTATCAGAGCAATATTAAGGACATTGAGAGGAGTCTACAGAAGTTTGAAGACCCTTCTAGACCCACCATGGCCTGTGGGTGTGCCTAAGTGGTGTTCTAAAG
This sequence comes from Closterium sp. NIES-67, assembly GCA_027943415.1. Classification (NCBI taxonomy): domain Eukaryota; kingdom Viridiplantae; phylum Streptophyta; class Zygnematophyceae; order Desmidiales; family Closteriaceae; genus Closterium; species Closterium sp. NIES-67. The sequence goes on along the minus strand of BQMB01000431.1, from coordinate 48,580 downwards.
GTTGGATGTGTCTTCCGCTAAGGGGAAACTCTGCCGAAATTTCGTGGACGCCGACACTTGTGAAAATATCGAGGGAGCTGAGTGTGGACAGCAAAGGGGAGCTGAAATTCGTCATTTCTCAAGGAGAAGATGAATGAGAGAGGAGGAGATGCTAATGGAAGAGGAGCTGTACCTGAGAAGACAAGTGAGCCGCCGCCATCAAAAGTTGAAGCTTTGGATGGCTCCAACTATGAGGAATGGAGCGGACGGATGAGGAGTGCCTTCAAACGCTACAAGCTACTGAAGATTGCTGTTGGGGAAGAGAAGATGCCGGAAGAAGGCGAAGCACGTGAACGGTGGATTGAGAAAAGCACGGTGCTTTTCGACCTCATCCTTCAATCGGTCAACAAGGAGATGTTCGAGCACATCAAGGATCTTGTGGAAGCGGATGATTCGGGTCCAAGGGCGTGGAAACTACTACGCGATGTGATTCAGCCCAACACTCTCCTGATGGTGATCGTGCTCGAGAAGGAACTTGCTGCCATCTCCATGCGACCAGGGGACGATGTGAAGCCGGTCCTTGACAAGATCAAGGACACCTATGCAAGGATGGCAGCAGCGGGCAGCAGTGTATCTCAGCTGCAGCAGTGCACCAAGATCATCTCGGTGTTGGACAACTCTTGGGACAACCTCATCCCCACCCTCAACTCTCAGCAAGATCAATGGACACCTGAGTGGCTAAGGCAGCAGATTCTGCAGGAGGACTTCCGCAGACGCCATGTGGGAGGCGGTGCTGCCACTAAGACTGCTGAGGGGTATGGAGCTGCAGGGCGCGGCAGAGGAAGAGGGGGTTGGAGAGGCCGAGGCCGTGGGAGGAGCTTTGGCAGAGGTAGAGGCCGAGGTGACTATAATGAGGGGCATGGGAGCTCCAGTGGCAGGGGGAGTACCAGAATGGAGGGCACCTGCTGGTACTGCAAGAAGGTCGGGCATCCTTGGTTCAAGTGCTTCAGCAGGCCGGAGGGATGGGCACCTCCAGGCATGAAGCCGCCAAGTGGTGAACGCGCACAAGGTGGCGCTGTGCAAGATGAAGGTGCACAAGGTAACGCCTATCCTGGGATGTATCTCATGGTTGAGGATGTGCATGGGCATGAGGGTGATGTGGGATCTGTCGGAAAGGTTGTGATGCACCCTCTCACGCACTGGGTGATTGATTCGGGTTGCACCAGTCACATGACCCCACGGGCAGATTTGCTTGATGAGGTAAAACCCCCTGGGAAGATCAAGTATGTGGCAGCAGCGTCAGGTGCTTTGCTCCCCGTTATTGGTGTTGGGAATGCCAAGGTTAAGGGAGCTAATGGGGAGCTTGTGGGGCTTGGGAATGTTCTGCTGGTTAAAGGCTTGTCTGCTAACCTTCTCTCTGTGCGGCGGCTGCAGAAGAGTAAGGCCGAAGTGACCTTTGGACCAACCAGCTGCCGTGCTAAGCTTGGGAAGAAGGTGCTGTGGAGTCTGGAAGAGGAGACCAGCTGCATCAAGGACCTGTGGCAGCTGCCCATCATCCCTTGGAATGGGAAGACTCCAACAGCAGCAACGGCAGCAGTGGCAAAGGCAACAGCAGGAGGAGATGCAACTGCACCAACTGATGGGGTCCTGGAAGCAGTCAAGAAAGTGCAGAAGCAGCAGACACATGGTGAGGTGCTTGCTGGTGTGGATGCGAGTGCGGCATGGGCTAAGGCTTCATCAAGGAGTGGAGAGGCCGATTGGGAGACATGGCATGAGAGGTTGTGTCATGTGAACTTCCCTATGCTGCAGAAGTTGGTGAAGAATGGGAGCCTGAAGGGCTTGGAGGTGAAAGGGGAAGTGAAGGAGATTGGGAGCTGCCCTACATGCTTGGAGACCAAGTTCTCCAAGTTCCCCTTCAACAGTGCAACAGGACCAGCCAAGACCCCACTTGCACTTGTGCACATGGATGTGGTGGGGCCCACAAGAGCCCCTTCCCTCTCAGGCAGCCGCTATTTCTTGACAATTGTGGATGACCACACTCGGGCAGTGTGGGTTTACCCTTTGAACAGCAAGGGGGAGGTGGCAGCGGCTGTCCTTAAGGAGTGGATGCCTAGAGCTCAGAGGGAATGCGGACACAAGGTGAAGGTGATCCGCAGTGACAATGGTGGGGAGTTCATTGGAGCTGATTTTGAGGGGGAGTTGAAGAGGAAGGGGATCCAGCATCAACTGACAGTGCCCTACAATCCGCAGCAGAATGGCGTGGCTGAGAGGTTCAACAGGACCCTGCAGGAGGGGGCACGCACTCTCCTTGGGCGTGCAGGGCTACCTGATCCGTTTTGGGTGTCTGCACTGAGGCAGGTCGCCCTTGTGAAGAACAGGGTGCTGGCTACAGTTGGAGATAAGGAGTGGATCCCATATATCAAGTGGTATGGGAGTGCTCCAGCTGTGAACATGCTGAGGGCATTTGGGTGCATGGTAGTGTTTCATGTGCCTAAGGAGAAAAGAGGGAAGTTGGAGGCTTCTGGAAGATGGGGTGTGCACTTGGGGATTGCAAAGGATCACAAGGGATGGCTGCTATGGGACTTGACCACCCAGAAGCTGACAGTGTCAAGGGATGTGAAGTTTCTTGAGTCCCTGTACTACAAGGAATGGAAGCAGCAGCAACAGAAGCTTCCATCTACACCGCTCATTGTGGAGGCAGATGAGGTGCAGCAGCCTTCAAGACAGGTGGAGGTTGCAGTGTCAGAGGAGGAGATGTCTGGGGTGACTGAGGAAGGGGGAGCAGCTGAAGTAGAGCAGCAGCAGCAGCAGCAGCATGAGTCTCCACCTCGAGTTCCACACCCGCCTGAGCGTCCTAGGAGGGATGTGCGCCCTCCAGTGAGGCTGACCTATGGGGGAAGAGGCAAGCCGAATGTGGTGCAGGCTGGGAGTGTGGTTGAGCAGATTGAGGAAGATGAGATCGCTCACTGCTACTGGGCACCAATCCCTGAGCCCAAGACTCGAGAAGAGGCCTTGAATGGACCAAATGGGGAGAAGTGGAAGGCGAGTGAGGATGAGGAGTTCGGGTCCCTAATTGAGAACGAGACATGGGACCTGTGTGACTTGCCTCCTGGAAAGAAGGCAATCACTTCCAAGATGATCTACAGGCACAAGTATGGACCTGAAGGGGAGCTGACCCGCTACAAGTCTAGGCTTGTGGCACGGGGGTTTCAGCAGACAAAAGGGAAGGACTATGATGAGGTGTTTGCTCCTGTGGGGAAAGGAACAACACTGAGGGTGCTGTTAGCGATAGCTGCACTCCTGGGATGGAAGATACGGCAGATGGACATTGTGACTGCTTTTCTGAATGGGATCATTATGGAGGAGGTGTACATGAAGCAGCCAGAGGGGCTGGATGATGGGAGCGGCAGGGTCTGCAGGCTGAAGAAGGCCATCTATGGCCTTAAGCAGGCGCCTCGTGCATGGTATCACAAGTTGGAGGAGGCGCTGTTGGCTGGGGGTTTCAAGAAGAGTGAGTGTGACCCCAGCCTGTTCCTGCTGCAGGAGAAGGATGAAATCCTCATGCTCTTGGTGTATGTGGATGATATCCTTCTCTTTTCTGCATCAACTGCTTTGCTGGACAGCGCAGAGCAGATGCTGGAGATGCAGTTCAAGTGCTCCAAGATGGGTGAGGTGAAGTACTACTTGGGGATGCACGTGGAGAGAGATGTGGAAAAGGGTGTGCTGAGGTTGCACCAGAGGAAGTACTGTGAGGGGCTGGCTGAGAAGTATGGGCTGCAAGATGGGGGAAAGCCAGCAACACCACTACCTTCAGGGTTTACTGTGGAGCCATGTGCTGATGAGGAGGTAGTGGGTGATAGTGACAGGAAGCTGTTTCATTCGATGGTTGGGTCGCTGAATTATGCTGCAAATCATACACGGCCTGACATTGCATTTGCTACATCACGATTGGCTAGTGTGGTCTCACGCCCTAGTCATGAGCAGCTGGAAGCGGCCAAGAGGTTGGTCCGCTATGTGAGTGCTACGGCATCAGTGGGATTGGAGTACAGTGGAGTGAGGCAGCGGTTGCAGAGAGGTGCTGCAGATGTGAAGAGTGGAGAGATGCTCTTGAGTTGCTATACTGACGCTAGCTTCAACTCAGTGAAAGCGGATGGCACCAGCATTGGGGGTTATGTGTGCTTGCTAGGAGGTGGTGCTGTGAGCTGGCGCAGCAAGAAGCAGAATGAGGTGGGATTGTCCTCATGTGAGACTGAGTACATGGCCTTACACCATGGGGCCAAGGAAGTAGTGTGGCTAAGGCGTTTGTTGGAGGAGTTGGGAGTTGGTCAGGAGAAGCCGACAGTTGTGTTTTGTGACAATGAGTCCGCTGTGAAGCTCGCCAAGAATGCTTGTCTGCATGGGCTGACAAAACACATAAGGCCTAAGTGGCATTGGGTGAGGAGACTCCTTGATAAGGAGGTGCGGCTGGAGATAGTGAAGACCCATCAGCAGGCAGCAGATATTTTCACCAAGCGTCTGGCGGAGGCGGATCATTGGAAGGGCATGAAGCTTGCTGGGATGAGTGTGCATTGAGTATGCATGCTTGAGATGTTGGTATGGTGGATGATGGTTGGCAGCCAGAGGGGGAGATTGTTGTGTGATGTCATCATATGCTATCACATTCTGTCTGCCTCCCATCCCATATTTTTTCAACTTGCATGTGTGGTTTGAACGTGTGCAAGAATTTGTGTGTGATGTGTTCTGGAGTTTGGGAATGTGTTTTGTGTTATTTTGTTTGAGCAGGTTTTTTGTGATGATAGATCTTGAGAAGATCTTTCCGACGCAACGAGAATCCCTTCAATCGGAGCAAGAACGCGAAAGCTATGAAGATTCAAAGTTCATGAGCTTGCGTTACAATTGCGGCGGTTACAAAGTGAAGTTGTGGGGTGACTCTATATGGAGTTGGGACCTTTGGGGGTTTGGGAAATTTGTCACTCACTGTAACAGCTGCAAATTGGTTGGGAACAACCAAGCTAGGTTGGCAAGGGTGGCCAACTTGGATGGATTGGTTGGGAAGGGACAAATGTCAAAGTTGGGGTTCCTATAGGGAGGGAATCTTTGTGCTTATGGGGTTTCCTTGGTTGGGGACTCTCTTGGGACCTTCCCTCTCATCCCTCTCTTCCTATCCCAACCTTTCTCTTGCTCCTTCTAATTCCTTGTGAGATTCTTGAACTTTGATTGAACTCTTGAGATTGAGTTAAGTTCTCCTCCTACAGCTTACCCCCTAGTGCGTCGAAAGCCATAGCGTCGCGAATACTTCATCAATCAACGTGATTCAAATTGGGAACGGTAGCTGAGATCAAGAGCTACAACATATCCAAGTTTCGCGACATTCCAACGGCTAGTGTTTTGTCGACGTCGTTTCTTGTGAAGACGACTTTTCTGTCCAGAATTTCGGATTTATATTTTGAGTAATTCTAGCTCCTAAGTTCACCTAGACTCTGTCCTTAATCCTAACACATGCCAACCCCCAGTTTCGAGAGGTGACAGTCGAAGGTGTCGACAAGGAAGACGCTCCGACTGTGCATACCTTCACGCTAAGCGAGGAGCCGTGGGAAGGTCAGAAAGGCAAGGGGGACTACCCGACCTGCGTGAAGCTGTGCAGGGAGTATGCGGCGGAGGCAAAGGCACGACTGGAGCACAGGCTGGACGACCTGCAGGATCTAAACGGCGCGAAGTTGTTTCGGCCGCTCGTTTACCCCGAGGATTGGGCATCGTTGATGAAAAAGGCCAGGGAGTGGTTGGCTCTGCTAGATAAGCTCTTCCATTTTAAGCTTTACGGTAAGTGTCTTACACTTCAAAACCTTAATGCCATTGTAAACCTCCTTCGCTGTCACATTGTTGCTGCCTTGCACGCCCTAAACTTTAAAACCTTATTGCCATTGCGTCCTCCCTCCCCTCCTCCCCCCCTTCCACCCATATACTGTATCCTACCCATTTCCCCCATATGAGTTCCCAGGGGTCAACTTCAAGACCTGCGTGTCAGAGCTGCATCTCTTCCTCCACACGATGAACACCAACCACGCGAATCTCGGCTTTCACAAGTCCATGAAGCTCATGCTGGACAGCACGGATTACGAGGGAGCATACCCCAACATCGTGCGGCTGTGGCAGGCGGTCGCCGTGCTGCCCCTCAGCACGGTTGAGTGCGAGAGGGGCTTCAGCCGCCAGAATCGCATCAAGTCGTGGACGCGCAGCTGCTTGGGCGATGGGAAGCTCGAGGACCTTATGACAGTGGCCCTCGTGCAGTGCGACATGGAGTGGCTGAAGATGGTTGACATTTTCCGAACAATCAAGGACCGCCGCCCTGCTACCCAGTTTGACATGGCCGCCGACTAAAAGCACCGGCAGCAGAGGGTCTCCTCTCCAGCAGCAGCAACAGCAATTGCAGCAGTAGCAGCAGTAGTAGTGGCATCACCAGCATCAGCATCACCAGCAGTAGTAGCAGTAGCCGCAGTAGTAGTATTTGGTATGGTGCAGGATTAGTGCGCTATGCTTTGCAATGTCAACATCTATAATACTAAGCAAATTTATCCAGTTACGAATGAGTATGGCGTTTGTACACCCTGATGTGGAAAAGCAGTTTTTTTTAGCACCCTTATAAAACAAAGTCGAAAAAAAAAACACCCTTACAGAAAAAGTGGTCGAGGATTCATACCCTTACATGAAAAACTACTCCAAATCCTATCCAGAGGCCTGGACACAAGTCCAGTCTGAGTACATATATAGATATATATAGGACAGTACAAGGTCAAGGTCCTAGCAAGTGAGAGGCTACAGGAACTAGACCGAGCTGTACACAGTGCAGCTGATGATCTTTAGGCGCAAGCGCCTTCGTAAAGATATCAGCAGTGTTGGCACCAGAGGCCAAGTGAACTACGCGGGCCTGACAGCGCTGCTGTAGCTCGCGCAGGAGGAAGTACCGCAGCTGGATGTGCTTCGCTCTGCCCTCAAGCCAAGGCTCCTGACACAGGAGGATCATGGCCCTGTTGTCAGCGTACAGGACCGGGGCAGAGCTAGGCCGCTCACCTAAGTCAGTGAGCAAGAAGGTAAGCCAGCGGAGCTCCTGTGCCGCCATGGCACCGGCGTAGATCTCAGCCTCACAGCTGGACTGAGCAACAGACGACGAGCGAGTGGATCTCCAAGAGATAGCACCCGAACCAAGACTAAAACAGTAGCCCTGAGACGACCTGAGAGTCTCAGAGTCGTCTGCCCAAAAAGCGTCAGTGTGCCCAGTGAGGACCACTGGCCTGCGTCCTCCAAGCACTAACCCCATGCCCAATGTACTAGCAAGATGACGCAAAACCATCTTAGCGGCAGACCAGTGCTGAGGTCGGTGTCTGCCTGTCGCCACAAAGCGAGCCAGGATGCTGAGAGGGTATGCGAGATCTGGGCGAGTGCAAGTCATCAGGTACATGAGGCAACCCACCAGCTCTGCGTAGGGGCCACTGAGCTCTACTGGCTCCTCAGGAACGGGAGCGGAGAGCCCATGGTCTACAGGTAGAGGTGTGGGCTGTGCGGAGGAGAACTGAAGACCGAACCGCTGAAGGCCCTGACGCACCAAGTGTGACTGTGTCAGAGTGATGGTGCGTGCTGCTCTGTCCATAGAGATATCCAGGCCAAGATAGCGACGCAGCTCTCCAAGGTCAGTGCAGGTGTGTCTCTTCAGCAGCTCAGCCTTCACAGAGGCCAGTGCGTCCCTGTCAGTAGTAGCGAAGACCAGGTCGTCTACGTAGACAAGGATGTAGAACGGAGTCTGGCCGGAACGCACAAACAGTGAGGGGTCAGCAGAGGACGGAAAGAACTGCAGGTCTGCTAACGTGGCACGCAGCGTGTCGTGCCACTCGCGGGGAGCCTGACGCAGGCCGTAGACCGGGCGCCTGAGAAGCCATTGGGTCCCAGGGGGGAAGGTACCAGTGAAGCCCTGTGGTCGGCGCAGGTAGACCTGCTCGTGTAGGCTGCCCTGAAGAAAGGCAGTAGAGAAGTCGAGGGAGTGAAGCTCGTAGTCACGCTGTGCTGCTACGTGTAGCAGCGCCCGAAGAGTGGTCATCTTCGGGGTCGGGGCGAAGGTCTGGAAGAAGTCAACCCCCTCGCGCTGATTGAAACCTCTGGCCACGTAGCGCACCTTGAACACAGGCGGCTCTCCAGGGGGGCGCTTCACGTTGAAGAGCCACCGACCATCGACTACGTTCACCCCAGGCGGGGGAACTGCGTCGACGTAAGTGCCGGTGGACCTCCAAGATGCCATCTCCTGCTCCATGGCAGCTATCCACTGAGAGGCCCAAGGTCCCGAGGTCGCCTCAGCGTAGGTGCGAGGGGTCGGGATGTCGAAGGCGTCGGGGTCACCCTCAGGGACTAACAGCATGGAGCAGAGATGGGGAGCAGCCTCGGAAAGGAAAGCAAGCTTGTACTGCCTGTCCTCTAGGACGTCAGTGCCGAGGGCAGGAGCACTCTCGACGGACGGAGGACGGGCAGGGTCAGAGACCAGAGCGGTGGCGTAGTCAAGGCAGCGGGTAGAGGCGAAGTCAGCGACAGCAGCAACAAGCACGTCAAGGCGCGAGACAGGAACAAAAGGGTCGGTAACAAGAGAGGCAAGGACCCGAGGGACAAGGGGACAAGCGGCACGGAGGTAGTCAGAGAACGGAGGAGGTGCAACAGCAAGGGACGAGGGAAGAGGGGACGGAAGGAGGGGAGGACGAGACGAGCGGGAACGGAGCAACATAGGGTGGGAGCGCAGGACAGGAGAGGCGGGACGGGCACGTGAGGGACGGCGAGACCAGACGTGGGACGGAGGGGTAGGGTCAGGAGACAGCAGAGGGGACACAAAAGGGGAACGAGGAGGAAGACGGGCCGGAGACGAGTCTGGCGGCGGGAACACAGGACCGTAGACAGGAAGGTCAGCAGGCAGTGGGGGAGACACCGGCGAGCGGTCCGGGGAGGGAAGGCCGAGCAGGCGGAGAGCGGAGACCGGCGGTGACGGCTGCTGCGGCGGCTGGGTCAGAACCCGCGGACCGGCAGAGGCAGGACGACCGTCGGCAAAACACTCAACAGCAGCACCCCCAGAACCAACACCCCCAGAGCGAGAACCCCCTCCAACACCAGCGGCGCCCCCAGGAGCCGCAGGACAAACACCCTCCTCAACGCTAGCACCCCCAGGGGCCAAGAGCGGCGGCGGCAGCGGCAGCGACGGCAGCGGCGGCGACGGCAGCGGCGGCGGCGACGACGGCGGTGGCGGCGGCTGCGGCACTGGCGGCGACTGCGACAGGGGAGGCGAAGACACCGGGGAAGGGGGACGCGGCAAGGACGGGCCTGGGGTACCACCAGAGTCAGCGGACTCCTCAACGGGGACAACCGACGGGAGGGGAGTGACGTGAGAGACACCAGACGGGGCAGGGCGAGGCGGGAGAGGAGCAGGGGCTACCGGGGGAGAGGGAGCAAGGAACAGGGGCGGGGCAACCGGGAGACCTCGGTGAGGAAAGCGGCGGTAGAAGGAGACAGACTTCTCAAAGGTGACGTCACGAGAGTGGAAGAAGCGGTGAGACGGCGGGTGGTAGAAAAGCCAGTCAGACGAGTCCAGGGGGAAACTGAGGAAGACACAGGGGAAAGTGCGGGCAGTGAGCTTGTCCGTGCCAGAGGCACGAACGTGAGCAAGGCAGCCCCAGACGTGGAACGCAGACTCGTCACCGGGGGACCCAGTCCAAAGGAGGGTCGGCGAAACCTGCGGCCGCCGGGAGCAGCGTAGCGAACAGCAAACGGCCACAGAAAATGGGGGGCATAGGCATGAATCATGGAGGTACGGGCGACCTCCATGACCAAGCCGATGCGGCGCTCAGCAACCCCATTCTGCTGTGGCGAGTCCGGCAAGGTGTACGACTGGGTGATGCCCTCCACACGACAGAACTGTCCAAGCCGACCAGAGGCGAACTCGCCGCCACGGTCAGAGTGGAGACACAACACGGGGAGACCGCGGTGAAGACGCGCAGCCACAACCCACGGGAGAAGAACGTCGGGCACGTCGGCCTTCCGCTCCAGGGGAAACACCGTGGTGTAGCGCGTGTAGTCGTCGACGAGCACAAGGAAGTAGCGCTCACCTCGCGGTCCGGGGACGGGGGCAGGGCCCCAAACGTCCAGGTGCAGAGTCTGAAGGGGGGCAGTAGCAGGGCGCAGCGAGGAGGAGTGAAGAGCACGGCGGAGCCGGCCCTCGACGCAAGGCGTGCACGGTGGCGCAGGCGAGGGGGGAAGGGCAGGGAGCGACGCGGGGAGGCCTAAGACAAGACCGTCCTGGGACATGTGACGCAGACGAGGGAGAGCAGGGTGACCTAAGCGGTGGTGCCAGAGAAGGGACGGGTGAGCGAGGGACCGACACGAGCAAGCTGCAGCGACCTTGGAGGACGCACCAATGGGGGGGGGAAAAGCGGTGTCAAGGGTGAACAGACCGGACACCGGGTCCCGGGGGAACGTCGCAAGGGGGGAACCTGAGACAGCCTCAGAACAGACAGCGAACCTCTCGTGCCCGGGGAACGTGGTGGTGACGCCGAGGTCCTGGAGACAGCCGACACCAACCAGGTTCCTCGAGAACGAGGGAACGTGGAGACCTGTAAGGGAGCCCGAGGGAACTGCTGGACAGGGAAGGGACGTGGAACTGCGAGCGACGACAGGACCCGCAGAGGGGTCAGCGAGAGAGACGACAGCAGGCGTAGCAAGCGGCGTGAGCGCGGAGCGGTCGCGGAAGAAGCAGGCAGAAGCACCAGAGTCGAGAGTGAAGGACAGCGAAGCAGTGGCGGAGGCCGGGAACGGAGCCGGTGTAGAGACTGGGCTAGACAAACTAGGCAGTCCTACGCCTGACGCAGCAGGGGAGGCTAAGCTACACAACGGTGCAACACCTAAACTAGAGAACACAGGGTAATAAGATCCAGCAACACTAACAGCGTTAGAATACAAGGCATGCAAAGCAGCACCTATCTGATCCATGTCTAACTCAAAGATCGGCATGCCCTGGCGGAGCAGGCTGTGCCAGTCAGGGAGGTTCGGGGCCGGGCCAAAGCGACGACGAAAAAGATCGTCCAGGCGGCGGAAGCAGCGGGCAGTCGGGTGCGGGCGACGGCACAGAGTGCCGCGAAGAGGCCCGGTCTGAAGCTGGTACTGGCAGGTCACAGCACCGGAGCCGCTGGTAGACGCCAAGCTGCGCGGGCCGCCACCACGGCCACCTCCTCCGGAGGTGCCGGGCCAACCAGGCGGGAGACGAGCCCACTGCTGCGGCGGCTGCTGCTGGGATGGTGGCTGCGGCTGGGACGACTGCTGCGGCGCGGGTTGCTCCTGCTGCGGCTGGGGCTGCTGCTCCTGCACACCTGTGGTAGTCCCATCAGGCGGACTACCGTCACGACCACCACCACCACTACCTGCGCCACCACCCCTACCTCCTTGGCGACCACGGCCACCGCGGCGCGAGCGCTGCTGCGGGTGGACCGCAACAGCCGTCTCGGTGAGAGGGGTCGTCGTGGCGACCGCAGCCGGGACGTCAGTGAACGTGCACTGGGAGGGGGCACAGCTGTGAAAGATAGAGACTGCCGGCGCACCGCTCGACTGAGCGATAGTGCGCTGGCGAGTGTCTATCTCGGTGAGGGTGTCGACAAAGGCAGTGAGGGTGAGGTCACCCGGGTGCTGGCTAAGGAAGTGATCGCGAGCACTAGCGAGGTGGTCTGGCAGGCGCATGGCGATAAAATAGAGCGTCATGCAGAAAGGGGGGGGGGGAGCGCAGTGAGCTGGGCAGCAGTGCTGGCAGTGCGATAGCGGGTCTCTAGGGCACGCAGGTGAGCGGCAAAGTCTGCGACGGGAGGGAAGGCTGCAAGGTCTGGGAACAGCATCGCGAAAAGCAAGCGGCCAGCAGAAGCAGACGCGGGTGTGGAATAGCGGGCAAATACTGCGTCTAAGTAAGCTTTGGCCGTCTCAACAGTAGCAAAACGGGAGCGCTCAGAGACAGGGAGGGCGTGGCTAATAGCAACCTGAGCGACTGCATCGCGGGAGTCCCAGACAGCACAGGCAAGTGCAGCAGTAGAGAAGGACTCATAGTCATCAGAGGAGGGGTCAGCAGGGAGGGGAGCAGGTGCAGGGGGGCGGGGGAGCAAGCCATCGACATGGACAACCAAAGAGTGGCCATCCTGGCACTGACCTGTAAGGTGGCGGCGGAGGTCAGAGAGCCAGGCGGCGAAGTCAACCGCGTGGGCCTCGGCGTCCAGTCGGAGCACGAAGTCAGCCATCGTGCAGGGTCAGCGGCACAGCTCCACAGCTCTGCAGGAACACAGCTCCGCAGGAACACGGCGGCAGCGCTCTCCAGCACGGCGGCCGCAAGGCGCCCCAGCGCGGGCGAGCAGAGTAGACAGAGCCCGAGGTGGCTCGGCAGGGCGAGCAGGCACGAAGAGGGGCCGGGCGGGCAGTGGGGGAGGCCAGGAAGACGCGGCGGGGCCAGGCAGGCGCGGCGGGGCCAGGAAGGCGCGGAGGGGCCGGGCAGGCACGGCGGGGCCAGGCAGGCGCGGCGCGGCCAGGCAGGTGCGGCAGGGCCAGGGAGGCGCGGCAGGGCCAGGCAGGCGCGGCGGGGCCAGGCAGGCGCAGCGGGGCCAGGCAGGCCGCGGCAGGGCCAGGGAGGCGCGGCAGGGCCAGGCAGGCGCGGCGGGGCCAGGCAGGCGCGGCGGGGCCAGGCAAGAGCGGCAGGGCCAGGGAGGCGCGGCAGGGCCAGGCAGGCGCGGAGGGGCCAGGCAGGTGGGCCGGGCAGGCGCGGCGGGGCCAGACAGGCGCGGTGGGGCCAGGCAGGCGCGACGGGGCCAGGCAGGTGCGACGGGGCCAGGAAGGAGCAGCGGGGCCAGGCAGTAACGGCGGGGCCAGGCAGGCCGCAGCAGGGCCAGGCGGGCGCGACGGGGCCAGGGAGGGCGCAACGGGGCCTAGCGGGCGCGACGGGGCTTGGCAGGGCGCGACGGGGCCAGGGAGGGCGCAACGGGACCTAGCGGGCGCGACGGGGCTTGGCAGGGCGCGACGGGGCCGTAGCAGGCGCGACGGGGCCTAGGAGGCACAAGGGGCCCAGGAGGGGCGCGACGGGCTAGGAGGCGCGACGGGGCCCAGGAGGGGCGCAACGGGGCTAGGAGGCGCGACGGGGGCCCAGGAGGCGCGATGGGGCCCAGGATGGGCGCGACGGGGCTAGGAAGCACGACAGGGCCCAGGGGGAGGCGCTACAGGGCTAGGAGGCGCGACGGGGCCCAGGAGGGGTGCGACGGGGCCTAGGAGGGGTGCGACGGGGCTAGGAGCCGCGACGGGGCCCAGGAGGGGCGCGACGGGGCTAGGAGGCGCGACCGGGCCTAGGTGGCGCGATGGGGCCCAGGGGGGCGCGACGGGGCCTAGGAGGCACGGGCGGAATCGGTGGGTGGGGGGGGATCCTAACCTACGGGTGATACCATGTTAGAAAGAAAACTGAATATACCTAAGTGTTGTACCCTCTAAGAGGCGACCCTATACAGTCTATACAAACATTAGAGATATACATGTTTGATAGAGCAACCCTGGCCCGAAAAGCGGGCGACGGGCACGTGAACCAATCTACCACGGGTTCTGAGTCTATCACGTGCATTCAGCCGAGGAAGGATTTGCAACCAATCAAGGAGCACACTGCGAGTTCCATTCAATACCAACTTCACGTGGTATTGCGTCGTGTGTTCTGCACATGTGAGTTAGAAACAAAGTCACTAACCATTGAGTTAAAATGGCTTGTTAAGAAGCGGGTAAGTACTGTCAACCTATATTTGTATATGTTATAGGCTAGATAGGTGCATGCTCATAGAGAGTACAACTCAGGAAAAAACCACCCTATATAACTCATTCTAGTTCATTGCGTTATTCTGAGATGGTATCACGGCAGGTTAGGTTCCCCTCCCCGCTTATGCTTCCGCCCCTAGCCCTAGCCCTAGCCCTTGCCCGTGTCCCAGCCGTGGCCTAGCCGTGCCCTAGCCCTAGCCGCGCCCGCGCCCTAGCTTTGTCCGCGCCGGCCCTGTCACTTCGCGCCAACCCCGTTAGTTCGCGCCGTCCCCACTAGTTCGCGCTGGCCCCGCTAGTTCGCGTCGGCCCCATCACTTCGCACTAGCCCCGTCGGTTGGCGCCAACTCCGCTAGTTGGCGCTGGCCCCGTCCGTTTGCACCGACCCCGCTAGTTCGCGCCGGCCCCGTCGCTTCACGTTGGCCCCGTCAGTTCGCGCCGGCCCCGTTAGTTCGTGCCGGCCCCACTAGTTTGCGTCGGCCTCGCCAATTTGCGCCGACCCCGCTAGTCCGCGCTGGCCCCGCTAGTCCGCATCGGCCTTGCTAGACCACATCGGCCCCGCCACTTCGCGCCGGCCTCGCTAGTTCGCGCCGGCCCTGCCATTTTGCGCCAGCCTCACTTCCTTAGTCAACACCCAGGTGACCTCACCCTTCTTGCCTTTGTCACTGCCCTGTCCGCGATAGAGACCCGCCAGCGCACCATCCGTCAGTCTAGCGGTACTGCGGCGGTCCCTATCTTCCAGGGCTATGCTCCCTCCCAATGGACTTACTCTGACGTCTGTGCCGCTATTACTGAGACGGCCCTTGCTGCTGAGACCGCTGCGGTGGCCTCAGCTCAGGCTCGTCAGGGTAGGGGACATCGGGCCCAGGGGGGGCGTGGCGACGGGAGGGGTGGTGGGGATGGCGGAGGTAGCGGCGGTGGTGGAGGGGACGGTGGTGCAGACGAGGGGACCAGGGCTGATGCCTCGGTGCAGCAGCAGCAGCAGCAGCCCCAGCCCCAGCAGCAGCAGCAGCCCCAGCCCCAGCAGCAGCAGCAGCCGTGGGGACCCCCGCCGCCGTGGTGACCCTGCGGCGTTGGTGGTGGTGGTTGTGGTGGTGGACTGGGCAACTCGGGGTCGGCTGGCGGCTCCAGTATGGCCACTTGTCAGTACCAGCTTCAGTCTGGCCCCAGATGTGGCACTGTCTGCGACCGTCCCCCGCTGCTACCGCCACCTGGAAGACCTCTTCCATCTCCGCTTCAGTCGCGCGCCAGACCCCCCCCGACAGGTACAGCCTGGTGTGTCATCGTGTGCTTGTCTTTGAGTTGGATATGGATCAGATTAGGTCTGTTCTCGTTCTGGGGGTGTTTGCGTGGAGCATCCCGTAGGTAGCCGTGGTGCAGCTGGAGGTTCTGGTGTCGGTGAGGAGCAGCAGCAGCAGCAGTCGCTGCCGGTGTCTGTCCTTCGCCTCCTCAGTCTTCCTTCCTCCGACCGCCCGCTTGCGCCTCCACGGCCGCCGCCTCCCCCACCTGTGTACGGGCATGTGTTTCCTCTTCTGGACTCGTTCCCGGCTCATTTCCCCCCTCGTTCTCCTGCTGTGTCTCCTCCCTTGTCTCCTGACCCGAACCCCCCCTCCCGCTAGTGGTCTCACCGTGCCTGTCGTGCTCGTCCTATCTCTCCTTTTCAGCACTCTCACCCTATGCTGCTCCTTTCTCACTCGTCTCGTGCTCCCCTTCTACCATCGCCTCCTCAGTCGTCGCTTGTTGTCTCCCCTCCTCCTATCTCTAGCTTCCTCCGCACCGCTAGTCCGTTTGTCCATCGCGTTCTCGCTTCTCTTGTTACCGACCCGTCCGTTCCTGTTTCCAGTCTTCATGCTCATGTCGCGCCCATCACTGACACTTGGCTCTACCCGCCGCCTTAACTACGCCACCACTCTGGTTTCTGACCCTGCGCGTCCTCCGTCCATCGGGGGTGCTCCTGCACTTAGCAGTGACGTTTTAGAGGACAGGCAGTACGAGCTCGCTTTCCTGTCCGAGGCTCCCCATCTCTGCTCCATGCTGCTATTCCCTAAGGGTGACCCAGACGCCCTTGACATCCCAACCCCTCGCACTTATGCTGAGGCGACCTCGGGACCCTGGGCCTCTTAGTGGATAGCTGCCATGGACGCGGAGATGGCATCTTGAAGATCCATCGGCACTTACGTCGACGCTGTTACCCCACCTGGGGTGAACGTAGTCGATGGCCGGTGGCTCTTCAAGGTGAAGCGCCCTCTTGCAGAGCCGCTGGTGTTCAAGGTGCACTGCGTTGTTAGAGGCTTCAGTCAGCGTGAGGGTGTTGACTTCTTCAAGACCTTTGCCCCGACCTCGAAGATGACCACTCTTCGGGCAGTGCTACACGTAGCAGGACAGCGTTGAGCCGGAATGTAATGGTGTGCTACATCGAACATGTATTCTTGGATGTGAGCCGGAATGTCTGACCCATTCGAGTTTCATAGCCAGACATGGCAATAATACAGCCGGTTAAGGAAGTAATAGCTAATTCCATTGCTGATTTTGGCTTAAGTTGGACTCATCATTCGAAAGCGATTAAGGTGTGAATTGAATGTGGGATGCATACTGTAGGGTGCATCTAACTCACAATTCAGAGAGGCCAGTCAACTGTGTGAAGGACACTAGAATAGGCCCTGAGAGACTATTTTGGCTCGGATCCCTGCGAAGAAGGCATGGTAGAGAGAGAGTGAGGGAGAGAGAGAGAGAGAGAGAGAGAGAGAGAGAGAGAGAGAGAGAGAGAGAGAGAGAGAGAGAGAGAGAGAGAGAGAGGCGGCGAAACTGTGTCGCCAGCGTTGGTGAGAAACCCTCCAACGACAATTGCAACTACTCAACACAAGCGTACACGCATGCCCCACCAGGAGGCTCCAAACTAGCCTATTAAAAATGGCTACATCGCCTACAGTGGCGCTTGAATGCAGGATGCTGGCCGACCGTGGCCCACCTCGTCCCTTGCCTCCCACGGAGGCGTTGGCCCCCTTGGCCCTCGTCACGCATAGGTAAGACGAGACCTTGGTCTTTGCGGCGACTGAGGCATTCTCGAGACCGCTCACCTTGCCCCCCACCATACCAACCTCACTGCGTAGCCTCTTGTTAGGCCGGGCACGCGGCGGTGGAACAACCATGGGCGCTACAGGAACCGTCGTGGGCAGGGTGCGTAGACATGGGCAAAATGCGATTGCCATTTAAACCGCATCGCATTGGGGGGCGATTTAATTAAATGGGATGCGATTTATAATCGCATTGGGTGGCGATTTAATATCTCAAGGAAATAAATCCCACATCACTTTCTGCACGTGTTAAATATTCAAACTGCATGCAGTATTTAATTAAATCGCACGATTCGATTTTAAATTGCATCGCGCTTCAAAACAGAATGAAAAAACACAAAACAAAACCAGTAAAAAACCATGGCTGCCAGGAAATTGAATCACGGGCAGTCGTAAGCTAGAGTGAAAATACATAGTGTGGTTTTGTAGGGGGTTTCATTGTGGGTTTCAGTGCGACATCGCACGCAATTAAAAAAATAAATAAATCACATATTGCATTTAGATCGTGCTTTGTGGGATGATTGAAATGCGATTAACTAAATCGCGCGATAAACAATTCATCGCATCGCGCGAGGAATTAAAAAACATAATAGAATAAATTGCAAAAACACGATTAAATGCGATGCGATGCGTTTTTTTTTTCCCATGTCTAAGGGTGCGGCAAAAGCTGGGGATACTACTGAATGAATTGGCAGAGGAGGACCAAGACTACTTGCCAGAGGCGGCGGATGATAACCCTTGCCCCCACACATGCGGGCTGCTAATGTAGACCTCCAAGTTACACCACTCAGTTTCCCATCCCAACCCCTCCCCCTCCCCATCCCCCACCCTCCAACCCCAACCACCATGACCGCAACTTCATAAGCCTTGATGTCTTATATTCTACGCATTTGAGAGAGGGTGGGATATTTTGAGGCACGGAAACTCACACAAAAGCTAGGTCAACTGCCCCAAAAAAGCGTGGGATGGAGCCCTCCAGGTCGTTGTGATGTAGCAGGCTGATGGGTTCAGTCATTCCCACCAAACAATGCATTTCAAGATGCGAATTGCTAATAGATGGAAGCGCAGATCAAACAGAGAATGTTATGGGCTGCGCCGTGTCACGCTGGACAACTTGATTGCATCGTGAGCCTATCATTTGGAATGGAAGATAGGAGATAGACCTTGTGCTCATTTGATGAGCAAAAAACCAGTGTTGTGTCCTCCACGCAGCGAAACGCTATTACTAAAAGTCAAAATGCAAAAAAAATTGCCGGACCGGCCATCCCAGAAACTCGGTCCATGCTTACGTAGGTGGCCTGGCCCTACCCCGGCCTGCCCTCGGTCCGGACTGGGCCGGCCCCTAAACCTGGGTCGTTTGGCCAGGCATTGCTCAAAGCTGGCCCAACCCGAGCCCGGCCCGTCCCATGCCCATGCCTACCACCAGCAGCCAACACTAGTCAAGGCAGTACAACAACGACCAGACAGCGTTTGCAAGATACCTAACCTACTGTACAGTGAATCCGACCCAGAAGTCAGGCGCCCCATCCCCTCTCGTCCATGCCGCCAAACGCAAGTAAAAGCCAAGATGTGAGAAAAAGGCCTGGAAGGCCAGGCCAGCCCGGCCGAGCACCGGAAAATGCTGGACCGGTTGGGTCAGGGCAGGCATTGCTCAAAGTTGGCCCAACCCCAGCCCGGCCGGTCCCAAAGTCACACACATACACACACACACACACACACACACACACACACACACACACACACACACACACACACACACACACACAATCATAGAAAACACATCCAGATATCTGGTCGCTACTCCGATTACATGAGACAGCGAGAATCCACCCATGGCATGTCATCCCCCAACCAAACACCAACCACACATATAAACCGGCACCTTAGTATCCTTCAGAGGCTATCCCCCACTTCCACAGTTCTCCAACCCTCCTGTCCTGACTTCCTGTCCCCCTCCCCCTTCCAAGGTGCAAAAGAACGGTTTCCGTAACAAACGGTCCGTTTTTTACGGTCGTTTTATACTGCAGAATAATGCAAATTCTGGCTTTTTTTTTGCACCAGTCACAAAGCACCACTTTTGACCATTTTAATCGTATTAGACGGCCGTTTTATACGATCCTATTTTATACGGTATAGAAAAAGAAAAAAAGCACAGTTTTTTTTTCACCTTGCTCCCTTTCCAAACACGTCATCCATATTGAGCTCTTCTGGCGCTCTCACAGGTCCACGAGGCGGGTCGCATTGCCAAGGGAAGCAGCGACCTCACCACTGAGCCCGGTGGTGCTCACGTCACTGCCATGTGCAGTGGTGACAGGGAGGCGAGTGGGGAACAGGTAGGAGAGTGAGCTAGACATAGCAGACTATGGAGGAAGGGTTACAAGAGTGATGGTCAGGGATTGGAGCCGAGAGGTGTGGGTTGTGCGGAGGAGAACTGAAGACCAAACCTCTGAAGGACCTGGCGCACCAGATGTGACTATGTGAGAGTGATGGTGTGCGCTGCTCTGTCCCTGGAGATCTGCAGCCTAAGGTAACAGCACAGCTCTCCTAGGTCAGTGCAGGTCTATCTCCTCAGCAGCTCAACCATGACGGAGGCTAGTGCGTCTCTGTCTGCAATTGCAAAGTCCAGGTTGTCTACGTAGACAAGGATGTAGAACGTGGTCAAGCGTGAGCGAACGATGAGCGAGGGGTCTGTAGATGACGGGACGAACTGCTATAATAAAGAGAGCAGCGTGTCATTCCACTCACGGGGCTCCTAGCGTAGGCCGTAGACCGGGCGCCGGAGAAGCCACTGGGTCCCAGGGGCGAAGGTGCCGGTAAAGCCTGGCGGGCGATGCAGGTAGACCTGCTCATGCAGAGTGCCCTGAAGAAATGCTGTAGAGAAGTTGAGGGAGTGCAGCTCATAGTCATGCTGCGCTGCTATGTGTAGTAGCGCCTGAAGAGTGGTCATCTTCAGGGTCGGGGCGAAGGTCTGGAAGAAGTCAACACCCTCACGCTGACTGAAGCCTCTAGCAACGTAGCGCGCCTTGAACACCGGCGGCTCTCCAAGAGGGCGCTTCACCTTGCAGAGCCACCGGCCATCGATTACGTTCACCCCAGGTGGGGGAACTGCATCGACGTAGGTGCCGGTGGATCTCTAAGATTCCATCTCTGCGTCCATGGTAGCTATCCACTGAGAGGCCCAGGGTCTGGAGGTTGCCTTAGCATAAGTGGGAGGGGTCGGGATGTAAAGGGCGTCTGGGTCATCCTCAGGGACTAGCAGCATGGAGCAGAGATGGGGAGCGGCCTCGGACAGGAAAGCTAGCTCGTATTGCATGTCCTCTAGGACGTGACTACAAAGGGCAGGTGCACCCCCGATAGACGGAGGACGGGCAGGGTCAGAGACCAGAGCTATGGCACGGTAAAAACATCGGGTTGAGGCAAAGTCATCGACGGCATCGACAAGAGCGTCAAGATTGGAGACAGGAATGGACGGGTCGGTAACCAGAGAGGCGAGAATGTGAGGAACAAGCAGACTAGTGGCACAAAGGAAGTCAGAGAGAGGAGGCAGAGAGACAAAAAGCGATGACTGAGGAGGCGACGGTAGAAGTAGAGAACGAGACATGTGAGAGCGGAGCAAAATAGGGTGAGAGCGGTGGACAGGAGATACATGACGAGCACGACAGGCACGGTGAGACTACCAGCAAGTGGAGGGGGTTGGGCAGGAGACAAGAGAGGTGACACAGGGGGAGAACGAGGGGGGAAACGTGCCAGGGATGTGTCCAGCGGAGGAAACATAGAGCCGTAGACAGGCGGAGGAGGCGGCAGCGGGGGAGGTGTAGTCGGGTGCTGGTGCAGCCCTATGGCTTGCACTCAGCTTGTTGTTCTTGTTCGTGTGTGTGCATGCATGGAATGGAATGACTTGTGAGTCTATGTCATTGCAATCCATTGCTTGTGTGTGTGCTTGAATGGTGCATCACAATGTGGTTTGTGTCAGTCAAGACCTTAGTGAGTTTTCACTACTCGCATGTCAACTCGTCGTTTGCGCGTCGCATATGATTTTCTATTTTGTCGAGTGTGAAGTGTCCATCACGTTGCAGGTGTGTGTAGCAAGCCATCATCAGCTCAAGAAGAATTTATCTTCCGGAACCAAGACCAAAAGGTAAAGATTTCAAGCCCAAGGGGCATGGATAAAAATTAAAGTAGTGAAAATAGTAATGTTACATTTCACTTAATGTAGCCCCTTGTTGAGTTTGTTTTGAATCTCGTCATGGTTGGGGACTCTGTGGTGACTTACCACCAATGTTGAGATCGGCTCTTGGGGTTCGTAGATGTTATAATCACAACAGGCTAAGATGTACCTAAAATGAGAGAAATTGTGCACAGTCAGAATTCCGTCAGACAGCTTCAAATATTGATGCCGATCTGATCTGTGCCTCAAACGGTGATCTGTAAACTGAATCTCGAGCGCGATGTTATCGCCTATCAGCAGCAAGTTGAATCATACAAATCCATGAAGATTTGACGACGCTATGGTGGTTTGACTGGCAGGAGGTACATCAGCCACTATAGTCTTAGAAGTCCAAACTTAGCAAGAAGAGTTCGAGGTAGGGATGGTTCCCAGCCTCTACATACCCCAAGAGCCGAGGTCCAAGTTGGTGGTACACCACTACAGAGTCCCCAACCATGAGAAAACTCGAAACAAACCCAACAAGGGGCTACACCTAGTGAAATGTAACACTACTTGGAGTAGCATTACTATTTTCACTATTTTTATATTTATCCATGTCCCTTGGGCTTGAAATCTTGAGCTCTTGGTCTTGGTTCTGCAAGATAAAATCTTCTTAGGATGATGAGGGCTTGCTGCACACACCTGCGACGAAAACACATGCGACGCTCAAACGACGACTCGACATGCGAGTAGTGAAAACTCGCTAATGTCTTGATCGACACAAACCACATTGTGATACACCATTCAAACACACACACAAGCACTAGATAGCAATGACATAGACTCACAAGTCATTCCATGCCATGCACGCACACACACAAACAAGGACGACAAGCCGAGTGCAAGCCATAGGGTTGCACCAACAAACTCCCCCTCGGATTGTTGGCCTTAGAATCTGCTCCCCTTAGTTCAGAGCCATCCCAGCAAGCTTGCAACACTTCCAGTGCTGCTGCTCAACCAGCCTCTTGGTCATCATATCAGCAGGCTGCGCCATCGTCTTCACGTAGTGCAACTCGACTTCACCCCCAGTTTCCATGCTCCTCACCCTATGCCACTTCACCTTTATGTGCTTGGTAAGGCCATGAAGAACGGGGTTCTTAGCCAAAGCAATAGAACCCTGGCTATCACAATAGAGTGGGGTAGGTCCTTGCTGCTCCTCCCCCAATTCAGCTAGCAAACGCCGCTGCCACACAACCTCTCTTATGGCACGGAAGAGTGCCATGTACTCGGATTCCACCTAGCTCAATGCTTGGTCCACTTGTTTCTTGCTCTCCCAAGCTGTTGGTCCTCCACCAACACAGCAGATGAAGCCTCCCACACTTGTCATATCCTCTGGTTCTGATGCCCAAGATGCATCAGAGAAGGCGGTGAGAAAGAGCCTCCCGGGCTCGACTCCATCCGCACCCTTTTGGCGCCTTTGTGCCGCCGCGGAGTATTGCAATCCAACAGTTGCTGTTTGGCCAAGATACTTGGCCACTCTGTCTCCAGCTGCTACCTGTTCTTCATTACGGCATTGTATAACCCTAGCCAGCTGCCCGGTAGCAAAGGCTGCATCCGACCTTGTGTGAACGGCCGTATACATGAGGCTGCCCACCAAGGAGTGAAAACGGCGCCTCTCCTCTTCACCAACACTTTCCTCCGCTGGTCCTTTCACACACTTGAACCCTGAGGGTAGAGGAGTAACCACATGGCCTTCACTCTTCCCAAAGTTTGCAGCCAAGGCCTCCAAGTACTTCTTTTGATGCACTCGCATCCAGCGCTTCTCCACATCTCGCTCAATGTGAAGCCCAAGGTAGTCGTTGACGTCATCGAGGGTCTTGCACTTGAACTTGTCTTGAAGCTTCAGCATCACCTCCTTCTCAAGGGCAGAGGAGGGTGAGAATATGAGGATGTCATCCACATAAACCACCATGAAGCTCCTCTGCTCCCCCTCGCCAAGCATGAATAAGGATTGGTCGGCCGTTGAGGGAGTGAAGCCGATCGCCTCCAAGACTTCCCGCAGCTTGATGTACCATTGCCTAGGGGCTTGCTTGAGCCAAAGAGTGCTTTCTCCAGCTTCCACACTCTGCCAGTCCCATCATTGTACCCCTCTGGCTGCTCCATGTAAGTCTCTTCCTCCAAAACTCCGTTGAGGAAGGCCATTACATTATCCATTTGCTTCACCACCCATCCTTTGATGGCCGCCGCGGCGAAGAGAGTTCGAAGGGGTGTACCCTTCACCACAGGTGCATATACTTCATTGTAGTCCTTCTTCTCCTACTGCTGGTACCCCTTGGCTACAAGCCGGCTCTTGTAGTGCTCAATGTTGCCGTCGGCATCGGTCTTGCGCTTGAAGAGCCACTTAGAAGAGATCGCCTTCCGCCCCGGAGGTAGATTCACCAAGTCAAATGTGTCATTCTCTATGATGCTCCCCATTTCTTCATCTGAGGCCTTCTTCCACTCCTTCCCATTGGGGCCCTCTCAAGCCTCCTTGGGATTTGTAGGCTGCTCTGGCATCTCCACCGGAGAGAAGGCAAACGCGCACTCCTCGCTTTCATCTTCCGCATCATCTCCTAGCATGAGTGCCGACCCGGTCAAGGTTGAGTTGGCTGGTCTTCCAAACCGGTCATAGCTCAACCTATTGGGGGGCTGGGTCTCCCTTCTCCCCCTTCCTTCCTCCTCTGTTGCAAGGACTTGAATGCACTCATGGCGTTGCTGCAAATCTGATCGGTTCCCGAGAGCACTTGTAGCACGAGGCGGAAGTGACGGTGCACGCTCATCACCTTGCTGTACCTCCTCCTCCTCTTCTCCCCCATTCATTTGAGGAGATTTCCTTGTGATTGTGCTGCTGCTACTCAGCTCCAAGGGCAGCTCCACATGCTCCAAGCCGGTACTCTTCACCTCTCCAAGCCGCACACCAATCTTCGCTTGGTTCTCCGCCTTCCACTCCTTGTACGGTAAGTTCTCCATGTACTTGCAATCTCTGCTCACCAAGATCTTCTTGGTAAATGGGTCCCAAAGAAGCCATCCCTTTCTGTTTTGAGCCATGCCCAGGTGCACGGCCCATGTTGCCTTGGCATCAAGCTTGTTGTGTCGAAGTTTCTTAGGCACAAGTGCCATGCACATGCACCCAAACACCTGAAGCATATCCACCTTCGGCTTCCTTCCAATCCACTCCATATAGGGCACCCATTTGTCTTCTCCCACATGAGTCAGGGCTCTGTTCTTGGCCACACAAGCATGCCGCACCGCATCCGGCCAAAAGCAATTGGGTAGACCGGCTTCAATGAGAAATCCCCGAGCCGTCTCCGTGAGTGTCCGATTCGCACGCTCGGCGATGCCGTTCATTACGGGAAAGTAGGGCATGGTAAGAGAGTGCCTTATGCACTGCTTCTTCAGCCAAGTTGAGAAGTCCTTGCTCAGGAACTCTCCCCCCCGGTCAGTGCAAATCGCCTTCACAAGCCGGTCTTGTTGCCGCTCCACCATCGGCAACCAATCGGTCTTCACCGTTTCAGCTACGTCACTCTTCTTGGGCAGCACATACACCCAAGTCATGCGAGTGTAGACATCCACTATAGTGAGGAAGTACTCAGCTCCAGCAGCTCCAAGCTTCAAGGGGCCCACCACATCCATCACCACCTCGTCAAGTGGTGCCTTAGCCGTTGTCTCCGAGCTATGGAACGGGTAGCGGGTGAACTTGGCTTGCATGCATGTTGGACAGCCAAGCACCTTATTGGGCTCCCCCTTGACACGTATCCCACTGACCATGTCTTGCTTAACAATCTGCTGCAAAATGGGCAATGCCACATGCCCCATTCGCCGATGCAAGGTCAACCAATCACACTCTCCCGTAGCGAAAGTCGGGTTGGAGAAAGCAGCACTTGCAATCGTGCCCCACAAGCTCTCTCCTTTCTCCTTCGCCGCTGCTGCTTTGCTGATCTTAGGCTTCTCCTCCTCATTTCCACCACCTTTGGCTGCTGCACCACTCTCTTTGGGTTCACACGCCTTGCTGGTCTCTCTGAGATTGCACTCCTTCGAGTCACTCTTGGTATCACTTTGCTTTCCGTGATCACCGCCACCAACCGCTTCACTCTTGGTGCTAACAATTGCTGCCACTTGCCTCCCCTTAGGCATGGGGACCACTGGGATTTGCCACATCTTATTGTAGATGTCCCTGTCCTCATGAAGGTCCCAAAGCTTCCGCTCACCAAGCCTCGCGGTATAGGTTTTGGATCCCTTGGAAGATGTGTCCATGCCGGCCTTTTGCAAACGCCACACAGAGATCAGGTCGGCTGCAAGGTTGGGCACCCAAAGCACGTTCTTGAAGCCCACCATCTTCCCATCAGCACCCTTGAACATGGCCTTGCCCATGCCTTTCACCTCTGCTCGCTGCCCCAAAGCCGATGTAACATGCTTGACTGGCGACGGTTCAAGTTCGGTGAGCAAGTCCGCACGAGGTGTCATGCTATAGGTGGCGCCGCTATCGATCACCCAAAAGTCCAGAGGGTGGAGGGTGACCTTTCACACAGTAGCTGGCTCCTCAAAGCCTTCCACAGCTCCCGCTGCTGCTGCCGCTTGCATGGAGACAAAGAAGAATTGGCCCGGGTATCGATCTTCACTCGGGTCCGTCTCGTAGTCTTCACCTTTCATGCTTGCCGCTTCTCTTCCACGACCACCACGGCCTCCACGACCTCTGCCTCTTCCTCCCCTTGCTCCTCTGCCCTCTTGGCCTTGAGAAGGGGTCCAGTCATTAGGCAATTTGAAGCAATCTCTCCACATGTGGCCGGTCTTGTGGCAAAAGTGACATTCGCCATCATATCGACCGCGCCCACGCCCGTAGCCATTGTTGTTGTTGTTGCTGCCATATCCTCCATTACCATGGCCTCCATTGAAGTAGCTGCTGCCAAATCTGCCTCGTTGCCCTCTGCCCCTTCCACGGCAGTGCCCACGGCCCATGCTTGCAACTCCGGCACCATCGGGACCCGCCAATTCACGACGGCGGAAATTTTCTTGTAAGATTTCCCGCTTCACATCTTCGAGCGAGAGGCGGGGCAGATCTCGATTTAGGTTGATGATGAGTGAGGACCATGAGTCTGGAAGTAAGGCCAGCAGCTTGGTCTTCTTTTGCAGATCACTGTAGTTCAGGTCAGCTCCTTCGAGCCGCGTCAACAAGTCGAAGAATTTCTGCACTCCTTCCTCCACTGGTTTGTCTTCGTCAATTCGAAGTGCCACCATTTGCCGCTCCAAGACCACAGCCACCGCCGCTGTTGCAGGAGCGTGTACACCCTTGAGAGCAGCCCATGCCTTTGGTCCCTTTGCTGGTTCACGCTGAAAAGGCTTGATGTGATGGATTTGGCTGCTCCCCAACGCTTGCCCAAGTAGAAGATAGCCTTGTGCGCTCTTCCGCACCCACGGGCTCTTCTCCGGGTCATTCTCGGGGCGCTTCTCCGTTCTTTCCATCACCTCCAGCAGATCATAGTGGTCAAATATGTTCTCCATCTTGAAGGACCACTCAGCAGAGTTGTCACCATTGAACTTGTCAAGGCCAAACATTCTAGGCTCATCCCTAGAGGGGCAAAGGCTAGGTTGCACGGGAGCAATGGGTGGATCTTGGTGTTGACCTTGCGCTTGGGCATCTTCTCTGCTACCAGCACCTCTGCCACCCCCTTCCTCAGGTCTAGGCATGGTCGAGACGGCTCCAAGGGGCTCTGATACCACTTGTTATAATCACAATAGGCTCAGATGTGCCTAAAATGAGAGATAGAGAGCATAGTCGGATTTCCGTCAGACGGCTTCAAATATTGATAGCGATCTGATCTGTGATTTAAACGGTCATTTGTAAATTGGATATAGAGCGCGCTGCTGTCGCCTATCAGCAGCAAGTCGAGTCATGAAATTCCATGAAGATTTGACGACGCTATGGCGGTTTGACTGGCAGGAGGTACAGCAGCCACTATAGTCTTAGAAGTACAAACTTAGCAAGACACATTGTGATACACCATTCAAACACACACACAAGCACTAGATAGCAATGACATAGACTCACAAGTCATTCCATGCCATGCATGCACATACACAAACTTGGACGACAAGCAGAGTGCAAGCCATAGGGTTGCACGAACAGTAGAGGCCGTGAACCATCTCTATCTCGAATTCTTCTTGCTAAGTTTGTACTTCTAATACTAGTGGCTTCTATACCTCCTGCCAGTCGAACCGCTTAAGCGTCGTCAAATCTTGGTGAAATTTCATGATTCAATTGGCTCATGATAGGCAACAAGAACGAGTTCCAGATACAATTTAGAGAGCACCTTTTGAACCACAAATCAGAACGGTATTTATATTTGAA
The DNA here is from genome assembly GCA_027943415.1 of Closterium sp. NIES-67. Taxonomy (NCBI): domain Eukaryota; kingdom Viridiplantae; phylum Streptophyta; class Zygnematophyceae; order Desmidiales; family Closteriaceae; genus Closterium; species Closterium sp. NIES-67. Next base: position 21,159 of record BQMB01000431.1, on the reverse strand, counting down.
GCCGTCTGACGGAAATCTGACTGTGCACTCTATGTCTCATTTTAGGCACATCTGAGCCTAGTTTGTTTATAACAGCGGGCGCTCAGGGGAGGGAAGGCCCAGAAGACAAAGTGCGGACACAGGCAGCTACTTCTGCTGCCACTCCACGCCGACACCAGAACCTCCAGCTGTACCACGACTACCTTTGGGACGCTCCACGACATCATCGAAAGAACGAGAACCCTCTCCAGCACCGGTACCACACCCTGGACCACCGAGACAAGCCACGACAGTACCCTCAGGACTAGCACCCCCAAAACCAGCACCCCAAGAACGAGAACCCTCTCCAGCACTGGTGCCACCCCCAAGACCATTGGGACAAGCCACGACAGTACCCGCAGGACTAGCACCCTCCTCAACGCCCGTACCCACGAAGCTCGCGGACCCCTGCGGCTGTAGTGGCTGCCGCGGGGATGACTATGACTGCTGCTACGGCTGCGACGGCGGCGACTGTGGCTGCTGCTTTGGCAGCAACGGCGGCTGCTGCTGCGGCAGCAGAGGAGGAGACACCTCGGCGGAGACAGGCAGCGAAACCAGCGCCGTAAGGCCCCCAGAGTCAGCCAACTCCTCCACCGGGTCAACTGATGGGAGCAGAGTGACGTGAGACACACCAGACGGGGCAAGACGGGGAGGGAGAGGAGCAGGGGCTACCGGGGGAGTAGGGATGAGAAACAGGGGGGGGGGGGGGTAACTGGAAGACCTCGGTGGGGAAAGAGGGTATAGTAGGAAACTGGCTCGTCAAAAGTGACGTCACGAGAGTGAAAGAAACGGTGGTAAAGTTGCCAGTCAGACCGTCTAGGGGGAAACCAAGGAAGACACAAGGGATGGTGCGCGCAGTGAGCTTTTCCATGCCAGAGGCACGAACGTGAGCAAGGCAGCTAAAGACGTGGAGTGCAGACGCGTCACTAAGGGATCCGGTCCAGAGGAGGGTCGGTGAAACCTTCGGCCACTAGGAGTGTGGCCATAGGTTAAGAGGAGCTCCTAGAGGAAGCCGGGGGTCTACAAGAAGCTGCAAAAACCCCAAACTCCTCCTTCGGATGCATCTAGCTCAGCAACTTCTGCATCAACGATGCACACAGTCGTCAAGGAAACTCTGGGCCCTGGAGAAGAGCCTTCCTTCAAGCAACCTCGGCCAGCTGCTAGCTCAGGAGTAGGAAGCAACGAAAAGGTGTGTACGGAACATTGGGTTGTACCCTATGATCCCATCAATGAAACTATCTTTGGGTACTCCGAGCAACGCCTGCCCCTCATGCTCGAGGTCATCTGCAAAGATCGATGCCTCCAAGAACTCGTGGACAACGGAGCATCACACACTGTCTGTGACAGGGCAACAATCGACCAACTTCGAGAAGAGTACAAGCCTTCAGCATTCTCTGCAACGATGGTGGATGGGAGCAAGTTACCAGTCTACGGCGAATCAGTGTTACACCTACAAATCGGATCATTGCGCTCGAGACCTGCACTCCCCATCACCAACGTAAAATGGCTTGACCTGATCTTGGGGCGAGACTTCATCAAGAAATTCAATCCCGAGATCAACTGGGTGAACCGTACTGCAAGCATATACAACGATAAGAGGAGAGTCCAGCTACCCAACTAGGACGATACAAGAGACATCGCAGTGGAGACACTCGCCAGTTTCAAGAAGGACGTGAAACGAACCAACACCAGGTTCCTGGCGATAGCAACAGACATGGAAAGGGACGGAGAGAAGGCCCCGGAACCTATTGAGAAAATCGAATAATTACTAAAGGAGTTCCAAAACATCCTTCCCGACGACATTCGAGACGAGCTACCGCCATACTGAATGCACCAACAAGAGATCGTGGAGGAACCAGGTTCGAAGTCGACCTTCCGAGCACCATATCGCCTCAGCCCCATAGAACTAGCTGACATGAAAAAACTGATCGAGTATCTCCTCACCAAAGGACTCATCCGACCATCCACTTCGCCATACGGTGCCCCAGTACTCTTCACACCGAAACCGGACGGAAGCCTACGCATGTGCATTGACTACCGAGTTCTCAACAAGCAGACCATCAAGAACAAATACCCGATTCCACGAATCGATAACATGCTTGACAAGCTTCGAGGAGCCACGGTATTTTTGAAACTAGATCTGCGGTTCGGATACCGGCAGATAAAAATGGCGGACGATTCTGTTCACAAAACTGCCTTCTGAACTCGGTACGGGTCGTACGAGTATCTGGTAATGCCATTCGGACTCACCAACGCACCGGCGACGTTCCAAGCAGAAATGAACCACATTCTACGACCACTCTTGGATGAATGCGTGGTGGTGTACCTCGACAATATCCTTGTCTACTCGCGCGACATGAGACAGCATGTCGAACACCTGCGACGCGTCTTCAAAATTCTTCGACGATTACGATTCTACGTCAAGCTGTCCAAGTGCGATTTCGCTCTCGCGAAGGTCCAATTCCTCGGACATATAGTGAGCGCTCAAGGAGTTCACGTCGACCCCAAGAAAATCGAAGCCGTCCGTACGTGGAAGGCACCCGAGAATGTGAAGGAGTTGCAGCAGTTCCTAGGCTTCGTCAACTACTATAACAGATTCGTGCCACAGTACGCAAAAATTGCCGCGCTGCTCACGAATCTGCTGAAGAAGAACACACCCTATACATGGGAACCAAAACACCAAGAAGCCGTGGAGCAGCTGAAACATGCACTCACGTCCGCACCCGTACTCATCCTTCCAGACCCCAAACGCAACTACGTCATCGAAGCCGACGCCAACGACCAAGCAGTGGGAGCAGTCTTGATGACCAAGGGAGTGGACTGCAACCAATTGCCTACCTCAGCAAGAAATTACACGGGGCAGAACTAAACTACCTGATACATGACAAGGAAGCCCTGGCTATTATCATCGCCTTCTAAACGTGTAGATGCTATCTCGAAGGACGAAATACCACCGTCTACACTGACCACTGCAGCCTAAAATATTTGAAGACACAACCAAACCTCTCCATGCGGCAGGTCTGGTGGATTGAATTTCTTGAGACGCACTTCCACTATGACATCGTGTACAAGCCTGGTCACAATAACAAAGCAGATGCTCTCAGCCAGTCTGCACACGTTGCCGCCATCCAGGTCAAAGGGATGAACCCACTACTCAAGGGACTCTTCACACACGGGTACACCATCGGCCCCGAAATTCCCTTGGCGGAAAATCGACACCTGCTACAGTGGGACAGTGACATTACGTACCGAAAGGATCAACGAAGATCTGAGTACGAAATTACCCTCCTTTGCACCAGTTACTACTCAAAGAATACCAAGATGTCCTATACGCAGGACACTTCGGTAGCAACAAAACGCTCATCGGTATTGCAAAGCACTACTACTGGCCTGACATGGTAGACGACGATAAAAAATACATCACCTCATGCGACACCTGTCAGTAGATGAAGAGCAGCAGACAAAAGAATGTTGGACTACTATAGTCTCTCTCTGTCCCAGAACAGCCATGGCAAGGGGTAAGCCTAGACTTCATCACCGGGTTACCAACTACCACAACCGGCCATGACGCGATCCTCGTCATCATTGACAAATTCTCTAAAATGGGACACTTCATCCCAACACACACGACAGCCCGCACGGAGGAGACCGCACAGCTATTTGTTCGGCACATCATCTCACAACACGGCATTCCAACCACACTCATCTCCGACTGAGACCCCAAGTTCACCAGCAAGTTTGGAAGGAAATAATGTCTCTGCTCAGGACCAAACTCGCCATCTCCAAATGGGACTTGCACCTACCCGTCTTGGAGTTTGCCTACAACAACGCTACTCACGCTGCTACTGGAAAGACGCCGTTCTTCCTCTATTATGGACACCACCTGCTCACGCCACAGCAACCGACCGTCTCCGCCACAGTCGAACCAGCACACGACTTCATCACAACCATGTACCAGCTTTGGGATCGGACCCACAAGCGCCTTCTCAACATTCAGCAACAACAAAAGCGCAAGGCTGATAGCCACCGTAAGGACCATGCTATCGCCGTGGGGGGCCGAGTTCTGCTCGACACCCGCCATCTCGACATCAGCCATTTGCTGTCCAAATTGCGACCTCGCTTCTGCGGGCCTTTCCTCCTTGAAGCATGGGTCACTCCTGTTACCTGGAAGATTCACAACGCCTTCCATGTCCAACTCTTGAAGCCATACCGAGATCCCAACATGATCTTCACCGGACGCCAACCGCCGCCGCCGCCGCCCGTCCTCATTCATGATGATCCCGAGTACGAGGTCGAGTCCGTGCTTGCCCACCGCCATCATCGGAATGGCACCGTGGAGCTTCTCATCTGTTGCAAGGGTTATGATCCTTCTGAGGATAGCTGGGTCCCTGAATCCGATATGGATCACGCTCATCGTCCTCTTTCTGACTAGGTTGTCAAGCAGGGTGTTACTTCTACCACCCAGCTTTGAGGGGGGGAAGGGTGAGAGTACCACCCCGTTCCATTTCCATATTCCTCATTCTCCCTTTTCCTGTTATCTCATTTCATTTGGGTTCCTATTCCTCATTTTCCATTATCCTTTGGTTTATCCTATTATTATAATTATATCACCGACCAGGCTCGGGATGTACTGGCGCACTCTATCTAGCGTAATCCTGCCATAATCCCTTTCAACCAATAGCCTTGTGTGGCTATACGCAGGGTAATTCTATTTCTAGAAGGGTCTATTCCCTTTGGATAGGATAAACCTGGTTACGCGATGTACTCTAGAAGTATAAAAGCACCTTGTATCAATCGATAGTGCAACTTTTCCTCGACACATTCGATCCTGTGATAGGCAGGGTGTACGACTGGGTGATGCCCTCCGCACCACAGAACTTGCCAAGCCGACCGGAGGCAAACTCGCCGCCATGGTCGAAGTGAAGATGCAGCAAAGGGAGGGCACGGTGGACTCGCCCAGATACAACCCACAGGATAAGATTGTCAGGCACGTCGGCCTTCCGCTCCAGGGGAATCACTGTGGTGTAGCGCGTGAAGTAGTCGACAAGCACTAGAAAGTAGCACGCTTGACTCAGCCCAAGGACATGGGCTGGGCTCCAGACGTTTAGGTGCAGGGTCGAGAGTGGCGCAGATGTAGGGGGAAGCGAGAAGGAGTGAGGAGCATGGCGCAGCCAGCCCTCGACGCAGGGCATGCACAGCGGCGCAGGTGAGGGAGGGAAAGCGGGGAGCGACACAGGGAGACCTAAAACAATTCTGTGCTGGGACATGTGATGCAGACGCGGGAGGGCGGGGTGACCTAGGTGGTGGTGCCACATTTGCGACCGATACGAGAAAGCCGCAGCGAACTGGGTAGACGCATGCACCTGGGGGTGCGATGTCAATACTAAACAAGCCAGACACCGGGTCCCGAGGGACCAATGGCGGCCTCGGTACAGACCGCGTACCGCTCGTGTCTAGGGAACGTAATGGTGACGCCAACGTCCTGAAGACAGCTGACACCAACTAGGTTCATGGAGAACGAGGGGATGTGCAGGCCTGTAACAGAGCCCGAGGGAACCGCCGAACAGGGAAGGGTGGTGGAGCTACGGGCAACTACCGGACCTGAGGAGGGGCCAGCAAGCACGACTGCGGCAGGGGCGACAAGCGGCGTGAGCGCAGTTTGGTCATGGAAGAGGCAAGCAAACGCTCCAGAGTCAAGCGTGAAAGGGAGCAAAGAAGTAGCATCAGCCGGTGTAGGGGCTAGCGTGGATCCTAGGCTAAACAAAGAAGAAGGTCCTACGCCTGACGCAGCAGGGGAGCCTTGATTATACACAGGAGGCACACCTACACTATGCAGCATAGGGTAATAAGGTCCAATCACTCTAGAGTCATCAGCATACAAGGCATGCAAGGCAGAGAAAATCTGATCCATATCTATCTCAAAGACCGAAACACGGCAGCGTACTGGACTGGGCCATTCGGGGAGGTCCGGCGCAGGGCCAAAGCGGAGACGGAAGAGGTCGTCGAGGTGGCGGAAGCAGCGGGTGGCAGTGTGACTGGGACGGCCACACACTATGTTACAGAAGGGGCTAGTCTGGAGCTGGTACTGGCAACCCACTAAGCTGAAGCTGGCCACTCGACGGCAAGCTGCAAGGGCCGCCACCGCGGCCACCTCCACCTGAGGCACCGGGCCATAGCTGCGGCTGTTGGTGCTGCTACGGCGATTGCTCCTGCTGTGACTGCTGTTGCTGGTGCTACTGCTGCAAGTGCTGCTGCTCCAGGGGATCAGCCCCGGTCCCCTCGTCGGCACCACCGGCACTCGCACCACCTCCGCCACCCCCACTACCCCGCCCTCCGCCACGCCCCCCCTTGGGGCGGCGGCCCTTTCCCTGACGAGGCTGCGCTGAGGTTGTTGCGGCAATGGTCTCAGCAGCAGGGACCGTCTTAGCAACAGCAGCAAAAACGTCAGAGTAAGTGCAGAGGGAGGGAGCACAACCCTGGAAGATATTGAACGGCGCAGTACCACTAGACTGGGCGATAGTGCGCTGGCGAGTCTCTATTGCAGACAGGGTGGTGACAAAGGCAGTAAGGGTGAGATCATCTGGGTGCTGACTAAGGAAGTGGTCGCGGGCAGTGGCGAGGCGGTCAGGAAGGCGCGTGGCAATGAGGTAAAGGGTAGCGCAAAGGGGAGGAGGGAATGTAGCGAGCAAGGGCTAGGTGCTAGCAGCGTGATAGTCTCAAGGGAGTGCAGATGAGTGGCAAGATCAGCGACAGTAGGGAAGGATACAAGATCAGGGAATAGGATGGGCAGGATTAGACGGCCGACAGAGGCGGAGGAGGGAGTGGAATAGCGCGCAATGACTGCAGCTAAGTACTCCTTCGCATTTGCTACAGCCGTGAAGCGGGGACGCTTAGATAGGAGGAGGGCGTGACTGATAGCAAGCTGCGCTACGGCGTCGCCCGACTCCAAGACAGCGCCCGCAAGCTCAACAGTGGCAAAGGCCTCATGCTCAGCAAGGGTGAGGGCGTCAGAGAAGGCGGCAGGCACATCAGGGCGGAGGAGCTTACCGTTGACATGGACGGCCAGAGAATTGCCGTCCTGGCGCTGACCCATCAGCTGATGGCGAAGGTTGACGAGCCACGTCTCAAGGTCGATCGCTTGACCCACCGTGTCTAGGCAAAGCACAACGTGCGCCATCACCACGACCGCAGCGGAGGATGGCGACACGGCGATCCAGCGACACGGTGACGCAGGAGAGTATTATCATGCCACGAGGTATTGCAAGCGGAATTATTTTCATATCGCCCCAAATTTTCCATGCTTTAGGACCCGCATCAGAAATATGGTCATCGCAAAACCGCGCGCGTGACGGCTTTTACGACTGATTTCTCACAGCAATCATGTCCTTTTGGTGGTCGGGTCAGAAAAGTTTTGGCTCAAACATAATTTTGATGGCAGGGTGGCAAGTTGCATGTTTGGTGTCAGAAAATATCCGCCACTCCTCATCAGTGTTTCTGCTGAGGCTCAAACCAGCCTGGTTCTCACACGCGTCACATCACAGTTGTCGCGCGTTCCTCTGACCCCATGCTCTCGCTGCTACCAAGTTTGTGGTGAGCATCTGAACTACGAAAACGTGGTGAATCAGGGGATCAGCTTTGCACAATGTGATGTCGTGGGACACGGTGGTGGCGCTTGAGCGCTAAGCTTTTCTAGCTCTAAAGTGTAAGTGGAAAAAAACCCTAAACTCTATAAATGCATAACCGATGGTAATGTTTAGGGGTTCTGGTAGCTACGTACACGGTTTACAGAACTTGGAGAACTAACCAAACTCATGCGGCCACACATTGTCACAGACCTATATTTAAGGGTCCGTGGTTATCTGGCACACATCACCGCATAGCCATCTGAAAGTCTGACTGAAGACGTGCTTTGCGCGGCTAACTGTCGAGTTGTTCAGGCACCCAGAGCAGCTCATTTCAAAATGTGACAAGATTTGGCGCGAAAAGAGCAGATGTTCACGCATCTCAGATGAAGCATGGTTTGAATCTCTGATCAACCGTGACATGGGGTATACATTCGCATCCCTTTTTTTTTATCCTAGATCTGTTAGTAGCTATGGCAGAGCCACCACCCAACGACTGAGATATGTTTGACATTCTGCTGGAGCAGATGGATGGCGAGTATGTGCTCAACGACGGACCCTGTATCAACGACCATGCCGCGATTATCGAGGGTGTCTGGTACAGTACTCGAGATAACTGCAAGTATGCACTCCAGGACGATGCGCTTGAGCATCGTTATGGTTTTGCAATGAAGGAGACGCGCAATTTATCCTGTCTAGCCATCTGCAAAAGCCTCAAGCTCGGGCTGAATCCGCCATGTCCCTAGAAATGCAGTTATGCCCGTATTGAGCAGGGTGGGCCATGGCGAATCATGCACCTATCAAGCCCCAACAAGCACACATGTTACAGGGTCTATAGGGGCCAGGCAGCTTGGCAACAGACGGGACGTCCTGTGGTGCCGACATGGTTACCTTGTACGAGCATGGCCATTCAACACTCCAGAATCCTTTGCCGCTCAAATCACCAGCAAGGGAGGGCCGAAGGTCTCCTATTACAATGCGTACAAGTATGGATGATGGGAATCCTCGTGCCAAATACATCCTAGTTTAGGGGTCGATATAAGACAACATAGCATTCTGACACCCTTTGTTCTGGTTGTGGCTTTCCAAGCTAAAGGTGGGAATCACAAAAGGCTACCCTATTGATACAGTGGCAGGAAAATTTGTCCAGATGTTTAGCATTTTTTTACATTTTGACGAGTTGTACGCTGTAAACATTAAGCCTTAATCCATGGTGGGCATACACTTAGAGAAGAGCAGTTATAGCACTCACTAATGTCTCCTAAAACCAAAGTAGTATAGTATATGGTCCTTAAACACTAAAGCAGGACATAACAATACATCCGGACAATTCATACCGAGGACAGGCATCAAACTAGAAACTAGCAAAACTAGTACCTAGTCCAGCGTCCCTTTGTGCGAATCACCGCCTTGATCCTCCTTGGCATACTATCGATGAGGTTTGAGCACACTTATGCCGGAATATTGTCCCATTCCTCCTGCACCCTCTCCCACAGCTCCAACATTCCAGTGGGAGGCTTTTCGTACTTCGCCAGCTCCTTTTTCAAGTATGCCCACAGGTGCTCTATCGGGTTAAGGTTTGGGGAGGACGAAGGCCATTCCACCACTGCATACTCCTGCTCCCCAAGCCAGTCCTGCACTAGACATGACCTGTGCTTGGGATCATAGTCGTGCTGGAAAATGACCTCTGAGGGGGGGAGGTTGAAAAAGTCGATGGTCTGTGAGAGCTCATCTTGCAAGATGCTGCAATACAGTGGCCCATCCATCCATCCATTGATCTTGCACATGAACCCCACCCCCTCATATGTCATGCGACCCCACACCATTAAAGATCCGCCCCCATGCTTAACTGTCTGTTGGACTTGATGGCTCTGGAGGTTGGTGCCCTCGCGAATCCAGGCATACGCACGTCCGTCAGAGCAGAAACGGTTTATCTTAGTCTCATCAGACCAAATCACGCGCTTCCAGTCCTCCATCGTCCACGCGGCATGCGACCTCGTGAAATCGAGCCGATCACGTATGTTTTTTGCAGAGAGCCTGGGTTTCTTGGGCTGCTGCATAGCGATCAAGCCCGCGGATCGTAACGAGTTCCTGACGGTCTTCGAGTCTACAGCCATAGCGTGCTTCTCCTCTAGCATCTTTGCGGCGTCTACACTGCTTTTCACCTCCCCGCTGGTAATCGCTCGAACTATTCCGCGCTGGAGGCGGGTTGTGATTAAGCGTGGGCGGCCGGCCGTGGGCATTGTAGGTCGCACCTCATCGCGACTAGTCTCGGCAATCAACTTCAGACCGTAATCATGCACGGTGCTCTTGCCTATGCCAAGTACTTTGGCTATTTTCCTAGTCGAATGCCCATTGCGCAACATGCTTATGATCCGAGCGCACTTCTTGTCATCTACTGGCTTCATCGTGATGTGGTCGTAGGTTCGCTTCAGGACTAACTCCTAGACTAGCAACTGTTGCGTGAGACGATTTGAACCCTAAGTGGCGAGCGAAAATAGATCTAGGCTGCCGCGTGGTATGAAATGTCCGGATCGACTGTCGAAGAGTAAATCTCATCCCCGCTAACTAGATGAGAGACAATCGCGCCAAGCTGTATACAGTAGAAACAAAACTCGACGAACTTGTAACAGGACCAACAAAAATTGGTGTTACTAATTTTGAAATATGTGTTGCATAGCAATACGTTTCAAAGTGCTGAACATCCGGACAAATTTTCCTATCACTGTAGGTGTGGCAATGGACAGCAACCAGCAGATCATACCTCTGGCCTATGCGTTGGTCAAGTTGGAGACGAAAGAGGCTTGGACGTGGTTCTGCGAGCTGTTTGACCAGCACTTTCCAAAGTGGAAAGAAGACGATGATGCGGCTATCGTTAGTGATCCAGACAAGTGCCCCATTCCCTCTGTGAAGGCGTTTTTCCAAGCAAGATCCCACACTACTTCTGTGGATGGCACATGGAGCAGAACTTCAAACGCTTTGGGAAAGCAGCAACGTCACAATTCTGGAAGCTCCTGAAAGCTCGGAAGCCCAAGAAATATAATCAGCTGAAGGCACAGACCCGAATCACTCATCCAGATCTGGCAAACTATCTGTACGGCCAAGTAGGGAACATGGCCGAGGCGACCGTGCTGACGCTAGAACCGCCTCGGGGGTTTAGTGTCCGCGGACGACCGGCTTGTATGCAATGCCGAACGAACGTGACTGCACAGCAGATGGCGGCGGAAGCGGCGCGGGCTAGGAGATTGGCGGGACAGCTCAAGCCAGGCTAGGCCGCCAATCCAACGGCCTCGGCGACGTACCACGACGGATACGGGTGCGGCAATGCAGCAAGAGGAGTCGCAGTCATAGCCAAGCGCAGCAGCGGCGTCAGCAATAGGGGGAGCACCGCAGCCGCAACCAACAGCAGCCCCAACCATGGGTGGGGAACAAGGTGGCACAGCACCAGCATCGGGTGCGTGGTTGTTTTCCTAGGAGAGACTGGTAATCTCGGGATGTCTGGTCGGGAGTGAAGGGGGGTGAACTCGATGGATGCATGATGCAAGGTTATCCTTGCCATACAGAGACCGCTCGACCCTCTTCACGGGGTCACCTCCCATCTCTTTCCCCTCTGTACTTCCCTCACCCTCCCCTGCCACCCCTTCCCCCTCTCTCTCCCGCCCCCACATCCCAGCATTTGTTTTTTATCGGACTGTCACCCCGGTATTCTACCCTCCCTCGCCAACATTTATCGCGTCATCCCCCCACTAAAATCTCCCCAACCACTCCTTGTTACAGATGCGACCGCAAAGCACAAGCGCCGCCTGCCCGCCCCGCACCAGGACCAATAGCGAATCGAGTCCCTGGCGGAATGCCCACAGCAGCGGCATCACAAGCACAAGCACCATACACTCATCCCTCTCCAGCGACTGGATTACCCAGCGGAAGGCGCACAACATCGGCTACAACAGCACAAGCACCAGCCCTTCCTGCACCAAACCCACATGCAGCTGGAGTACGCACCGGGTCGCGCACAGCAACGGCAGCAACAACACCAATGGTGCAGGCCCAACCCGTATCGGCCGAGCAGACGAATGGAGCACCTACTGGAATGCACAGCGCAGTGGCCAATGGGCAGCATGCATCTCAGGCCCATCCCGCACCGATTGCAGCAACGCAAAATCCAACAACTGATGAGCCGCGGGATCCAGCAGCAACACGGAGGCCGGCGCAGCATAGCAAGAGGGGACACACCGGCACAGGGCCCATTTGACTCCCACCTGGATGGAGACCGAATCGGAATTTCAGGGGTCTTCACCTGGATGCAATCATGCATGATTAGGCATTGGTAAGAACCACAACTCTGCTATGTGCACCTCCAAGTATGGCACGGATTGTGCACCTGGGGGTGTTTACTATAATGTTGGATGATGCGCTTTGGTGAATCCAGACAACGTGGGCCGCAGTACTAATGGAAATCCAATGGGGTGGGGATGCTACTATAGCCGGGCTACCGTTGTTTCTGATTCGCCTTTCCATGTGCTTTGTAGTGGTTGTGGACATTGTCAGCATTCATTGGTTGTTCTAAATTGCCTATCGTAGATTGAATTAGCTGTTTCCATGGTGATTTCACAAAGGCTAATCTATATAGTGGTGACTTGCCGATATTTCTAGTATGAGAAACTCCACTGCAGGCCCAAACAGATATGCACACGGAATTGGATTGTGATCACCGTGGCGAGTTGAATGAACCACCGTCCGTGACGAAGCTTGTCACATCACACCCATTGCTAGACGTCAATTCAGGCAAATCTAACGACTATACAACAATCTTGCACATTTCGTGGCGTCGCGATCACCACGTCACAATACCACAGGGTAGAAATGGATTTGATGGCCGATAAGAGAATAGAGCTACTCGGATCTGGGTTCTCATGACAGTGGCAACGTGAGCGAACAAATCGTCGCCACGAAACACGTCAGCCAGCGGAGCTCCTGTGCCGCCATGGCACCGGCGTAGATCTCAGCCTCACAGCTAGACTGGGCAATAGACGAGGAACGGGTGGACCTCCACGAGATGGCACCTGCACCAAGGCAAAAGGAGTAGCCTTGTGAGGATATGAGAGTCTCGGCGTCGTCTGCCCAAGAAGCGTCTGTCTGCCCAGTAAGGACCACTGGCCTGCGTCCTCCTAGCACTAGCCCCATACCCGATGTACTTGCTAGATAACGCAAAACCCTCTTAGCTGCCGACCTGTGCTATGGTCGGTGTCTGCCTGGGGCCACAAAGCGAGCCAGGATGCTGAGAGGGTATGCGAGATCTGGACGAGTGCAAATCATCAGGTACATGAGGCAACTCACCAGCTCTGCGTAGGGACCACTTGGCTCTACAGACTCCTCCGGTACTGGAGTAGAGAGTCTGTGGTCTACTGGCAGAGGGGTGGGCTGTGTGGAAGAGAACTGAAGGCCGAACCTCTGAAGGACCTGGCGCACCAAGTGTGACTGTGCGAGAGTGATGGTGCGCGCTGCTCTGTCCCTGGAGATCTGCAAGCCAAGGTAGTGGCGCAGCTCTCCTAGGTCAGTGCAGGTGTGTCTCCTCAGCAGCTCGGCCTTCACGGCGGCCAGTGCGTCTCTGTCTGCAGTAGCAAAGACAGAATCATCTTTATAGACAAGGATGTAGAATGGAGTCTGGCCGGAACGGACAAAGAGCGAGGGGTCTGCAGACAAAGGGAAGAACTGCAAGTCAGCTAGTGTAGCACACAGCGTCTCGTGCCACTCACGCGGCTCCTGTCGCAAGCCGTAGGCAGGGCACCGGAGGACCCACTCGGTGCCAAGGGGGAAGGTACTGGAGAAGCCCTGGGGGCGGCGCAAGTAGACCTGCTCGTGTAGACTGCCCTGGAGGAATGCTGTGGAGAAGTCGAGGGAGTCCAGCTCGTAGTCACGCTGTGCTGCTACGTGTAGCAGCGTCCGAAGAGTGGTCATCTTCAGGGTCGGGGCGAAGGTCTGAAAGAAGTCCACCCCCTCATGCTGACTGAAGCGTCGAGCGATGTAGCGCTCCTTGAAGACACGCGGCTCTCCAGGAGGGCGCTTCACCTTGAAGAGCCACCGGCCATCGACTACGTTCACCCCAGGTGGGGGAACTTCGTCGACAAAGGTACCGGTGGCAGTCCAAGATACCATCTCCTGCTCCATGGCAGCTATCCACTGAGAGGCCTAGGGTCCCGAGGTGGCCTCAGCGTAAGTGCGAGGGGTCGGGATGTCGAGGGTGTCTGGGTCACCCTCAGGGACTTGCAGCATGGAACAGAGATGGGGAGCGGCCTCAGACAGGAAAGCGAGCTAGAACTGCCTGCCCTCTAGGACTTCACTGCCAAGAGCAGCCACACCCCTGACGGTCGGAGGGCAGGCACGGTCAGAGACCAGAGCGGTCGCGTACTCCTGGCAGTGGGTAGTGGCAAAATCAGTGACAGCAGCGACAAGAGCCGACAGACTCGAGACAGGAACAGACGGGTCGGTAACGAGAGAGGCAAGAACACGAGGGCCAAGGGGATGCGCAGCACAGAGGAAGTCCGAGAACGGAGGCGAGGCCACATCAAGCGATGACGGAGGAGGAGACGGGAGGAGAGGAGGAGCACAAGACGCGTGAGAGTGCAGCAACATAGGGTGAGAACGCGGAACAGGGGAGGTAGGACGAGTACGAGACGGACGACGAGACCAGACGTGAGACGGGGGAGTGGGGTTAGGAGAGAGGGGAGGAGATACAGGAGGAGAACGGGGAGGGAAACGAGCTAGAGAAAAGTCTGGGGGAGGAAACACGGGGCCGTGGATTGGCATAGGAGGAGGCGGCGGCAGCGGGGGTGGCAGCGACGGGTGGTCAGGTGAAGGGAGACCGAGGAGGCGAAGAGCGGATACGGCGGTGCCAGCTGTGACTGCTGCCCGACTCTAATACCCGAACCTCCAGGGACAACACGGCTCCCTTCGAGAAGCCCCACGCAAGCACCCATAGAGCCCGCTCTAGAACCAGCTCCAGCCCACTCCCTAGTACCACCAGAATGCACGAACCCCAGCGGCGGTGACGACAGCGGCTGCGGTTGCGGCGGAAGCGGTGGAGGCGGCTGCGGAGGGGACAGGGGAGGCGAGACCGGGGTAGGGACAGGCGGGGGAAGAGACTCTGGCGAGGCGTGAGAGTCTGCGGACTCCTCAGCAGGGACAACCGACGGGAGGGGGGTGGACAGGGTCGACCCGGGGAGGGGGGGCACCAGGAACTGAGGGGGAGTGACCGAGGGATAACGGTGGGGAAAACGGTGGTAGAAGGAGATGGACTCGTCAATAGTGACGTCACGAGAGTGAAAGAACTGGTGAGAAGGCGGGTGGTAGATCTGCCAGTCCGACGAGTCGAGGGGGAAACCTAGGAAGACACAGGGGACAGTGCGGGCAGTGAGCTTGTCCACGTTAGAGGCACAAACGTGTGCAAGGCAGCCCAAGACGTGGAACACGGACGCGTCACCAGAGGACCCGGTCCAGAGAAGGGTCGGCGAAACCTGCGACCGCTGAGGGTGCGGCCAGAGGTTAAGTTGGTAAGCGGCGTAGAGAACGGCGAACGGCCACAGAAAATGGGGTGCACCGGCATGGATCATGGAGGTACGAGCCACCTCCATGACCAAACTGATGCGTCGCTCAGTGACCCCATTCTGCTGTGGGGAGTCCGGCAAGGTGAACATCTGGGTGATGCCCTCCGCATGACAGAAGCGACCAAGGCAGCACAGTCGGAGTGAAGACGCAAGACAGGGAGGCCTCGATGAAAACGCGCTGAGACAAGGCACGGGAGAAGAAGTTCAGGCATGTCGGCCTTACGATCCACGAGAAAGACGGTGGTATAGCGGGTGTAGTCGTCGACAAGCACTAGGAATTAGCGCTCGTGACGCGGCCCATGGACGGGGGCGGGGCCCCAGGGTTTGCAGAGGTGCGGAGGTAGGGGGGAACGAAGAGGAGTGAGGGGCATGGCGGAGCCGGCCCTCGACACAGGGCGTGCATGGAGGCGCGGGTGAGGAGGGGAGCACTGGGAATGACTCAAGGAGGCCTAGGACAATATTATAATCACAATAGGCTCAGATGTGCATAAAATGAGAGAAATTGTGCACTGTCAGAATTCCGTCAGACAGCTTCAAATATTGATGCCGATCTGATGTGTGCCTTAAACGGTGATCTATAAATTGGATCTAGGGCGCGTTTCTGTCGCCTATCAGCAGCAAGTTGAATCATAAAATTCCATGAAGATTTGACGACGCTATGGCGGTTTGACTGGCAGGAGGTATTTTAGGTATTATAGTCTTAGGAGTACAAACTTTGCAAGAAGAGTTCGAGGTAGGGATGGTTCCCAGCCTCTACATACCCCAAGAGCCGAGGTCCAAGTTGGTGGTACACCACCACAGAGTCCCCACCTATGAGGAGACTCGAAACAAACCCAACAAGGGGCTACACCAAGTGAAATGTAACACTACTTGAAGTAGCATTACTATTTTCACTATTTTTATATTTATCCATGTCCCTTGGGCTTGAAATCTTGAGCTCTTGGTCTTGGTTCTGCAAGATAAAATTTTCTTGGGAGAATGAGGGCTTGCTGCACACACCTGCGACATGAGGGACACTTCACACTCGACAAAATAGAAAAATCACATGCGACGCGCAAACGACGACTTGACATGCGAGTTGTGAAAACTCGCTAATGTCTTGACCGACACAAATCACATTGTGATATACCATTCAAACACACACACAAGCACTAGATAGCAATGAAATAGACTCACAAGTCATTCCATGCCACGCATGCACACACACAAACAAGGACAACAAGCCGAGTGCAAGCCATAGGGTTGCACCAACAAACTCCCCCTCGGATTGTTGGCCTTAGAATCTGCTCCCCTTAGTTCAGAGCCATCCCAGCAAGCTTGCAACACTTCCAGTGCTGCTGATCAACCAGCCTCTTGGTCATCATATCAGCAGGCTGCGCCGTCGTCTTCACATAGTGCAACTCGACTTCACCCGCGGTTACCATGCTCCTCACCCAACGCCACTTCACCTTCATGTGCTTGGTAAGGCCATGAAGAACGGGGTTCTTAGCCAAAGCAATAGCACCCTAGATATCACAATAGAGTGGGGTGGGTCCTTGCTGCTCCTCCCCCAATTCAGCTAGCAAACGCCGCTGCCACACAACCTCTCTTATGGTACGGAAGAGTACCATGTACTCGGACTCCACCGAGCTCAATGCTTGGTCCACTTGTTTCTTGCTCTCCCAAGCTGTTGGTCCTCCACCAACACAGCAGATAAAGCCTCCCACACTTGTCATATCCTCTGGTTCTGATAACCAGGATGCATCAGAGAAGGCGGTGAGAAAGAGCCTCCTGGGTTCGACTCCATCCGCACCCTTTTGGCGCCTTTGTGCCGCCACGGAGTATTGGAGTCCAACAGTTGCTGTTTGGCCAAGATACTTGGCCACTCTCTCTCCAGCTGCTACCTGTTCTTCATTACGGCATTGGACAACCCTAGCCAGCTGCCCGGTAGCAAAGGCTGCATCCGACCTTGTGTGAACGGCCGTATACATGAGGCTGCCCACCAAGGAGTGAAAACGGCGCCTCTCCTCTTCACCAACACTTTCCTCCGCTGGTCCTTTCACACACTTGAACCCTGAGGGTAGAGGAGTAACCACATGGCCTTCAATCTTCCCAAAGTTTGCAGCCACGGCCTCCAAGTACTTCTTTTGATGCACTCGCATCCACCGCTTCTCCACATCTCGCTCAATGTGAAGCCCAAGGTAGTAGTTGACGTCATCGAGGGTCTTGCACTTGAACTTGTCTTGAAGCTTCAGCATCACCTCCTTCTCAAGGGCAGAGGAGGGTGAGAATATGAGGATGTCATCCACATAAACCACCATGAAGCTCTTCTGCTCCCCCTCGCCAAGCATGAATAAGGATTGGTCGGCCGTTGAGGGAGTGAAGCCGATCGCCTCCAAGACTTCCCGCAGCTTGATGTACCATTGCCTAGGGGCTTGCTTGAGGCCATAGAGTGCTTTCTTCAGCTTCCACACTTGCGAGTCCCATCACTGTACCCCTCTGGCTGCTCCATGTAAGTCTCTTCCTCCAAAAATCCGTTGAGGAAGGCCGTTACAATATCCATTTGCTTCACCACCCATCCTTTAAAGGCCGCCGCGGCGAAGAGAGTTCGAAGGGTTGTACCCTTCACCACAGGGGCATATACTTCATTGTAGTCCTTCTTCTCCTACTACTGGTACCCCTTGGCTACAAGTCTGCTCTTGTAGCGCTCAATATTGCCGTCGGCATCGGTCTTGCGCTTGAAGAGCCACTTGGAAGAGATCGCCTTCCGCCCCGGAGGTAGATTCACCAAGTCAAATGTGTCATTCTCTATGATGCTCCCCATTTCTTCATCTGAGGCCTTCTTCCACTCCTTCCCATTGGGGCCCTCCCAAGCCTCCTTGGGATTTGTAGGCTGCTTCGGCATCTCCACCGGAGAGAAGAAGGCAAACGCGCACTCCTCGCTTTCATCTTCCGCATCATCTCCTAGCATGAGTGCCGACCCGGTCAAGGTTGAGTTGGCTGGTCTTCCAAACCGGTCATAGCTCAACCTATTGGGGGGCTGAGTCTTCCTTCTCCCCCTTCCTTCCTCCTCTGCTGCAGGGACTTGGATGCTCTCATGGCATTGCTGCAAATCTGATCGGTTCCCGCGAGCACTTGTAGCACGAGGCGGAAGTGACGGTGCACGCTCATAACCTTGCTGCACCTCCTCCTCCTCTTCTCCCCCATTCATTTGAGGAGATTGCCTTGTGATAGTGCTACTCAGCTCCAAGGGCAGCTCCACATGCTCCAAGCCGGTACTCTTCACCTCTCCAAGCCGCACACCAATCTTCGTTTGGTTCTCCGCCTTCCACTCCTTGTACGGTAAGTTCTCCATGAACTTGCAATCTCCGCTCACCAAGAACTTCTTGGTAAATGGGTCCCAAAGAAGCCATCCCTTGTTGTTTTGAGCCATGCCCAGGTGCATGGCCCATGTTGCCTTGGCATCAAGCTTGTTGTGCCGAAGTTTCTTAGGCACAAGTGCCATGCACATGCACCCGAACACCCGAATCATATCCACCTTCGGCTTCCTTCCAATCCACTCCACATAGGGCGCCCATTTTTCTTCTACCACATGAGTCAAGGCTCTGTTCTTGGCCACACAGGCATGCCGCACCGCATCCGGGCAAAAGTAATTGGGAAGACCGGCTTCAATGAGAATTCCCTGAGCCGTCTCCGTGAGTGTCCGATTCGCACGCTCCGCGATGCCGTTCATTGCACGAGAGTAGGCATGGTAAGAGAGTGCCTTATGCCCTGCTTCGTTAGCCAAGCTGAGAAGTCGTTGCTTAGGAACTCTCCTCCATAGTCTGCGCGAATTGCCTTCACAAGCCGGCCTTGTTGCCGTTCCACCATCGGCAACCAATCGGCCTTCACCGTCTCAGCTATGTCACTCTTCTTGGGCAGCACATACACCCAAGTCATGTGAGTGTAGACATCCATAATGGTGAGGAAGTTGTCAGCTCCAGCAGCTCCAAGCTTCAAGGGACCCACCACATCCATCACCACCTTATCAAGTGGTGCCTTCGCCGTTGTTTCCGAGCTATGGAACAGGTAGCGGGTGAACTTGGCTTGCATGCATGCTGGACAAACAAGCACCTGATTGGGCTCCCCCTTGACACGTATCCCACTGACCATGTCTTGCTTAACAATCTGCTGCAAAATGGGCAATGCCACATGCCCCATTCGCCGATGCAAGGTCAGCCAATCACACTCTCCCGTAGCGGAAGTAGGGTTGGAGAAAGCGGCACTCGCAATTCTGCCCCACAAGCTCTCTCCTTTCTCCTTTGCCACTGCTGCTTTTCTGATCTTAAGCTTCTCCTCCTCATTTCCACCACCTTAGGCTGCTACACCACTCTCCTTGGTTTCACACGCCTTGCTGGTCTCTCCAAGATTGCACTCCTTCGAGTCAGTCTTGGTGTCACTTTGCTTTCCGTGATCGCAGCCACCAACCGCTTCACTCTTGGTGCTGACGCTTGCTACGACTTGCCTCTCCTTAGGCATGGGGACCACTGGGATTTGCCACATCTCATAGTAGATGTCCTTGTCCTCAGGAAGGTCCCAAAGCTTCAACTCACCAAGCCTCGCGATATAAGTTTTGGATCCCTTGGAAGTTGTGTCCATGCCAGCCTTTTGCAAACACCGCACGGAAATCAGTTGGCTGCAAGGTTGGGCACCCAAAGCACGTTCTTGAAGCCCACCATCTTCCCATCAGCACCATTGAACATGGCCTTGCCCATGCCTTCCACCTCTGCTCGCTGCCCCAAAGCCGATGTAACATGCTTGACCGGCGACGATTCGAGTTCGGTGAGCAAGTCCGCATGAGGTGTCATTCTATAGGTGGCTCCGCTGTCGATCACCCAAAAGTCCAGAGAGTGAAGGGTGACCTTTCCCACAGTAGCTGGCTCCTCAAAGCCTTCCACAGCTCCCGCTGCTGTTGCCGCTTGCTTGGAGACAAAGAAGAATTGGCCCTGGTATCGATCTTCACTCGGGCCCGTCTCGTAGTCCCCACCTTTCATGCTTGCCGCTTCGCTTCCACGACCACCACGGCCTCCACGACCTCTGCCTCTTCCTCCCCTTGCTCCTCTGCCCTCTGGGCCTTGAGAAGGGGTCCAACCATCAGGCGATTTGAAGCAATCTCTCCACATGTGGCCGGTCTTGTGGCAAAAGTGGCATTCGCCATCAAATCGACCGCGCCCAGGCCTGTAGCCATTGTTGTTGTTGTTGCTGCCATACCCTCCATTACCACGGCCTCCATTGAAGTTACTGCTGCCAAATCTTCCTCCTCGCCCTCTGCCCCTTCCACGGCCGTGCCCACGGCCCATGCTTGCAACTCCGGCACCATCGGGACCCGCCAATTCACGACGGCGGAAATCTTCTTGTAAGATTTCCCGCTTCACATCTTCGAGCGAGAGGTGGGGCAGATCTCGATTTAGGTTGATGATGAGTGAGGACCATGAGTCCGAAAGTAAGGCCAGCAGCATGGTCTTCTTTTGAAGGTCACTTTAGTTCAGGTCAGCTCCTTCGAGCCGCGTCAACAAGTCGAAGAATTTCTGCACTCCTTCCTCCACCGGTTTGTCTTCGTCAATTCGAAGTGCCGCCATTTGCCGCTCCAAGACCACAGCCACCGCCGCTGTTGCAGGAGCGTGTACACCCTTGAGAGCAGCCCATGCCTTTGGTCCCTTTGCTGGTTCACGCTGAAAAGGCTTGATGTGACGGATTTGGCTGCTCCCCAACGCTTGCCCAAGTAGAAGATAGCCTTGTGCGCTCTTCAGCACCCACGGGCTCTTCTCCGGTCGTTCTCGGGGCGCTTCTCCGTTCCTTCCATCACCTCCAGCAGATCATATTGGTCAAAGATGTTCTCCATCTTGAAGGACCACTCAGCAAAGTTGTCACCGTTGAACTTGTCAAGGCCAAACACT
>BQMB01000430.1:0-113139 GCA_027943415.1 Closterium sp. NIES-67 | reverse complement strand
GCGATATGATTTCCGCCGCTCGCTTCGTCATTGCCGAGCGTGACGACGAGACAAGCGAGCCAAGCGGGGTGGATCCACTTGATGTAGAGCCGCTTGGCTTGGCCCAACGGGATGCGTGGTGGGCGAATGCGCCTCCCCCCCCCCCCCCCCGGCCTCGAACGACTCAGCGCGGAACCGGCGCAATCTGTCGCGCATGGCAACAGAGATGGTAATAGGCTACGCCAAGTCCATTGGCTTCGCTCCGCGCGATCTCCGAGTGCTCTTCGACATCCGCGAACCTGCGGTTATTGATCGCTTGGAGCGCACATCCCCCCTCCTTGACACTAACAATGCGCCTGGCGCGGCGGAGGAAGGGTACCTCAGTCATGTTCGCGGAGCCACTGCGGTCATGACCAGATATCCAGACACGGGCGAGTGGATGACCTTTGGCTCGCAACCGGCTACGTATCGCGGGTACTAGGTGGTTGATGATGCAGTTTGGGCTTTCAACACGATGTCTTAGAGCGTGTATGTGGAGGCGCGAGAAGGCATGTGCTTCGCCTATGACCTTAGCGGCGAGGGGGCTGTGCTGTGTTGCACAGAGTTGGGCAGTGTCAGTCAACGTAACCATGGTTTTTGGTCGGAGTATAATTTTGAGTCTAGTCTAGTGTCGAGTGCTGTCTTTGTCGAATCAATTCTATTTGTTGCTTGATTGCTGTCCATGTTTTTCACCTGCGGAATCAATTCTGAAGATATCTTGAAACGCAGAGTTGAAACACAGATGACGAGGCTTGCGACATGGCGATGTTTCCTCAGTCACTGCCTACGCCAATCAAGCCGCCCATACACAGTACACAAAAAACAACGCCCCATTTCCTGGGGAAACCCCATAGTCCACGTTGCCCCTACCGTACGGCCAGTATTCGTTAAAAGGGAAATCTGCAGAGTCGCCCTCCGGGTGCTAAAGGAATATGACCTGTACCATTCCGAACGCATTTCTTTTTTAGACTAGAGACTAGAGACCATCACAGTACTGTTCGTCACTGTTTGCGCACTGTTTTTCGCCAGAGGTGCTTTGCGGAGATTTTCTTCGCTGGAATTTTTTTGCACTGTTTGTCAAAATATATCTTAGTATGTTATTGTAGCCTGTATAGGTTTGTGCCTTAGAGGGTACAACACTAGCCTATATTCTCTTGTACTCTCACATCCTAGCTCATTCTTCTATTCTAACATGGTATCATGAGTAGGTTAGGTCCAGCTCGCCCGCCAGCGCTTCCGCCCTAGGTCCTTGCCGCCCGTCCTCCAGCCGGCCCTGTCCGTTAGCCGGCCCTTGCGCCCGTCCCGTAGCGGCCCCCGTGCCCGCCCGTTAGCCACCCCCACGCCCGTCCGTAGCGGCTCCCCCGCGCCCGTCTGTTAGCCGGCCCCCGTGCCCGCCCGTTGCGCCCCCCCCCCTGCCCGTACCGGCCCCCCCCCTGCCCGTACCGGCCCCCGCGCCCGCCCGTAGCGGCCACCATGCCTCCCCGTCGCGGCCCACGCGCCCGTCCGTAGCGGCCCCCACGCCCGTCCGTAGCGGCCCCGGCGCCCGTCCGTAGCGGCCCCCACGCCCGTCCGTAGCGGCCCCACGCCCGCCCGTAGCAGCCCCCGCACCTACCCGTCGCGGCCCCCCGCGCCCGTCCGTAGCGGCCCCCCCACCCGGTCGTAACCGGCCCCCCCACGCCTGTCCGTAGCTGGCCCCTGCGCCCGTCCGTAGCCGGCCCTCGTGCCCATCCGTAGCCGGCACCCGCGCCCGTCCGTAGCCGGCCCCCGCGTCCGTTCGTCGCCTGCCCGTCCCCGCCCCGCCCCGGCCCGCACCGGCTTGCTCTCCGCGCCCGGCCCTGACGCCCAATTGCACGTCACGTGCAGCCGACTCCTGCACTGCACTGCACTGTACTGCACCACCCGTCACCGCACTGCACCGTACTGCACCACCCTGTACCGCACTGCACCCCACTGCATCACCCTGCACCGCACTGCATCGCACTGCACCGCCCTACAACGCAGCTGAATCGCCCCTGATGGCGGACTCTGTGCTGCGGTTTGACGCGGAGGATCAGCCGATCGAGTTCGACACGTGGCTCGTCGACCTCCGCCATCACCTCACTGGGCAGAGGCAGGACGGCCACTCCTTGGCTGTCCATCTCGATGGTACCCTTCCCTGTCCTGACCCCCCTGCTGCGCTGCCCGCTGACCCCACATCTGCTGAGCGTGCGTCCGCTGTCGCTGCAGCCCTTGCCCGCTCGGTCTGGTTGTCACGTGACGCTGTTGCACAGCTAGCCATCAGTCATGCCCTTCCCCTGTCTGAGCGTCCCCGCTTTAGGTCGGTCAGGACCGCCCAGGAATTTCTAGATGTTGTTATTGAGCGCTATTCCACTCTGTCTTCTGCCTCCGTCGGTCGCCAGATCCTGCCCCTGCTGTTTCCTGACCTCGCGTCTTTCTCCACTGTCACTGACCTAGCCGCCCACTTGCGCACGCTAGACTCGACCTGGGGCTCTGCCTTCACTGAGGCCCAGCTCCGCGTGTTCCAGCCCCCCCTCTATGCTACCCTGTACCTGCTTGCCACCCGCCTCTCTGACCGTCTTGCTACTGCCCGCGATCGTTTTCTTAGTCTCCACCCCGCTGACCTCACCCTCACTGACTTTGTCGACACCCTGTCAGCCATAGAGGCCCGACAGCGCTCTATCGCCCAGTCCAGCGGTACTGTGCCGGTCTCTATCTTTCAGGGCTATGCGCCTGCTCAGTGCACTTTCTCTGACGGCTCTGTTGCTGTGGCTGAGACAGCCGCTGCAACGCAGTTTCGTCCGGGAAAGGGCCGCCGCCCCAAGGCTGGGCGCGGTGGTGGTAGTGGCGGCGGTGTGGGTGGAGGAGGTGCTGTCGCAGGATTGCCCGCAGGGGGTGCGGAGGAGGGTGCTGGGTCTGGCACCACCGAGCAGCAGTCTCAGCAGCAGCAGCCAGTTCCACCGCAGGATCAGCAGCAGCCGCAGCCGCAGCCGCAGCAGCACCAGCCGACGCGTCAGCAGCAGCAGCAGCAGCGGCGCGTTGGTCGTCTCCCGCCCGGGTGGCCCGGAGCTGGCGGTGGCGGCGGTCGCGCTGGTCGTGCGCGTGGCGTGACGTCGGGTGGTGGCTCCGGCGATGGGCGCTGCCAGTACCAACTTCAGACCGGTCCTCGCCGTGGCCTTGTGTGCGGTAAGATCGGTCACACCCCCACCCGCTGTTTCAGTCGCCTGGACGACCTGTTTCGTCTTCGCTTCGGCCCGTCGCCCGACCTCCCCGACTGGCTCAGCTTGCTCCGCCAGGGTGTTCAGATCTTTGATATGGACATGGATGAGATTAGCTCTGCGTTGTATGTGCTGTATGTCGATGACTCTAGTGTGATTGGTTCTGCTTACCCAGTGTTGCCTTGTGTAGGTGTGCCTAGTTCAGACTCCCCTGCTGCGTCAGGCGTAGGATCTCCTGCTTTGTTTAGCCTAGGCTCCTCTCTTGCTCGTACCGCTCC
This sequence comes from Closterium sp. NIES-67, assembly GCA_027943415.1. Classification (NCBI taxonomy): domain Eukaryota; kingdom Viridiplantae; phylum Streptophyta; class Zygnematophyceae; order Desmidiales; family Closteriaceae; genus Closterium; species Closterium sp. NIES-67. The sequence continues at coordinate 109,628 of BQMB01000430.1, read as the reverse complement.
TGCCGTCACTGCCGTGCTCTCCTTCACCCTTGACTATGGCGCTTCTCGGTGCTTCTTCCATAACTCCACTACTCTCACGCCGCTTCTAGCTCCTGCCGCAGTTTCCCTGGCCGACCCTTCCTCCGGCCGTGTCGTAGCTCGTAGCCCCACTACCCTTCCCTGTCCGGCAGTTCCTTTGGGCTCACTTACAGGCCTGCACATCCCCTCGTTCTCTAGGAACCTAGTTGGTGCCGGCTGCCTCCAGGACCTTGGCATCACCACTACGTTCCCTGGTCACGAGCGGTACGCTGTCTGTACCGAGGCCGCCACAGGTGCTCCCCTCTCCACGTTCCCCCGGGACCCGGTGTCTGGCCTGTTCACACTGGACACCGCCCCCCCCCCAAGTTGTGACGTCTCCCCAAGTGCCTGTGTCTCCTCAGGTAGCTGCGTCTTGCTCGTGTCGGTCGCTCACTCACCCGACACTATTGATGCACCACCGCCTAGGTCACCCTGCCCTCCCCCGTCTTCGTCACATGTCTTAGCACGGTCTTGTTCTAGGCCTCCCTGGGTTGTTCCCTGCGCTCCCCTCCTCACCCGTGCCGCCGTGTTCCCCCTGCGTCAAGGGCCGGCTCCGCCATGCCCCTCACTCCTCCTCGTTCCCCCCCACCACCGCACCCTTGCAGGCCTTGCACATGGATGTCTGGGGCCCTGCCCCGGTTCATGGGCCGCGTCGTGAGCGTCACTTCCTCGTCCTTGTTGACAACTACACTCGTTATACCACCGTCTTTCCCCTGGAGCGGAAGGCCGACATGTCTAACGCTCTTATCCCGTGGCTGGTCTCTGCGTGATTGCACCGCGGCCTTCCTGTCTTGCGTCTTCACTCCGACCATGGTGACGAGTTTGCCTCCGGCGTCCTTGGTCGTTTCTGTCGTGCGGAGGGCATCACCCAGACGTTCACCCTGCCGGACTCCTCGCAGCAGAATGGGGTCGCTGAGCGACGCATCCGTTTGGTCATGGAGGTGGCTCGTACCTCCATGATCCATGCCAGTGCACCCCATTTTCTGTGGCCGTTCGCCGTTCGCTACGCCGCCCACCAGCATAACCTGTGGCCGCACCCCCAGCAGCCGCAGGTTTCGCCGACCCTTCTTTGGACCGGGTCCCCTGGTGACGCGTCTGCATTCCACGTCTGGGGCTTCCTTGCTCACGTTCGTGCCTCTGGCACGAACAAGCTCACTGCCCGCACCGTCCCCTGTGTCTTCCTCGGTTCCCCCTCGACTCGTCTGACTGGCACTGCTACCACCCGCCGTCTTACTGTTTCTTTCACTCTCGCGACGCCACCTTTGACGAGTCTATCTTCTTCTACTACCGCTTTCCCCACCGTGGTCCCCCGGTTACTCCCCCCCTGTTCCTGGTCCCCCCTCCCCCGGTCGCCCCTGCTCCCCCACCTCCCCGCCCTGCCCTGTTTGGTGTGTCTCACGTTACCCCCCTCCCGTCGGTTGTCCCGGTTGAGGAGTCTGCTGACTCTCGTGGCCCTGCGGCATTGCCCTTGCCGTCTGCCCCCTTCACTGTGTCTCCTCCTCTGCCTTCGCAGCCGCAGCCGCAGTTGCAGCCGCAGCCGCCGTTGTCGCCACCGCAGCAGCAGTTAGTGTCCTCTTGGGGTGCTGGCGCTGAGAAGGGTGCTCGTCATGGGGGTAGTGCCGGTGCTGAGGGGGTCTCTGGTTCAGGGGGTGTTCCTTCTAGGGGTGCTGGAGTGGAGTGTTCCGGAGGTAACCGTGTAGCAGCTGGCGGTCCAGGTGTCGGCGTCGTGCAGCCGCTGTGGCAGCGGTCGCCGCCGGTGCCCGCCCTTCGCCTGCTCGGCCTTCCCTCCCCTGACCGTGCGTCTGTGCCTCTCTTACCGTCTCCTCCTCTTCCAGTCTATGGCCCTGTGTTCCCTCCTCCGGACTCCTCTCCGGCTCGTCTTCCCCCTCGTTCCCCTCTTGTGTCTCCTCCCCTGTCTCCCAACCCGATGCCCCCGTCGCACGTCTGGGCTCGCCGTCCCTCTCGTGCCCGTCTAGCCTCCCCTGTTTCGCGTTCTCACCCTATGTTGCTTCGTTCACACATGTCTCGTCCTCCCCTCCTGCCATCGCCTCCTCCGTCCTCTCTTGTTGTCGCGCCTCTCCCGTTGTCTGACTACCTTCGTACCGCTCGTCCTCTTGTTTCTCAGATCCTTGCCTCTCTCATTACTGACCCGTCTATTCCTGTTTCGTCTCTTGTCGTTGCAGTCGCTGAACTTCGCCTCTACCCGCTGCCTTGACTACGCCACCGCTCTGGTCCCTGACCCTGCCTGTCCTCCGTCCGTCGGGGGTGCTCCTGCCCTCGGCAGTAACGTTTTGGAGGACCGACAGTACGAGCTTGCTTTCCTGTCCGAGGCTGCTCCCCATCTCTGCTCCATGTTACTAGTCCCTGAGGGTGACCCAGACGCTTTCGACATCCCGACCCCTCGTACCTACGCTGAGGCCACCTCGGGACCCTGTGCTTCTCAGTGGATGGCTGCCATGGAGCAAGAGATGGCATCTTGGAGGTCCACCGGCACCTACGTCGACGCAGTTCCCCCACCTTGGGTGAACGTAGTCGATGGCCGATGGCTCTTCAAGGTGAAGCGCTCACGTGGAGAGCCGCCTGTGTTCAAGGCGCGCTACGTAGCTAGAGGCTTCAGTCAGCGAGAGGGGGTGGACTTCTTCCAGACCTTCGCACCGACCCCGAAGATGACTACTCTTCGGGTGCTACTTCACGTAGCAGCTCAGCGCGATTACGAGCTACACTCCCTTGGATTCTCCACAGCGTTTCTTCAGGGCAGTCTACACGAGCAGGTCTACCTGCGCCGCCTTCAGGGCTTTACTGGTACCTTCCCTCCTGGGACCCAGTAGCTCCTACAGCGTCCAGTCTATGGCGCCCCGTGATTGGCACGACACACTGGGCGCCACGCTAGCTGACATGCAGTTCTTTCCGTCCTGTGCTGACCCTTCGCTCTTCGTTCGTGCTGGCCTGACCCCGTTCTACATCCTTGTTTACGTAGACGACCTGGTCTTCGCTACTGCAGACAGGGACGCGCTGGCCTTCGTGAAGGCAGAGTTGCTGAAGAGACACACTTGCACTGACCTAGGAGAACTGCGCCACTACCTTGGCCTGCAGATCTCTAGGGACAGAGCAGCGCGCACCATCACCTTGACTCAGTCACACTTGGTGCGCCAGGTCCTTCAGAGGTTTAGCCTTCAGTTCTCCTCTACATAGCCCACACCTCTACTAGTAGACCACAGGCTCTCGGCTCCTGTTCTTGAGGAGTCAGTAGAGCCCAGTGGTCCCTACGCTGAGTTGGTGGGTTGCCTCATGTACCTGATGACCTGCACTCGCCCAGGTCTCGCATACCCTCTCAGCATCCTGGCTCGCTTTGTGGCCACAGGCAGACACCGACCTCAGCACTGGTCGGCCGCTAAGAGGGTTTTGCGTTATCTTGCGAGTACATCGGGCATGGGGCTGGTGCTTGGAGGACGCAGGCCAGTGGTCCTTACTGGACACACAGACGCTTCTTGGGCAGACGACTCTAAGACCCTTAGGTCCTCCCAGGGCTGTTGTCTTAGCCTTGGTTCAGGTGCTGTTTCGTGGAGAGCTACTCGCTCGTCGTCTGTTGCCCACTCCAGCTTTGAGGCTGAGATCTACGCCGGTGCCATGGCGGCACAGGAGCTCCGCTGGCTGACCTTCTTTGCTCACCGACTAAGGTGAGCGGCCTAGCTCTGCCCCGGTCCTGTATGCTGACAACAGGGCCATGATCCTCCTGTGTCAGAAGCCTCAACTTTAGGGCAGAGCGAAGCACATCCAGCTGCGGTTCTTTCTCCTGCGCGAGCTACGGCAGCGCCGCCATGCCCGCGTAGTACACTTGGCCTCCGGTGCCAATTCAGCTGATATCCTTATGAAGGCGCTTGCGCCTAAAGATGATCAGCGGCACTGTGTACAGCTTGGTCTTGTTCCCGTAGCGTCTCATTTGCTAGGGCCTTGATTGTGTACAGACATTTATATATATATTGTTCTGAATGGCCTTGTGGCCTTTCCCAGTGGTCGGACTAGTAGTGCCGCCCTGGTCTTGCTCTTGTCTTGGTTTGCACTCGTTTGACTGGTCTTTATACCCCTGTCTCACAGGCTGGACTAGTAGTGCTGCCCTGAGCTGCTTGTCCGTTTGTTAGGCACTGCCCCTATACAGTCTAGGGGGTGTGTCAAAACATATCTTAGTATGTTATTGTAGACTGTATAGCTTTGTGCCTTAGAGGGTACAACATTAGCCTATATTCTCTTGTACTCTCACATCCTAGCTCATTCTTTTATTCTAACACTGTTTTCATGGTCAGGAAAGTTCGTTATTTACCATTTTAGGCTCACATAAACCCAAATTGCCTACCCGCAAGAAATGGGTATTGATCAAATCAAACTCCAAACTCGACGCATCTCGAGGAAATTGTAGCACATTCTATAAACTTTATCATGTGACACCTCGTTGTCAAACATGTTTAGTTATCATGCTTGTATAGACTGTATAGGGTCATCTTCTAGAGAGTACAACAGTTAGGTATATGTTTGTGTACTCTCTCACTCTAATCACAAATTTCACTGTTTGATATGGTATCACGCGTAGGTAGGATCCCCCCCCCCCCCCCCCCCCCCCCCTCACGCTTCCGCTCGCCCCCTAGCTGGGCCCCGTCGTGCTCCTAGCCCCGTCGCGACCCTCCCTAGCCCCGTCGCGACCCTCCCTAGCCCCGTCGCGCCCCTTTCTGGGCCCCGTAGCGCCCCTCCAGGGCCCCGTCGCGCTCCTCCCAGGCCTCGTAGCGCCCCTCCTGGGCCCCATTGCGCTCCTCCCAGGCCCCGTAGCGCCCCTCCTGGGCCCCATTGCTCTCCTCCCAGGCCCCATTGCGCTCCCCCCAGGCCCCGTCGCGCCCCTACCTGGGCTTGGTAGCGCCCCTCCAGGCCCCGTCGCGCCCCTCCCCAGCCCCGTCGCGCCCCTCCCAAGCCCCCCCTCGCGCCCCTTCCAGGGCCCGTAGAGCCCCTCCTGGGCCCGTAGCGCCCCTCCTGGGCCCGTAGCGACCCTCCTGGGCCCCGTCGAGCCCCTCCTGGGCCCCGTCGCCCCTGCTCGGCCCCGTCGCCCCTGCTCGGCCCCGTCGCCCCTGCTCGGCCCCGTCGCGGCCTCTCGGCCACGTGGCGCCCGCCCGGCCCCTGTCGCGGCTGCCCGGCCCCTGTCGCACCTGCCCGGCCCCTGCTCGCCCGCCCGGCCCCGTTGCCCCTGCCCGGCCCTGCTGTGTCCTGCCCGGGCCCCGTCCCTGCCGCCCGGCCTTGTCGCTGCCGCTCGGCCCCGTCGCAGCCGCCCGGCCACGTCGCAGCTGCCCGGCCACGTCGCAGCCGCCCTGCCCCGTCGCCGCCGCCCGGCCCCGTCGCAGCCGCCCGGCCCCGTCGCAGCCGCCCGGCCCCGTCGCAGCCGCCCGGCCCCGTCGCCGCCGCCCGGCCTTGTCGTGCCTGCCCGGCCCCGACGTGCCTGCCCCGGCCCTCCATACTTCCTGGTACTGTCCCCCGTTCCCCGCACCACTTTGCACCCTCCTGCACTTTCCTGCCCCGCCTTGCATCGCATTGCACCTCACTGGACCGCACTGACCGCACTGCACCGCACTGGACCGCACTGCACCGCACTGCCTCGCACTGCACCGCACTGGACCGCACTGCACCGCACTGCATCGCACTGCACCGCACTGCACTGTCCTCCACTGCCCCTCATGGCTGCTGAGCTTCGTTTTGATGCTGAGGGTCAGCCTCTGGAGTTCGAGGCGTGGTTGGCTGACCTTCGCCGCCACCTCACTGGCCAGCGGCAGGACGGCCACCCGCTTTCTGCACACCTAGACGGTATGCTCCCCTGCCCTGACCCCCCTGCTGTGCTGCCAGCTGATCCCACGCCCGCTGAGCGCGAGTCCACTGCAGCTGCTGCCCTTGCCCGCTCTGTCTGGCTTTCCCGCGATGCCCTTGCTCAGCTCGCCATTAGCAATGCCCTCCCCCCCACTGAGCGCCCTCGCTTTAGAACCATTCCTACCGCCCAGGCCTACCTCGATGCTGTCATCAAGCGCTATTCTACCCCTCCTGCTGCCTCAGTGGGTCGCCTGATCCTCCCCCTGCTCTTTCCTGACCTGGCGTCTTTCCCCACTGTCTCTGACCTCGCTGCCCACCTGCGCTCGATAGATGAGGCCTGGCGCGCTGCCTGCACTGATGCACAGCTTAGAGTCCACCAGCCTCCCATGACCTCTACCCTCTACCTCCTTGCCACCCGCCTACCTGACCGCCTTGCCGCCGCCCGCGACCAGTTCCTTAGCATCCACCCTGCTGCTCTCACCCTCACCGACTTTGTTGACACCCTGACTGCCATAGAGACTCGTCACCGCTCCATAGCCCAGGCGAGCGGTACAGTACCGGTCCCTATCTTTCAGGGTTGTGCCCCCGCTCAGTGTACCTTCTCCGACGGCTCTGTCGCTGTGGCTGAGACTGCTGCTGCAGTGCAGTCCCGCTCGGCGAAGGGCCGCCGCCCCAAGGTTGGGAGCGGCGGAGGCGGCGGGGGTGCGGGTGGGGGTAGTGGTGGAGGCGGGTCGTCCGGTGCCGGTGCGGACGTGGGGACCCTGCCCGGTCCAGCTGCCCCGCTGCCTCCACCGTTGCAGCAGCAGCAGCAGCAGCAGTCGCCGCAGCCGCAGCCTCCGCAGCAGCCGCAGCAGCCGCCGCAGACGAGGCCGGCGAGTGCTCTCCCGCCTGGGTGGCCTGGAGCGGGTGGTGGTCGTGCGCGTGGTGGTGCACCGGGTGGTGGTTCTGGAGGCGGGCCCTGTCAGTACCAGATCCAGACCGGTCCTCGCCGCGGCTTCGTTTGCGGTAAGATCGGTCATTCTACTCCTCGCTGTTTTCGTCGTCTGGACGACCTGTTCCGCCAGCGCTTTGGCCCGGCGCCCGACCTCCCGGACTGGCACAGCTTGCTTAGGCGTAGCATTAGGATTTTTGACTTGGACATGGATGCCATTGTAGCGGCCTTGCATGTGATGTATGCCGATGACTCTAGTGTGCTTCCCTCTTATTACCCCGTGTTGCCTAGTGTAGCGGTGCCTAGCGTCGACTCCCCTGCTGCGTCAGGCGTAGGATCTCCTGCTTTGCTTAGCCTTGGTGCTTCCACCGCTTCACTGCCGCCTCGCGCGACTGCTGCGCTTTCCTTCACCTTGGACTCTGGCGCCTCCCGGTGTTTCTTCCGCGACTCCACGACGCTGACGCCGTTGCCTGTTCCCGCTGCAGTTACTCTTGCTGACCCCTCCGGTGGTCCCGTCGTTGCCCGCAGTTCCACCTCCCTTCCCTGTCCGGCGGTTCCTTCAGGTTCGCTCACCGGTCTGCATATCCCCTCGTTCTCCAGGAACCTAGTTGGTGTCGGCTGCCTCCAGGACCTTGGCGTCACCACTACGTTCCCTGGTCACGAGCGGTATGCTGTCTGTACCGAGGCCGCCACTGGTGCCCCCCTTACCACTTTCCCCCGGGATCCGGTGTCCGGCCTGTTCACACTTGACACCGCGACGTCCCCGGCTGGGTCTTCCCCCCCGGTAGCTGCGTCCACCCAGGTTGCTGCCGCGTGCTCCTGTCGGTCCCTCACTCACCCGACTCTCCTTTGGCACCACCGCCTTGGTCACCCTGCACTCCCACGTCTGCGTCACATGTCCCAGCACGGTCTCGTCCTTGGTCTCCCCAGTTCGTTCCCCGAGTTTCCCTCCTCCCCCGCCCCACCGTGCACGCCTTGTGTCGAGGGCCGGCTCCGCCGTGCCCCTCACTCCTCCTCTTTTCCCCCTACCACCGCACCACTGCAGACTCTGCACATGGACGTCTGGGGCCCAGCCCCGGTCCATGGGCCGCGTCGCGAGCGCTTCTTCCTAGTGCTTGTCGACGACTTCACGCGCTACACCACCGTCTTCCCCCTGGAGCGGAAGGCCGACGTGCCTGACGTTCTCATCCCCTGGCTTGTCTCTGCTCGTGTCCACCGCGGTCTCCCTGCCTTGCGCCTCCACTCCGACCGGGGTGGCGAGTTTGCCTCAGGTGTCCTTGGTCGCTTCTGTCGTGCGGAGGGCATCACCCAGACGTTTACCCTGCCGGACTCCCCGCAGCAGAATGGGGTCGCTGAGCGACGCATCGGTTTGGTCATGGAGGTGGCTCGCACCTCCATGATCCACGCCGGTGCACCCCATTTTCTGTGGCCGTTCGCCGTGCGCTACGCCGCTCACCAGCTTAACCTGTGGCCGCACCCCCAGCGGCCGCAGGTTTCGCCGACCCTTCTGTGGACCGGGTCCCCTGGTGACGCGTCTGCGTTCCGCGTCTGGGGCTGCCTTGCTCACGTTCGTGCCTCCGGCACGGACAAGCTCACTGCCCGCACCCTCCCCTGCGTCTTCCTCGGTTTCCCCCTTGACGCGTCCGACTGGCACTTCTACCACCCGCCGTCTCACCGCTTCTTTCACTCTCGCGACGTCACCTTTGACGAGTCCGTCTCCTTCTACCGCCGCTTTCCCCACCGTGGTCCCCCGGTTACTCCCCCCCTGTTCCTGGTTCCTCCCTCCCTGGTGGTCCCTGCCCCTCCCCCCCCCCCGCCCCCCCGTCCGGCCCCCTCTGGTGTGTCTCACGTCACCCCCCTCCCGTCGGTCGTCCCGGTCGACGAGTCTTCTGACTCTGGTAGTCCTCCGGCGCAGTCCTCGCCGTCTGTCCCTCCCCCGGTGTCTCCTCCTCCACCGCCTCCGCAGCCGCCGTCGCCGCAGCTGCTCCAGGCGTCGTCTCCACCGCCGCCGCCGTTGCAGCCGTCGTCTCCGCCGCCGCCGCCGTCGCAGCCGTCGCTGCAGCCGCCGCCGCCGCCGCCGCTGTCGTCGCTGCCGCCGTTTGTGGCCTCTGGGGGTGCTGGCGTTGGGGTGGGTACTAGTCCCGGGGCTCCTGTCGTGGCTTGTCCCGGCGGACCTAGGGGTGGTACCGGTGCTGGCGGGGTTTCGGGCTCTGGGGGTGTCCCTTCTGGGGGTGCAGGTGTGGAGTGTTTGGGAGGTAGCCGTCGCGCAGCTTGTGGCCCTGGTGTTGGTGTTGTGTCGCCGCAGCAGCAGTCCCCGCCCGTGTCCGCCCTCCGTCTGCTCGACCTTCCGTCCCCTGACCCTGCGCCTGTTCCTCTCCTGCCGTCTCCCCCTCTTCCCGTCTACGGCCCTGTGTTCTCTCTGCCAGACTCGTCCCCGGCTCGTCTTCCCCCTTGTTCCCCTCCTGTGTCCCCTCCTCTGTCTCCTGACCCGACGCCGCCCTCACACGTCTGGTCTCGCCGCCCCTCTCATGCTCGTCCTGTCTCCCCTGTCCCGCGCTCTCACCCTATGTTGCTCCGTTCCCACGCGTCTCGTCCTCCCCTCCTCCCGTCTCCTCCTCCGTCTTCTCTTGTCGTTGCGTCTCCTCCTCTGTCCGACTACTTTCGTGCCGCTCGTCCTCTTGTTCCTCGGGTCCTTGCCTCTCTCGTTACCGACCCGTCTGTTCCAGTGTCGAGTCTTGACGCCCTCGTCACTGCGGTCGCTGACTTCGCCTCTACCCGCCGCCTTGACTACGCCACCGCTCTGGTCTCTCACCCTGCCTGTCCTCCGTCTGTCGGGGGTGCTCCTGCCCTCGGCAGTGACGTCCTGGAGGACCGCCAGTTTGAGCTTGCTTTCCTGTCCGAGGCTGCTCCCCATCTCTGTTCCATGCTGCTAGTCCCTGAGGGTGACCCAGACGCTTTCGACATCCCGACCCCTCGTACTTACCCTGAGGCGGTTTCGGGACCCTGGGCCTCTCAGTGGATAGCTGCCATGGAGCAGGAGATGGCATCTTGGAGATCCACCGGCACCTTCGTCGACGCAGTTCCCCCACCTGGGGTGAACGTGGTCGATGGCCGTTGGCTCTTCAAGGTGAAGCGCCCTCCTGGAGAGCCGCCTGTGTTCAAGGCGCGCTACGTGGCTAGAGGCTTCAGTCAGCGCGAGGGGGTGGACTTCTTTCAGACTTTCGCTCCTACCCCGAAGATGACTACTCTTCGGGTTCTGCTACACGTAGCTGCTCAGCGTGACTACGAGCTTCACTCCCTCGACTTCTCCACTGCCTTTCTTCAGGGCAGCCTTCACGAGCAGGTCTACCTGCGTCGCCCTCAGGGCTTTACTGGCACCTTCCCCCCTGGGACCCAGTGGCTTCTGCGGCGGCCAGTCTACGGCCTGCGCCAGGCGCCTCGTGAGTGGCACGACACTTTGCGTGCTACCCTTGCTGACCTGCAGTTCTTTCCGTCCTCTGCAGACCCCTCGCTCTTCGTTCGTGCTGGCTCGACTCCATTCTACATCCTCGTCTACGTAGACGACCTGGTCTTTGCCACTGCTGACAGGGACGCACTGGCCTCCGTGAAGGCAGGGCTGCTGAAGAGACACACCTGCACTGACCTTGGAGAGCTGCGCCGTTACCTTGGCTTGCAGATCTCCAGGGACAGAGCCGCGCGCACCATCACCCTGACTCAGTCACACTTGGTGCGCCAGGTCCTTCAGAGGTTCAGCCTTCAGTTCTCCTCCGCACAGCCCACCCCTCTTCCTCTGGACCACAGGCTCTCCGCTCCAGTTCCTGAGGAGTCGGTAGATCCCAGTGGTCCTTACGCTGAGCTAGTGGGTTGCCTCATGTACCTGATGACTTGCACTCGCCCAGATCTCGCATACCCTCTCAGCATCCTGGCTCGTTTCGTGGCCACAGGCAGACACCGACCTCAGCACTGGTCTGCCGCTAAGAGGGTTTTGCGTTATCTTGCAAGTACATCGGGCATGGGGTTAGTGCTAGGCGGACGCAGGCCAGTGGTCCTTACTGGACACACAGACGCTTCTTGGGCAGACGACGCCGAGACGCTCAGGTCTTCCCAGTGCTACTGCTTTAGCCTTGGCTCAGGTGCTGTCTCGTAGAGAGCTACCCGCTCTTCGTCTGTTGCCCAGTCCAGCTGTGAGGCCGAGATCTACGCCGGTGCCATGGCGGCACAGGAGCTCCGCTGGCTGACCTTCTTGCTCACTGACTTAGGTGAGCGGCCTAGCTCTGCCCCGGTCCTGTACGCTGACAACAGGGCCATGATCCTCCTGTGTCAGGAGCCTCGACTCGAGGGCAGAGCGAAGCACATCCAGCTGCGGTACTTCCTCCTGCGTGAGCTACAGCAGCGTCGCCAGGCTCGCGTAGTACACTTAGCCTCCGGTGCCAACACAGCTGATATCTTTACGAAGGCACTTGCGCCTAAAGATCATCAGCGGCACTGTGTACAGCTTGGTCTAGTTCCTGTAGTCTCTCACTTACTCGGGCCTTGACTTTGTACTGTCCTATATATCTGTGTGTACACTCAGACTGGACTTGTGTCCTCTTACAGTGGTTGGACTAGTAGTGCCGCCCTGTACTAGTTCTTGCCTTGCCTGTACTCCTTCTGACTGGTCTTTTAGACCCTTGTCTCAGAGGCTGGACTAGTAGTGCCACCCTGAGCTGCTTGTCTAGAACATTCCCCTATGCAGTCCAGGGGGTGTGTCAAACATGTTTAGTTATCATGCTTGTATAGACTGTATAGGGTCATCTTCTAGAGAGTACAACAGTTAGGTATATGTTTGTGTACTCTCTCACTCTAATCACAAATTTCACTGTTTGATACTCGTTTCCTTAACACGTACCATATGGGAAGTCAGCCAAAGGTTGAGCATGCAGTCGGGAAGTGAATATCAAAATGATCAAGGACTACCATTCCAATAGCTCTTCATATGCAGACAACTCTACAAATGGCGCTTATTAACTACGCAAACACCCCACTCCTCCAGCCCTACTAGCCCATCGTTGAAACCGTTAGGCAGAATCAGTGAAGCTTGGGCGGAATGACGACGGTGTCGACACCATGCACTACCACCTGCTTGTCTACATAGATAGCTGGGTCGACGATCTTGAGCCCACCACCAGCACCAGGCTTGTTGAATGTTGCAGGCTTGTCTCCGGATTTCGCCAGCGTATACTTGTAGTCAATGGTTGAAAACTGGAAAAATAGAGCAGAGCAACAGAACAAGATCAAATAAGGAATGGAGAATTTCATGTGGGTGGGAGAAGAGGAAGCACATGCGTTCGTGCGTGATACCCCCAACAGTGTGTGTTGGTGTTGAGAGGGTGGGAAACAAAGAGAGACATTTAAAGAACGAGAGAGGGAGGGCCAGGTTGGGAGGACGGAGGAAGTGTCCAAACGGCTTTGCGTGAATATCACACACGGCGCAAGTACCTGTGTAGTGTAGTCACCCCTTCCTACCTGCGTCTTGACTGGGAGTGTCTGAAAGTCAGCATTGAAGAACCGCTTCTTCAGCACGTGGTAAGAAACTATCTGCAGCAGCAGCTTGGGGTTCTTGCGGATCTTGGTGTACTGCAGGCTGCCCTTGAGCTTGCCGAACGCGCTGTTGCTCGGCACGAGCACCGTCATCTGGGAGGAAGGCAGGTACTGCCTGAGCGTGTTGTTCAGGCCTGAAAGGAAGGAGAGAACGATGAGAGAGAAAAAACAAAGCCGGGAGGGAATAGGGAAGGCTGAATATGCTTGGGGTTCTTGAGGGCCCCGAAGCAGCAGCTTGGGGTTCTTGCGGATCTTGGTGTACGGCAGGCTGCCCTTGAGCTTGCTAGACGCGCTGTTGCTCGGCACGAGCATTGTCATCTGAGCGTGTTGTTGAGACCTGGAACGGGGAGGAGAGAGGGGGTGGAAAAGGGAAGAGGCGGGGAGTGAGGGAGATGAGTAAGAGCCGGTGCAAACACCTTCATCTGGGAAGAAGAAGGCAGGTACTGCCTGAGTGTGTTGTAGAGACGTGGGGAAGGGATAGGGGGGAAGGGGTGAGGGGAGAAAGTATGCTTTTGAGCCATCTCCAGGCGGCATGGCACAACACCGTCTGCAGCTGCAGCTTGGGGTCTTTAGAGGCCTGCAGCAGCAGCTTGGGGTTCTTGCGGATCTTGGTGTACTGCAGGCTGTACTTGAGCTTGCCGAACGCGCTGTTGCCTGGCACGAGCACGGTCATCTAAGAGGAAGGCAGGTACTGATTCAGAGTGTCGTTCGGGCCTGAAGGGAGAGGAGAGAGGGGGAAGTAAGGGAGGCATGAGACTTATTCACCTCAGCCGCACGAGAGCCCAGGCGCCTCACCACGAGCACGGTCATCTGGGAGGAAGGCAGGTACTGCCTGAGCGCGTTGTTCAGGCCTGAGGGGAGAGGAGAGAGGGGGTTAGTGAGAGAAATAGTGGGGATGCAAGAGGAGAGGGGGAGGTGAGTGAGAGCTGGTGCGAGCACGCTCATCTTGGAGGCTGAGAGGAGGCGCTGGAGCTTGCTGTTGAGGGATGAGCGAAAGGAGAGAGGGGGTGAATGGGGGAGTGGGAATGGGGGTGTTCACGAGGTTTAAAAAAAGAAAAAGAAAGAAAGCAAGAATGAATGAAAGGAAGAAGCTGCTGCAGAACTCACCGGAGATCTCCCACGCGGCGAGCGCGACGGAGTAGTTCTTCTTCTTCAGCTTCCCCGTCATCTGCTCGTACCCGGTATACGCTGACGCGATCTGCGCCACACAGAGCACGCCGAAGACAGCCGAGAGGAGCACAAGAGACGCCACCGGGGCTCTCTTTGATGCTGCTGCTGGACCCATTGGAAAGTTGCCCTTCAGGAAAGTTGCCCTTCAGGAAAGTTGCCCTTCAGGAAAGTTGCCCTTCAGGAAAGTTGCCCTTCAGGAAAGCTGCCCTTCGGGAAAGTTAGACCGGGGTTGCTGCAACCCTTTTGCTGGTCCCAATGTAGTAAGGTAGTACGTTTCGACGCGCGGGTCGCGCGTTCTGCCTGGTTGCGTAAGGTGATAATAGTCGAAAGTCGAGAGTGTACAAGACTCTCTGAGCGTCGGACTCCGCGGCCACTGGGTTTGGGGACTTGGAAAAGATTGAAGCTACAAGCCTGCGAGACTCACTGATAAAGGTTCGGAACCTTGGGTGCTACTAGTCTTGTGATATCACTGATAAGAGATCCTATCGCGGCGGTACTGCTGCCTTATCTGCGGTTCCTCGAGTCACTCCAGAAACACGGTGCCGGTGTTCGCTTGAAGAGGCCGGCTTCTTGCCGCGAGAGCCGCGAGAGCCGCGACACCACTGCTGGAAACGGTGGCGAGGCGAGGTGCCACTGGTGAGAGGACTCCTCTTCGCCGGGAAGGGTGGGTGGGAGGGAGAATATACGTCTTGCGCCGCAGCCGACGTGATCTCGTCGAGCGCCGTATTGGTACAGAAAAGTACCAGGCCATAACGCTAATCCTGGACGCGACGCGACCGATGCGATGCGACGCGACGAGGCTCGACACGACACCCACCTCCTCGCAGAAAAAACCGGGACTACGTGCCAAACGTTTCCAACGGACAGCGCCCAATCGCCCACGCTCTGCGGGACATCCCTACCAACTGACTCCAACAAGCTCCAGCAATGATCGGGACGGGAAGGTTTACCCCACCACCGCCACGTCTTATCTTCCCAGCCCTGGGATTGTCGGCGTGGGTTTTTTACCCTCCCAGCCATACTTTTCCACCCTCAGGAGGGATATCCCACAGGCAATATCCCACTCGCCCGTTCCGTCCTGATTGAGTGTGGTTCAGAGAGGTCATTTGCTTTACAGAGCGGTAATCTAAAACGCGAGAGCGGTTCCAGCGTAACACCTCCCCCCCACACACGGCTTCGCAGTAAGGTGCAGTCCCTATGAAGCGGAAAGCCAACACCAATTCTACAGCTGTTCAAAACTTCTTTGCTATTAAATGGTTAAAACGTTACTTCAATCTCAACTATATATGTTAGAAGCTCTAGAAATGGGACTATACATTGGCAGGGACAGGCTAGTGGCAATACATAAAATACATAAATGTTTCAAGAGGATGTTATGCATGGAAGTGTAGAGAAAGGATGCCCACATCCTCCCCACCCCCACCCCTTCCCCCTCCCCTCCCTCCTTCCCTCTCCCAGCACAGGAGGAAATTCCAGCCCACTAAGAAACAGCATCACTTAATCTTGGGTGGGATGACGACAGTGTCAACGCCATGCACGATCACCTGGGGGTCCACATAGAGGTCCGGGGCAATTATCTTGAGCCCACCAGTGGCCCCGGGCTTGGCGAATGCTGCTGGCTTGGTCCTGGTCTTCACCAGCACGTACTTGTAGTCAAGGGTTGCAAACTGGGGAAGCAGACGAAAACAAGAGCCCAGGGAGGGACAGACAGGTGAGGGAAATGCAGAGTCAGCATTTTCAGCATCTGGCTTGGTTCTGGTCTTGACCGTCGTGAACTTGTAGTCGATCCTTGCAAACTGGTGTGGAGAAAAAGAGGTAAGGCGGAAAAGCGAGGGAGAGCCGGAGGCGGAATGCAGAGCCTGCTTTTCTCTACTTAACGAGACCATAATTTCAGTCTATTGTTACAAGCTGGGCAAGGCACGAGCAAAGGAGGGAGGGGAAGGGAGGGACAATTGCGGGTCCTCTTTGAGTCAACTCATTGACCAAACCTCCCTCGATTTAGTCATGTGCCGTGGGAGGGAG
This sequence comes from Closterium sp. NIES-67, assembly GCA_027943415.1. Classification (NCBI taxonomy): domain Eukaryota; kingdom Viridiplantae; phylum Streptophyta; class Zygnematophyceae; order Desmidiales; family Closteriaceae; genus Closterium; species Closterium sp. NIES-67. Next base: position 94,030 of record BQMB01000430.1, on the reverse strand, counting down.
AGATGGGGAGGGAGGGGAAAAAAGAGAGGTAAGGGACGGACATGGGTGTGCATGAGATGGCGGGAAGGAGGGAGGGAGGGATGGAAGGAGGAAGGGGGGAGAACGAGAGGTGGGGGGAAGGGACGGAGAATCAAAGATTAACTAGACACCTTGCTTCCGTACCTGGGTCTTCACCGGCAGCTTTTGGAGGGTGGAGTTGTAGAAGCGCTGCTTGAGGACGTGGTAGGACATGATCTGCAGCAGCGCCTTGGGGTTCTTCTTGAGCTTGGAGTACTGGAAGCTGCCGGTGAGCTTGCTGAATGCGCTGTTGCGCGGCGCGAACACGGTCAGTTTGGAGGTCGGGAGATACTGCTTAAAGGTGTTGTTCAGGCCTGGGGAAGAGAGGGGGGTGAAAACGAGGGAGACATGAGGGAAGACATGAGAGGAGCAGCATGGCCCGAGCACGGTCAGTTTGGAGGTCGGGAGATACTGCTTGAAGGTGTTGTTCAGGCCTGAGGGAGAGAGGGGGGTGAAAACGAGGGAGACATGAGAGATGACATGAGAGGAGCAGCATGGCCCGAGCACGGTCGATTTCGAGGTTGGGAGGTATAGCTTAAAGGTGTTGTTCAGGCCTGAGGGAGAGTTGGTGATGGCGGGGAAGAGGGAGGAGGAAGAGAGGTGGGGGGGGAGAGAAGGAAAGAGAGGAAGATGAAGGATAGGCGGGAGAACGGTCATCTGGAAGGCTGGGAGGTACTGCTTGAGGGTGTTGTTCGGGCCTGGGGGAGAGTGGGGGTGGGGGAGGAGTGGGGGGGGGGGGGGAGGGGGAGAGCGGGGAGGGGAGGAAGATAGAAAGGAAGATGAACCCTGAGCGGGGCGGGGGGGACCTGCCACGCGGCGAGTGGCTTCTCCGCCTCACCAGAGACCTAGACCGGCCACTCGGCGAGCGGCTTCTCCGCCTCACCAGAGACCTAGACCGGCCACGCGGCGAGCGGCTTCTCCGCCTCACCAGAGACCTAGACCGGCCACGCGGCGAGCGGCTTCTCCGCCTCACCAGAGACCTAGACCGGCCACGCGGCGAGCGCCGTGCTGTAACGCTTCATCTTGAGCTCCAAAAGGTTTCAGCACGTTAAAAAAAAAGGGGGGGGGGGGGGGGGGGGGGGTATGGAGGGGGGGGGGGGGGGGTATGGAGAGGGGGGAGGGAGGAAACTGTAACAGCTCACAGCTTTCAAGATAACACTATGGAAACCAAAGCTGTTCTTGACTCACCAGACACCTGCCACGCGGCGAGGGCCGTGCTGTAACCCTTCGTCTTAAGCTTCGCTATCATCTGCTGGTACCCGGTATAAGCTGAGGCGACTTGCGCCAGGAAGAGCACGCTGACGACAGCAAGGATCAGAGGAGTCGCCACGCCTCGCTTTGATACTCGAGCCATTGAAAAACAGAAGTTTTAAAGCGGCGAAAGGTGATAGTCCCGATCTGAATACTCTCCTACAGCTAAAACGGGAAAGGGGGTTAGTTACACACAGCCGCTGATGCGGGCTTAGAAACCTACAAGGCGTAAAAATGTTTTATTGTCCAGCGAACCGACTGAACTAACGGACTTTACGAACCGACTGTACGAAGAGACAGAATGAAGAGACAACAAACGGAGAGACTATGACCTGACTACTACAGTATATGCTTGACCAAAGGTAAGTGGAGACTGAACAAACGAGGCGTTACTAGTGAACACAGACTTACTCGTAATCAACATACGCGGCTCAATTCACAATGATGGGGGTGGGCTGACGACGATGATGATCAGATGGGTGGAGGGAGGCAAGAAGAACAGCAATACAGTACCCTACAACAGGCACACCTGGTGTAAAGGCGTGTCTTAAGCGTTCATTTACCATTTTGATAAGGTTTCAGTTACCCGTTTTGGCAATGTAACTCTCAAAAATACAAGTTAGGGGGATGCAGGTTACAGAGCACGCCGTCCAGGGTTGTAGGGCGAACGTGTGACAGTACTGAAGAAAAAACACCCCGGCATGCTAGTGGGGCAGAATCGTAACATTGTTCGCATCCCCCAACCAGAACCCAAACCACCGAAATTTGCGGCCACGACATTTCTAAGCCCGAGTGGATTTCGCCAGGGCCTTTTCCCTCGCTTCTTGTGACTTCGTTGAGAATGTAACCTGCTAACGGGAATTGCTTTTCGCGCAGTACACTTTGGCTTCCGACAAATGGTTCTGAGACCCTCGGGAGCATTTGTGCGCGAAGGTTGGGGTCGGTGGTTGGACCTGATTCTGTTCTTGTTCGAATTCGAGGACCGTTTGCCGAACTGGGCTTTGTGACGTTTCGGCACGTCTTTTCTGCCAAATAAACGGTTAGGACACGCCCTAGCAAAGTGATTGGCCACTGGGCTGGAGGAGAGTGCTTGTGTGTAACGAAATGGCCATGACTAAGCAGTGGCAGCACGGCAGGACGTGCAGGTTGAACAACTGAACAGCACCGCAAAACAGGAGGTTGAGAGGGGATGTATTGCGGTGTAACAAGTATTAAAACGAGTATAGCTCGGTTGGGAAGAAATGGCTTGGGTTCGGTGTGATTGTGGTTGGGCATCACCGACACGTGTGGGAAGGGCGGGGTGGAAGGTTCCATTCGTGGGGAGGTACAGTACGGCGCGGAGGGGCACGACACGACTGGTCAGGGCGGGACGTGTCAGCTTGGCAGTGCTTCCCACGGCGCACATCGGTTACCGGGGGATCCCGGCGTGCACGTCGCCATCGAACCAGAGAGGAGTCCGTTACCGTCAGGAATGTAACATCATGCGACAATGCCAGAGAGTTTGTGCAGCGCTGGCGCGTCAGCACCGTAACCTTCCAACCAGTAGGTTTCCCTCTGGGCGCGTCGCTATTGGGTTCTTCTTTGCACTATTGAACATTTAAAACCCGATCTCAGGGGTGGGTGGGGGGCTGGGGGGGTGTGGGGGGGGGGAGGGGGTTGGGTGGGTAGCGTGACTCGCGTCACTCAGGGGTGTCTTTCAAGTTCAGTGTGGCAGGTATTTTGGGACACCAAGTGCCACGCGTTTCATCCGTCCATTTCTTTCAGATTACCATCTGACGGCGCGAAAAGAGTGTTTTTCCCCCAATCAATCGAAGTGTAATCTTAGCCGTCAAACTGTGTGTTTACAAATCACGAATTCGCGGGATGAAACACCCTCGCGATTCTCCGCAAATTTCGTACAGGCCGAGGCTCGAAGTTCATACGCACTGGGTATGAACAATTTGGGCCGCGGGTTGTAAGTGGGTGGTAATTACTTTCAATGTGAATGGATGGACCCCATGGTGGCTTCTACAAATTGAGAGAAAAAAATAAAAATCGTCCTGATTCTTCCATTCCCATATTAACAGCACGAGTCCAGAACGAGCACGCTGCCCTCAGGGATTCAGCAAATGAGTGCTGTGTTAGGAGGAATGTTGTGATGCCAAGACACATTACGCATCGGTGTTCAGTAAAAGGGAAGGCCAATTCCTTCAAAATTCCGGACAACACAGCCTAGGATGCATCGTTGTTTCCTGCCACGTATGGATGCCAGCACCAAGTGATGGACAAAATGCACAAAAGCAAATGCTCCCCCTCCCCCCCCTCCCCCCCACACCCCCTCCTCTTCCCCACTCCAGCCCATCCAAGGGCAGCATTATTGAATCTTGGGTGGGATGACGACGGTGTCGACGCCATGCACAATCACTTGGGGGTCCACATAGAGGTCCGGAGCAACGATCTTGAGCCCGCCAACAGCCCCGGGCTTGCTGAATGATGCTGGCTTGGTTCTGGTCTTCACCAGCACGAACTTGTAGTCGATGGTGGCAAGCTGGAGGATGCACCGGGTAAGGAGCAGGGAGAAAAAGAAAAGGAAAAGGAATGAGAAGGATAAGGAAAAGGAATGAGAAGGATAAGGAAAAGGAATGAGAAGGAAAAGGATAAGGAAAAGTCTGCTTTCGAGGCGTCTTATGCGTGCGGTTCTGGTCTTCACCATCACGAACCTGTTGTCAATGGTGGCAAGCTGGAGGATGCATCGGGAAAGGAGGGGAGCGAAGGAAATATTGTGACTTTTGAGTCGACTCAAAAGTCACCTAATATTGTGTCTATGTTTAGTCTTTCTCCCTGGGGCCTTGACAGCCGAGTTTTGAGGCGCCTCAAAACCTGGGGCCTTGACAGCCGAGTTTTGAGGCGCCTCAAAACCTGGGGCCTTGACAGCCGGGTTTTGAGGCGCCTCAAAACAAGGGGGCCTTGACAGCCGAGTTTTGAGGCGCCTCAAAACCTGGGGCCTTGACAGCCGGGTTTTGAGGCGCCTCAAAACAAGGGGGCCTTGACAGCCGAGTTTTGAGGCGCCTCAAAACCTGAAGCCTTGACAGCCGAGTTTTGAGGCGCCTCAAAACCTGGGGCCTTGACAGCTTCCCTAAGTGGAGTTTACACACCAGCACCATGCTACGGCATTTACCCATCCAACTCTTTATTCTCCATTTTCGTTTCGGGTCATTTAACTGCAGTGAAGACTAGCAGGCGCACCTGTGCCTGCACTGCAGTCAACCCATAATTTAGGTTAGTCAAATCAAATCAACACCTTGGGGTGCACCTCTGAAATACACTTACGGTTCTTCCCACCCACCCTCAAGACTCTTCTCAACTCAGCTACCCTTGAAGAAGCTCCCTTCAAATTACTATTCTCTTACCAGCGTCTTGACTAAAACCACGTGGAGGGTCGAGTTGGAAAGCTGTTACTTGAAGACGCGTTCTTTTTCTTCGCACCTGAGTCTTCCCCTGCTCTTACCTGCATTTCGACTGGGACCGCCTGGAGGGTGTCTAGTCACAGAACCATCGACAGGAACGGCCAGGAGGACCGAGTCTTCCGCTGCTGCAAGACGTGCTGAGCAATCACCTGCACCAGAGACTTGGGTTTCTTCTCACCTACCCTTGAGGTCCTCAACACTGCACATCACACCAGAGGCTTCCCTGTTCGCACCTGCATCGTGACTGGCACCGACAGCAGGGTCGAGTCTTAGAACGGCTGCTGCAAGACGTGGTGGGCAATCACCTGCAGCAGCTTCTTGGGTTTCTTCTCACCTAACCGTTAGGTCCTCCCATTCCATGTTCTTCATACCTGAGCCTTCAACCGATCTCGCCTTAAATCTCCCCTGTTCTAACCTGCACCTTGACTAGCAGCGCCTGCAGCGTCAAGTCATAGAACCACTGCTTGATAACATGGTAAGCCATTATCTGCAGCGCCGCCTTGGGGTTCTTCTCAGCCACCCTCAAGGCTCTACTCTTCAATCCTCCCCTGTTCTCCCCTGTCCTCCCCTGTTCTCCCCTGTTCTCGCCTTGGGGTTCTCGTCACCGACACTAAGGGTCCTCACGACTGCACGTCATACAAGAGTCTTCCCCTGTTCGCACCGGCGTCTTGACTGGAAGAGCCTGCACCGTCAAGTTGTAGAACCGCTGCTTGCAAACGTATGAGCAGCAGCACCTGGGGGTTTCTCGTAATCACGCCTTCATACCTACGCATTAATCACACCTTCCTACCTGCGTCTTGACTGGCAGCGCCTGGAGGGTGGAGTTGTAGAAGCGCTGCTTGAGGACGTGGTACGCCATGACCTGCAGCAGCGCCTTGGGGTTCTTTCTCACCTACCCTTGAGGTCCTCAAGATTGCACATCACACCACACCAGAGACATCCCTGTTCTCACCTGCGTCTTGACTGGCAGCGCCTGGAGGGTGGAGTCGTAGAACCGCTGCTTCGAGACGTGGTACGCCATGACCTGCAGCAGCGCCTTGGGATTCTTCTTCAGCTCGGAGTACTGGAAGCTGCCAGTGAGCTTGTTAAAGGCGCTGTTGATTGGCGCGAAGATAGTCATCTTGGAGGTTGGGAGGATCTCCTTGAGGGTGTTGTTGAGACCTGCGGTAAAGAGAGGGGGGGGGAGTAGAGAGGCATCAATGAGGGAACGATTTCAGGAGCCCGTCCAAGGTCATCTTGGAGGTTGGGAGGAATTGCTTGAGGGTGTTGTTCAGACCTGCGAGGTCGGGGAGGGAGGGGGAAGAAAGGGAGATAAAGAGAGGGAGATGAGAGAGGGAGATGAGAGAGGGAGATGAGAGAGGGAGATGAGAGAGGGAGATGAGAGAGGGAGATGAGAGAGGGAGATGAGAGAGGGAGATGAGAGAGGGAGATGAGAGAGGGAGATGAGAGAGGGAGATGAGAGAGGGAGATGAGAGAGGGAGATGAGAGAGGGAGATGAGAGAGGGAGATGAGAGAGGGAGATGAGAGAGGGAGATGAGAGAGGGAGGGGAGATGAGAGAGGGAGATGAGAGAGGGAGATGAGAGAGGGAGATGAGAGAGGGAGATGAGAGAGGGAGATGAGAGAGGGAGATGAGAGAGGGAGATGAGAGAGGGAGATGAGAGAGGGAGATGAGAGAGGGAGATGAGAGAGGGAGATGAGAGAGGGAGATGAGAGAGGGAGATGAGAGAGGGAGATGAGAGAGGGAGATGAGAGAGGGAGATGAGAGAGGGAGATGAGAGAGGGAGATGAGAGAGGGAGATGAGAGAGGGAGATGAGAGAGGGAGATGAGAGAGGGAGATGAGAGAGGGAGATGAGAGAGGGAGATGAGAGAGGGAGATGAGAGAGGGAGATGAGAGAGGGAGATGAGAGAGGGAGATGAGAGAGGGAGATGAGAGAGGGAGATGAGAGAGGGAGATGAGAGAGGGAGATGAGAGAGGGAGATGAGAGAGGGAGATGAGAGAGGGAGATGAGAGAGGGAGATGAGAGAGGGAGATGAGAGAGGGAGATGAGAGAGGGAGATGAGAGAGGGAGATGAGAGAGGGAGATGAGAGAGGGAGATGAGAGAGGGAGATGAGAGAGGGAGATGAGAGAGGGAGATGAGAGAGGGAGATGAGAGAGGGAGATGAGAGAGGGAGATGAGAGAGGGAGATGAGAGAGGGAGGGGAGATGAGAGAGGGAGATGAGAGAGGGAGATGAGAGAGGGAGATGAGAGAGGGAGATGAGAGAGGGAGATGAGAGAGGGAGATGAGAGAGGGAGATGAGAGAGGGAGATGAGAGAGGGAGATGAGAGAGGGAGATGAGAGAGGGAGATGAGAGAGGGAGATGAGAGAGGGAGATGAGAGAGGGAGATGAGAGAGGGAGATGAGAGAGGGAGATGAGAGAGGGAGATGAGAGAGGGAGATGAGAGAGGGAGATAGAGAGAGGGAGATGAGAGAGGGAGATAGAGAGAGGGATGGTGCGACGATAGTCATCTCCCTCTTGGAAGTAGGGAGATACTGCTTGAAGGAGTTGTTGAGACCTGAGGGAAAGAGAGGGGGGAGAGAGTAGAGAGGCATGAATGAACGAACGATTTCAGGGGCCCGTCCCTGATTTCAGGGGCCCGTCCCTGATTTCAGGGGCCCGTCCCTGATTTCAGGGGCCCGTCCCTGATTTCAGGGTCATCTTGGAGATAAAGAGAGGGGGATTGAGAGAGGGATGGCCCGAGCACGGGCAAGAGCACGGGCACGAGCACGAGGTTGGGAGGTACTGCTTGAGCGTGCTGACGAGATCTGGGCGTGTTGTTGAGAGCTGAGGGAGAGAGCCGGGATTCGGGAGGCATGGCGATAAGGTAAAATTGCAGGCATCCCTTTCAGTGGCGCAAGCACGGTCAGTTGCGAGGCAGAGTGACGGCACTCAAGAGAGTTGCATTGGTTTTTGAAATTTCTCAAAAACCGTTTGCGAGGTACGGAGATGCCACCCGAGAGTGTTGTTGAGACCTAAGGAAAGAAGAGAGAGATGAGATAGCTGAGAGAGAGAGAGAGAGAGAGAGAGAGAGAGAGAGAGAGAGAGAGAGAGAGAGAGAGAGAGAGAGAGGGAGAGAGAGAGGGAGAGAGAGAGGGAGAGAGAGAGGGAGAGAGAGGGAGAGGGAGGGAGAGAGAGAGAGAGAGAGGGAGAGGGAGGGAGGGAGAGAGAGAGAGAGGGAGAGGGAGGGAGGGAGAGAGAGAGAGAGAGAGAGAGAGAGAGAGAGAGAGAGAGAGAGAGAGAGAGAGAGAGAGAGAGAGAGAGACGGCGTAAGCACCGTGATCTGAGAGGAGGGAGATACCGCTTGAGAGTGTGGTTGAGACCTGAGGGAAGAAGAGAGAGGTGAGATAGAACTATAGAGAGAGGGACGGCGGAAGCACGGTGATCTGTTTTTGAGTCGACTAAAAAACAGACTCATTACACACAGAGGAGGGAGATACGCGCTTGAGATTGTGGTTGAGACCTGAGGGTGCGAGGGGAGAAGCAGGGAGGCCTGAACGGATCGGGTGCGGAAGGAGGGTGAGAAACAGGTTCGTAACCATTGTCAAATGCTACTAACGTTGTGACTGGCTAATCCCCGACTCAGGAGACTGCTTCTGAGTCGACTCAAAGGCAGACTCTTTACACGCGGTTTTTACATTGACAATATACTTGTTGCAGGGAGGCCTGAACGGATCGGGTGCTGAAGCAGGGAGGACAATGGTTCTTAACCATTGTCGAATGCGATCAACGTTGTCACTGGCTGATCCCATTAGACAGTAGGGCGAATATCATTGATAATAATAATCCCATTAGAGAGTAGGACGAATGTCATTGATCATAACCGCTGTTATCATCGATGCCCATTTGACGGGCCAGTATCGACATGTCAGACGCGACCGCTCGTTACAATCACTTCAGCGAAGTGCATCAGGCGCCTCGAATCGTGATTGCAATCACCCTACGGATGTGGGAGCGCTTACTGCTGCGACGAACTGCCGCCATAGCGTAATGCATGGTCCGGCTCCTGTACGCTATTTAAAAGTGACTTTTGACACCTCATAGTGCACGGTCCGGCTCCTGTACGCTCTCTAGAGGGCTCTAAGAGATCGCTTCAGAATGATTCCCCTTGTTCCCTTCAAGGGGGACGGTGCTCGTCTTTTCGAAACAATGAACAGAGAGGGAAAGCGAAATAAAGTACCAACCGCGGCTTTTTCCAACTCACCAGACGTCTTCCAGGCAGCGAGCGTGGTGCTAAAACCCCTTGTCTTCAGCTTCGCTACCATCTGCTGGTACCCGGTATAGGCTGACGCGGCTTGCGCCACGCAGAGCACGCTGACGGCAGCGAAGAGCAGCAGGGCCGCCGAGCCCCTCATTGATGCTCGACCCATTGATTTCAGGAAGTTCGGGAAATCGCGAAAAAGGTGAATCTGGTAATAATGCCCTAATGCGATTGGACTCGAGAGTCGACGATGCAGTTTAGAATCTACGAAACCTCGCGGCCTCAGGCTAGTAGTGATCCTTGTTCTTCTTCGACCAGCTTGTTCTTCTTCGACCAATGCTAACAGTAGGGTCGTCTTGGTGTGCAGATAATAGAGTCCGAGGTGGGAGCTGCGTCGTGCGTGCGGTACAAATAATAGCTACGAAAATGCTAGCATGAAACGAGACGAGAGGTCGAGTTTCTGACGCATACGCATCGTGCAAACTGTAATAAGCAGGTGAGTTTGGGCGGATAAGCAAAGCGCCTGGCGGATGGGTGTTGATGTGTCGTGGGGGCCTGCCTGGCCTGGGAGACCAGTCACCACCACACAAGCGGGAGGAAGTGGCAACGACGCTCGCAGGGGCAGCGGGGGCAGCGCAGGGGGGTGCGGACTGGGCAGGGCAGAACGCGGGTTCGGTCGGATAAAACAAAATCAGCAGGCAGGTCAAGCAGGAGAGTGTAGAGAGACGAGAACCACCCACCCCACCCCATCCCACCGCCAGTAGGGCAGGTAAAACTTTATTTTCCCAAATTTGCTGGTTAAACTGTCTCCGGTCCGGTGCTGTTCCGTGCCGAACGGTGCCTGGCTACTTCTTGACGTGAGATGCGGCGCGTCCATCTCAGCTCTACATGGGGGAAACTCCTGCGGCGCGACCGAACCCAAACCTGGCTGCCTTACCTGTGCCAACCAAGCAGGTCCAGGTGACGGTGACATTTTACCCATTTACAAATGTTTACAAAAAAAACCCCACTTTCTCTGGCTACCCAGAACGCTTGCGAAATGCTATAGTGAGTCTGGCGAAGTGCCTGAAGCATCTTTGAGACCACCTCTCGCTGGACACCAACCACTGTCTCACAACAGGCTGAACACACCTGCCCAAAACTCATCTTCCGGGAAGTGTGACAGCGAGAACTCCGTCATTCCAGATTTTGGTTTGGGAGTGGTTCGGGCCACGACAGCAGGGGGTGTGGCTTGCAAGCAGTCAAAGCCCTCATTCTTGCGTGGAGATATTACAGCCAATCAGGTAGTGACGTAAAGCTTGTGGTTGTCGGTGGGGGTGAGTCAGCTCTGACAGCACCCTGGCCAACCAGCATGATTTTGCGCTGTGTCGGCCCTCTGAGAAGTTTCTAGAAGTGGTGCCTCAGGATCTGGTTACCCGAACCAATATTCCTGACGAGATTTGTTAGCACATCCTTGCAGCTGAGCTGTCACACTTCCATTCGGTTCTGCCCACTCCCCAACCCCCTTTCCAGATCACTCCAAGAGACCTGTACACCTTAGCTCACACCTCGCTGAAACACTCGCGGTTCGTGAATCTACGAAATGCACGATCAAGCAGTTACATCAATAAGGTGCTGGCGAAGATCCTTGTGCCAGAGTCTTCCAGAAGGAGCATTCGCAGATTTCGCGGACCTGGCGAGTTCATGGAAATGCGAATGCATCTTTCTTGCTGATGTCAGCATCCTAGGGAATTTCTGCCTGCCTGGCCTTTTCAGGAATAGGAGAAGAAGCAAATCGATTTCTTCAACCCAGCATCACACAAATCTCAAGGGTGTTGGAGGCATTCAGAAAGCCAGGAACAACAATTTCCGCTGGTAGATAGAAACCAGAAAGCCAGATAGATCTGACTGGAGATCCCAAGCCATGGCTGCCGTTCACCACCTCCAGTCTGCTGTTGCGTCGGCTTTTCCCAGCATCCGCACGCCACTCCGTGCTGCTGCTAGGCAGCTGCATTCGGCGTCGTTCGCCGGATGCAAGGCTGCTAAGCTCAGCCAAGCCTCTCCGCTGCAGTCAGAATTCCTGGGCTCTGGTTTCAATGTACGGTGACTTCTGCCTCTCAAATTTATGTTGGCCTTCAAGGGGGATGCCATTCCGTAAAATAGCATCTGGAATGGTTTCGAAATGGTTCTGACTAGCATTTTGAATGGTTTTGAACTCGATTTTACGATCTGTGTGTCCACTGTTCAGGCAGCTCCTGCTCAACTGAACGCGAATGCATTCGCGAGGAGGTCAGCGTTTTTGTTCTTGAGACATCTCAAATATAATCATACGATTTATGCATCCCCTCTGATCAGGCCGCTCCTGCTCAGCTGAGCGCGAATGCATTCGCGAGGAGCTCAGCGAGCTCCACCGGCGCTCGTGCGTCTGCTGACGTGGAGCAGCTGCGTGGCGCCAGGGACGAGATCAAGGAGCTCATCAAGAGCAAGTACTGCAACCCCATCCTGGTACGACGGAAGTGGTGTCTTCTCATTCGTGCGTCGTGCCAGGGACGAGATCAAGGAGCTCGTCAAGGGCAAGTACTGCAACCCCATCGTGGTACGAGAATGCTATTATTTCATCCTTGAGTAAAGTAATGTTGCTGAAACTGTTACTCACTGAGAGCAGCCGCGAGGAGCCAGGGACGAGGTCAAGAGACGCATCAAGAGCTAGCACTGTAACCCTATCCTGGTAAACAATTGCTGGTTTTTGCAATGTCGCGCGAATCGTTGCTCACTAGGATCAGCTGTAGGAGCCAAGGACGAGATCAAGAAGCTCGCCAAGAGCAAGTACTGCAACCCCATCCTGGTTCGAGAACGCGTTTATTTCATCATAGAGTAAAGAAATGTTGCTGAAACTGTTGCTCACTAAGAGCAACTGCGCGGGGACAAGATCAAGACGCTCATCAAGAGCAAGCATTGCAACCCCATCCTGGAGCATTGCTGGTACGCAATTGCTGGTAATCAACCGCAATTGCTGCAGTGAAACTGTACCGGAATCAGCTTGGTTGTACGAAAATGGCGTCAGCAGTGGCAAAGGGTTAACAAGAGGTGTTTTAGTTCTGTCCTCCCCATCTTTACCACGTCTACGTGCCTACGAGTGGCCCACGGCTTGTGACGTTGATACACTAGACCGCAACTGCCACTTCTCTCCCTCTCCTCCCCCCCCCCTTCTTCTCCTCTCTCCCCTCCCCTTCCGCAGCTCCTTCCCGTGTCTCTTCATAGATCCGTCTGGGCTGGCACGACGCCAGCACATACACCAAGAGCATCTCCGAGTGGCCCATCCACCTCCCCCCCCACTTCTCCCCTCTCCCCTCCTCCTCAACTTCTTCCCGTGTCTCTTCATAGATCCGTCTGGGCTGGCACGACGCCGGCACGTACACCAAGAGCATCTCCGAGTGGCCCAAGGCAGGTGGCGCGACCGCCAGCATCCGCTTCAAGCCCGAAATCGAGCATGGCGCCAATGCAGGTACGAACCGACTCTGCAGGGTGTTTTTGAACCACCCTGCAAAAACACCCTGCAAAATCGAGCATGGCGCCAACGCAGGTGTGAACCGACTCTCGTTTATAGTAAGCGACTCTCGAGGCGCCTCCAGCGGCGCCAATTCCAGCTTCGGCTTCTAGCCCGAAATCCAGCACGGCGCCAACGTCGGTACGGCCCTTATGGGGCGACACTCGTAGCAGCGAATCACTTTTGAGGTGCGCCAAAAGTCGCCACTGCCAGCACCCGCTTCTAGCTCGAATTCGAGCATGGCATGGCGCCAACGCAGGTACGCATTGGCGATCTACACAAGGCGCTTCCTATTCTTATGCCGCTTTTCCTGGCCTGTTCCACGCCACTCTCCTGTCTGCTGACACTGACACTTGACCTGTAGAATCCCCCCCTTCCCCACACACACAGGACTCGCTGGGGCCATTGCCCTCCTGGAGCCCATCAAGCAGCGCTACCCCGCTGTCAGCCACGCCGATCTCTGCCAGCTCGCCCCGTATTGACTCTCTCTCATCTGCATCTGTCCTCCCCCCCTCCCTCTCCCCCCTTCCTCCTTCAGGCCTGGCCAGCGCCATCGCCCTCTTGGTGCCCATCAAGCAGAAGTACCCCGCGGTCAGCTACCCTGACCTCTTCCAGCTCGCCCTCGATTACCTCTCTCTGATATGCATCTCTTCTCAAATCCCCTCTCTCCCTCCCCCCTCCTCTCCGTTTCACCCCCAGGTCTGGCCAGCGCCCCCCTGCTGGAGCCCATCAAGCAGAAGTACCCCGCTGTCAGCTACGCCGACCCCTCTGATCTGCCTTCATCCATGCTCCTCCTTCCCCCTCCTTCAGGCCTTGCCAGCGCCATCGCCCTGCTGGAGCCCATCAAGGAGAAGTACCCCGCCGTCAGCTACGCCGACCTCTTCCAGCTCGCCAGCGCCACGGCGGTCGAGGTCCGTGCCTCTCCTCGCAGCCTATGCTCTTGCTGATTCTTAGCGCGCCCTTTTCCACGTCAGCCTCCTTCTGACGCGTGCCAGCCCAGTAGCGCCACACATGGCGAGGGCCGTACCTCATCACCATTCACGTCCGTGGCGCGTGGGAACTCAACTGAGTTTCTAGAGTTCTGAGAAACCACTCGAACCTCCAGCTGTTTTTGAGGCGCCTCAAAAATAGACTCCAACTGTTTTTGAGGCGCCTCAAACGTAGACTCCAACTGTTTCTGAGGCTCCTCAAAAGTAGACTCCAACTGTTTTTGAGGCTGCTCAAATGTAGACTCCAACTGTTTTTGAGGCTCCTCAAAAGTAGACTCAACTGTTTTTTAGGCTCCTCAAAAGTAGACTCCAACTGTTTTTGAGGCGCCTCAAAAACAGACTCCAACTGTTTTTGAGGCTCCTAAAATTAGACTCCAACTGTTTTTGAGGCTCCTCAAAAGTAGACTCCAACTGTTTTTGAGGCTCCTCAAAAATAGATTCCAACTGTTTTTTAGGCTCCTCAAAAATAGACTCCAACTTAGACTCTTCATGCGTGGCGCATGGAAACGTAGCTGAGCTTTTAGAGTTCTGAGAAACCACTCAAACCTCCAACTGGTTCTCCCCAGACACTTGTACGCCAGAGGTGGATGAGAGGGAGAAGCTTGTGCTTCTAGACCCCCTGCCCAGACACTTGTGACTTTTTTATGTCACTTCTTCTGTATCCGTTGATCTGTCAGCTGATCTGTCAGCTCGCAAGGATTCAAGTTCCCCATGAGGTATGGCCGTGTGGACTTTTGTGCGCTCTCTCTGCTCTCTCTGCTCTCTCTGCTCTCTCTGCTCCCTCAGCTCGCAGGAGGCCCCAAGATCCCCATGAAGTACGGCCGGGTGGACGCATCGGGACCCGAGGACTGCACTCCCGACGGCACCCTCCCCGGTATGCCCCCATTCTTCCTGCTTCCCCTCCGCTTCCTCCTCCGATTCCTCCCTCCTCTTCTCCTCCTCCTCCTCCTCCTCTTCCTCCTCCTCCTCTTCCTCCTCCTCCTCCTCCTCCTCCTCCTCCTCCTCCTCCTCCTCCTCCTCCTCCTCCTCCTCCTCCTCCTCCTCCTCCTCCTCCTCCTCCTCCTCCTCCTCCTCCTCCTCCTCCTCCTCCTCCTCCTCCTCCTCCCCCTCCTCTATTTTTCTTGGGGTTTCTTCCTCCAGAACCCACCGTCCTGCTCATCTGCCCAACTTCTTGAAACAAACCCCATTATTCCCCCATTGATCCTCACCCCGCATTGATCCCCATCCGCATCCCGTCCCATCAATCCCCATCTTCTATCGAATTGTCCATCATTCCTCACGCTTATCTCTCGGATACAATTTCTGTTGGCTACGTTCCAACAGATGCCGGCCCACCATCTCCTGCTGACCACCTGCGCAAGGTCTTCTACCGCATGGGGCTCGATGACAAGGTGATTACACAGCAGCGTGATTATGCAAGGTGGTTATACATTCTGTGACCATGCAGGGCAAGGTGTTATAAAGGGGAAGGTCTTCTACCGCATGGGGCTCGATGACAAGGTGTGATTATATACAGTGGCGTTGTTTTGGGGGGAACAGGTGTGATAAGGGACAGGGCGTACTACCGCATGGGGCTCGATGATCGGTTAAGGGGAATCGTACCGGCATAAGCTGTAACATGGTAACCTGTTACAGTGGGAACCATATCCTTCTGTTCCGCATCCTTCTGTCCTCTCCCTCGTGGAATCTATTCGTTGCCTTTTCTGGAGGTGCTTATCTAAGCACGTAGGCTCCTCATGAGTTGGCTTAGATAACTCCCATTCACGTCTTCCCCGCCTTGCCTCACCGCAGGACATCGTTGCCCTCTCTGGAGCACACACACTGGGTCGCTCCCGGCCGGAGAGGAGCGGATGGGGCAAGGCAGAGACCAAGTACACGGTGAGTGTCAGGAACGCTGGGGGTGGGTGGTGGTGGCGCTGGCTGCTTCTTAGACACCTTAAGGAGCGGATGGGTCAGGGCAGAGACCAAGTACACGGTCAGTTGCGAGGGACGCTGGGGGTGCTGATATTGATCCTTCCTTTACTCCTTACTCTCGTTTTCCTTCTCTTCCCTTCGTGCTCGCATTCACACTTTACTGCCTGACTCTCTCTGCACCTCCCCTCCTCCCTCCCCTCACTCCCTCTGCCCCTAACCCCCTCTCAGAAGGACGGCCCTGGCGAGTCTTTTTTAGGCACCAAAAAAATGGACTCTCTCTGCACCTCCCCTCCTCCCTCCCCTCACTCCCTCTGCCCCTAAACCCCTCTCAGAAGGAAGGCCCTGGTCTCCCTGGCGGCCAGTCCTGGACTGTGGAGTGGCTTCGCTTCGACAACTCCTACTTCCGGGTGAGCCACCCCCCGTTCCGTCTTCTCCCTCTTTCCTTCCACTCTCCTCCTCCTACTTCCGTTCTCATCTGACTTCTGAGTCGACTCACCATGCCTTTTGAGTCGACTCGAATCTCCTACTTCCGGGTGAGTTGGGCCTCCGTTCCATCTTCTCCCGCTTTCCTTCCACTTGTCTCCTCCTGCGTGTGTCCAGCCGTGCAGTATCTGGTCCGTTCCTTGCATCTGGTCTGTCCAGAATCTGGGCTTTCATGCTGGCTAGATGCTGTCCGCCTGGCCAGATGCTGTCCGCCTGGCCAGATGCTGTCCGTCTGGCCTCAAAACGGGCTGTATGGCCCTACCCTAGATACGCTTTGCGCTGGTGTTTCTGGAGAGCAGTCGTGGACCACGGAGTCCCCTCCCTCGCGGCAGAGGTGTTCCCCCTGCGATTCGACAACTCTCTCTTTGAGACCACCTGGTTTTTGAGAGTTCTCAAAGGTTCTCTACGGTCTCTTTTAGGTCACCGAGCGATTTTGAAGCCACTCCCCCGGGTTCATGGATGCGGGGGAGCAGGGCGGGGTGTCCATCCAGAGAAGCGACTGTGACTCCACACCACATGCATCCACGCCCCGCTCCGCCCCACCCCGCCTTACTCCCCCGCATCACACCCCTCCCTTCAGGACATCTAGGAGAAGACTGACGCTGACCTCCTGGTGCTCCCAACCGACGCGGCTCTGTTCTAGGACCCCGTAACCTGAGGTGCTCGCAGAGAAGTAGTGACCCAAGCAGTGTTCTACCTAATTCCACTGCCCCTCCCACCAGGACATGAAGGAGAAGACTGATGCTGACCTCCTGGTGCTACCCACCGATGCAGCTCTGTTCGAGCACCCCCGGTACAAGGTGCATCCTTAGAACAATGCAGCGGCAGGGACTCAACGTGTATGCACATACTCCCACTCATCTCACCCCTCCCACCAGGACATCAAGGAGAAGACCGATGCTGAGCTGCTCATGCTGCCTACTGACGCAGCTCTCTTTGAGGATGCGGGGTTCAAGGTGCATGCTGAGAAGTATGCCGAGGTAGCAATGCTAACGAAGGGCTCTCAACACACCGTGTTCCCCCATCAGCACATCAAGCAGAAGACTGACGCTGAGCTGCTGGTGCTGCAAACAGACGCTGCTCTGTTGGGGTTCACGGTGCACGCGGAGAAGTATGCAGCGACAGAGGTAGCAATTGTTGTGCCGCGACTTGAAATTAAATCTATTCCCCCCTCATCCCGCATACCAGGACATCAAGGAGAAGACTGACGCTGAGCTGCTGGTGCTGCCCACTGACGCAGCTCTCTTCGAGGATGCGGGCTTCAAGGTGCATGCGGAGAAGTACGCTGCGGACCAGGCAGCCTTCTTTGCTGACTATGCTCAGTCGCACAAGAAGCTGAGCGAACTGGGAGCGAAGTTCGACCCTCCCCAGGTGAGGCGCTAGGCAATGCTACCCACTGATGGTGACTGGGGGAATGGGGGGGGGTTTAAGATGTACGCGGAGAAGTACGCTGCAGACCAGGCGGCTTTCTTTGCTGACTATACTCAGTTGCACAAGAAGCTCAGCGAATAGGGAGCCAAGTTCGACCCCCTGCAGGTGAGATATTTCCAAGGGTAGCCCATTTGACCCTCCCTCAGACTTGACATTCTCCAGGTAAGAGATTCCCCAGCTGAGAACCCTAGCCAGGTGGGAGACGGGTTTTGGCCGGACTTGAAGCAACCCTTCAAACAACGTGCATGCTGAGAAGTATCTTCTTTCTGAGGCTGGGATACGCCCTTCTAGGCTCCTATTTTAGTACACCTGTTTTGCGCAACTTGCACTTGGTTTTCTCTTGCGGTCTTGTTCTAATCACCTGATCTCCGTTGGACCCCTTGTATTGTGCTCTACTGTACTTGCAGGGTGTGACCCTCGACTAAACTAGTGCAGCACCAGACTTGCGGTGTTTGGTTGCGAATGACCAACTGCCAGCTCTTGTACTGTTTCCGATTTTGCATGGCTTGGTTTTGTCAGACGTGGCTTCAAGATTATATTCCCGATTGAAAAATGTACCAAGCACAGCTGGAGGTGCACCAAGATGCTACCATATGCCAGACTTTTGAACCTTATTTTTTAAAAGGGGAAATTTGTGACATGAACATGACTTCTGCCCCATATCATACAGGCCACCATGCAATGCATGTGCCCCGCATAGGTTTGCTGCGGATCAAACACTGCTTGCCCCCCGTCCTAAGTGTACAATCTCCGTGCTCGATTCAAGGTGGCTTCCACCAATCGGAAGAGGTGAGGCTGCTCTGCTTCCACCCGCTCCAATGGCATCGCCTCGTGAGCTTCCGCCTGCAAAACGAGGGAGGGGGTGGGAAGAGGGAGTGGGGAGAGGGAGGGAGTGGGGAGAGGGAGGGAGTGGGGAGAGGGAGGGAGTGGGGAGAGGGAGGGAGTGGGGAGAGGGAGGGAGTGGGGAGAGGGAGGGAGTGGGGAGAGGGAGGGAGTGGGGAGAGGGAGGGAGTGGGGAGAGGGAGGGAGTGGGGAGAGGGAGGGAGTGGGGAGAGGGAGGGAGTGGGGAGAGGGAGGGAGTGGGGAGAGGGAGGGAGTGGGGAGAGGGAGGGAGTGGGGAGAGGGAGGGAGTGGGGAGAGGGAGGGAGTGGGGAGAGGGAGGGAGTGGGGAGAGGGAGGGAGTGGGGAGAGGGAGGGAGTGGGGAGAGGGAGGGAGTGGGGAGAGGGAGGGAGTGGGGAGAGGGAGGGAGTGGGGAGAGGGAGGGAGTGGGGAGAGGGAGGGAGTGGGGAGAGGGAGGGAGTGGGGAGAGGGAGGGAGTGGGGAGAGGGAGGGAGTGGGGAGAGGGAGGGAGTGGGGAGAGGGAGGGAGTGGGGAGAGGGAGGGAGTGGGGAGAGGGAGGGAGTGGGGAGAGGGAGGGAGTGGGGAGAGGGAGGGAGTGGGGAGAGGGAGGGAGTGGGGAGAGGTAGGGAGTGGGGAGAGGGAGGGAGTGGGGAGAGGTAGGGAGTGGGGAGAGGGAGTGGGGAGAGGGAGTGGGGTGAGGGAGTGGGGAGAGGGAGCGTGAAAGAGAATGAGGGTGAACGACAGTGTAGAGCACAACGCACAATCGGAAGAGGTGAGGCTGCTCTGCCTCCACCTGCTCCAATGGCATTACCTTGTGAACCTCGGCCTACAGACGAGTGAAATTCGGAAAAGTGTCGTGCACGGGCACATTCAAGATGGCAGGGGCAAAAGAAACGCCAAGGGGCAGACTTGACAATACATCGGTGATTTTTTAGTCGACTAAAAAATCACCTGAGGGGCAGACATGACAATAGATCAAGGCCCTTTTGGATTGGGTTACCATAAAAAGGAGAATAGGCTTAATTATCCAGGAAAAAACCAGTGGGACTTCACAGAAATTCCTGAGCCATGTCGAAGTATGGTGCAAACCCAATGCTAGGTTGAACACCATCAGACGTGAGAAGGCTGAGAGTGTCTTGTGGCTTTTGGATCGACTCAAAATTATTCTGAAAAGTCCAACAGAGCTGTACAAATTCGTTAAAATAAAAGTAAAAATGTGTAGGATGGATGCGCTACGTACCTCGTCAAATGTGAGAAGAACGAGATTGTCTATGGTGGGAGGGAGGGATGCCTTCCACCTGTGATCCAGCCGCCACAGGAGGGAGGGGGGAAATAGAAGTCTGTATGCGCACTAGGATGTGGCTGGGGTGCCAAACGTGAGAAGGATGGGGTTGTCTATGGTGAGAAGGAGGGATGCATTCCACCTATGGTATGTGCAATAGAACCACCACGTGAGGGAGTAGAGAAGAGAAGAAGAAACATTTCACAGTTAGATGGGAGCATGCACAGACATCTTAGAACTTGGCTAGGGTATGAGCCGCACAAACGTGGATAGGGGCAGAGGCGAAAAGGAGGACAACAAAAGTGAGAAACGAAACCGTAAACGAAATCAGCAACCACAGATAACCCATCAGCATACCTAGTGAGAGCCAAGCCATGTCGTACCTAGTGAGAGCCAAGCCATGTCGTACCTAGTGAGAGTCAAGCCATGTCGTACCTAGTGAGAGTCAAGCCATGTCGTACCTAGTGAGAGTCATGCCATGTCGTACCTAGTGAGAGTCAAGCCATGTCGTGCCTAGTGAGAGTCATGCCATGTCGTACCTAGTGAGAGTCATGCCATGTCGTACCTAGTGAGAGCCAAGCCATGTTGTACCTAGTGAGAGTCATGCCATGTCGTACCTAGTGAGAGCCATGCCATGTCGTACCTAGTGAGAGTCATGCCATGTCGTACCTAGTGAGAGCCATGCCATGTCGTACCTAGTGAGAGTCATGCCATGTCGTACCTAGTGAGAGTCATGCCATGTCGTACCTGGTGAGAGCCATGCCATGTCGTACCTAGTGAGAGTCATGCCATGTCGTACCTAGTGAGAGTCATGCCATGTCGTACCTGGTGAGAGCCATGCCATGTCGTACCTAGTGAGAGTCATGCCATGTCGTACCTAGTGAGAGTCATGCCATGTCGTACCTAGTGAGAGTCATGCCATGTCGTACCTAGTGAGAGCGATGCCATGTCGTACCTAGTGAGAGTCATGCCATCATCATAGCATACCTAGTGAAAGTAATGCCATCATCATAGCATACCTAGTGAGAGTCATGTGACCCATAGACCGCCAGATTGCACGGCCAACATCCATTCCTCTTCCCCCCCCTCCACCACTACCACCAGCATCACTACCACCACCAGCATCACTACCACCACCAGCATCACCACCACCATTACCAACACCACCATTCCCAACAGCAGCAGCTTTCATGGCCCGTTTTCTACGCTCCCCCTTCTTCCCCTGCCGCTGCTTCGGGCCTTCCTCCTGTCCCTTCCATCCGTGCTCCTGTATCTCATCCCCTATCCTCTCCCCCCCCTTCCTCTGCTCTTCTCGTTGCTCCTCTGCCACTTCACCATCTCCCAGCTTCTGCTCCTGAATGCCCCCTTCTTCCTCTCTCTGCTCTCCCTGTTTCTCCCCCTCCCCCTCTCCATTCTTCTCCGCCTCTGCTTGCGCGGCTTCACCCCCACCCTGTCCCGACTGGCTGAGAAGAAGGTTCCTCGCAGCTTCCTTCTCTCGGAGGAGCTGCCACGCGCTGCGGCCGCGCCACACCTCGCGCACCACAAACATGACGTCATCCAGGTCCACCTGGGGTGGGTGCCACATGCACAGGGATATGCACAGGGATATGGGCACATCAGACACAACTGCTATTTCACGCCACAGCTCTCGGACCAGAAACATGACACCGGGGGTGTGTTACAAGCATGCACATGTGCACATGGAGAGGCACATACACCGGCACATGCTGGAATTGATCTGCACATGGAGATACACGTGCACACGTGGATAGGCACATGCACAAGCACATGTTGTGTTGATCTGCACATGGAGATACACATGTGCACATGGATAGGCACATGCATAAGCACATGCTGTGTTGATCTGCACATGGAGATACACATGTGCACATGGATAGGCACATGTATAAGCACATGTTGTGTTGATCTGCACATGGAGATACACATGTGCACATGGATAGGCACATGCATAAGCACATGTTGTGTTGATCTGCACATGGAGATACACATGTGCACATGGATAGGCACATGCATAAGCACATGTTGTGTTGATCTGCACATGGAGATACACATGTGCACATGGATAGGCACATGCATAAGCACATGTTGTGTTGATCTGCACATGGAGATACACATGTGCACATGGATAGGCACATGCATAAGCACATGTTGTGTTGATCTGCACATGGAGATACACATGTGCACATGGATAGGCACATGCATAAGCACATGTTGTGTTGATCTGCACATGGAGATACACATGTGCACATGGATAGGCACATGCATAAGCACATGTTGTGTTGATCTGCACATGGAGATACACATGTGCACATGGATAGGCACATGCATAAGCACATGTTGTGTTGATCTGCACATGGAGATACACATGTGCACATGGATAGGCACATGCATAAGCACATGTTGTGTTGATCTGCACATGGAGATACACATGTGCACATGGATAGGCACATGCATAAGCACATGTTGTGTTGATCTGCACATGGAGATACACATGTGCACATGGATAGGCACATGCATAAGCACATGTTGTGTTGATCTCACCACAAACGTGACCCAAACCGCATCTCTTCCCTGTCAACAAGCCTCTGGTGCAGCAGCGAGTAATGGTCATCTTAGGGTGCCTGTAAGTTGAAACCCCGCCCCTGAACACACACTCCCATTCCCCCCTTCCCCAACACACTCACCTCAATCTGTTGTGCCGACCCCAATCTCATCTCCTCCCTATCAACAAGCTTCTGGTGCAGCAGCGAGTAATGGTCCGCACTAAGTCTCTCATGCCTGCGTATATACTCACACACGCACACTCACATCTACTTCGCTTGCCGGCCCGAACCGCATCTCGTCCCTCTCCACCAGCCTCTGGTGCAGCAGCGAGTAATGGCCATTCCACGGTGGCACACGATCCACTCACCCATACACCCACGCACCTCCACCTGTTGTGCCAACCCAAACCGCATCTCCTTCCTCTACACCAGCCTCTAGCCCAGCAGCGAGTAATGGTCCGCACTAAGCCTCTCTCTCCTGCAGATGCTCACACACACACACACACACACTCACCTCTACTGCACTTGCCGACCCAAACCGCATCTCCTCCCTCTCAACAAGCCTCTGGTGCAGCAGCGAGTAATGGTCCACACTTAGTCGCAACACAGGTTCGAACCCCACATCCATTCCGGCCAATGAGGTGACGACACGTGTCGCCAGAGCCAAGCCGAACATGGCTGGGATGGTCCCGAGGACTGGAATGACTCTTACACGGAAGCCTGGGACCACCTGTAACGAGTATGATTGGGGAATTGCAGAGGGGAAAAAAACAATTCAATAAACGAGAATGGAAATGTGAAAAAGGAATACCCCTATTTACAATCAATAAATGTAAACCTGAGAAATGGAGATTGGCTTCAATTTCAGTTGGCTTCGAAAGCAATGCCACTAGTCCAGTTTGCTGCTATTTCCAGCTGCTGCCGAACCTCCAGATGACAAACCTCCTGCTGCCGAACCTCCAGATGACAAACCTACTGCTGCCGAACCTCCAGATGACAAACCTCCTGCTGCCGAACCTGATGCTTCCGGTGCTGCTGAGGGTAAAGAATAAGTCAGTCTGATTCCACCAGATTCTCCTTGAAGGACACAAACCACCTTAGAACCACCTGAAAACCACCTGAACTGCACCTGGAGGTCGGCAGGCTGCAAGGAGTCATCCGCAACCGGCAGCAGCTTGGCCTTGGGGCGGTCGAGAGAAAACACCGCCTCCACTGCTGCTGCTGCCCCCAGCGCCTTGCGCAAGCGCTGCCGCACCTGCAGGGATGCATGGGATGGTGAAGAGTTGATCTATATATACATATGTTATATATATATATATATGTATATATATATATATACGTTCGTATACATATGTACACCCACATGTTCGACAATGTAATGGAATGGTCGTGACACAAAGAGAGAGCGAGAGGGGAGGGGGGGAAGCTAGGGCAGGGACAAGGACGAAGGTTGGAGGATGAAGATTGCAGGGGGAAGGCTGGGGGGGGGAGGTTGGGGGGGAAGGCTGGGGGGGGGAAGGTTGGGGGGGAAGGTTGGGGGCAGAAGGTTGGGGGCGGAAGGTTGGGGGCGGGGAGTCACCGCATGCGAGAGCGGGTCGATGGACGGCTCGCTGATGTGATGTCGGTGCAGAGGCAAGCACAGCTCATGGCAGAGAAGGAGAGAAACGGACGAAGGGTTGGGTGTAGGGAGGGGAAGTGCAATACAAGGCCATATTGAGGGTCAGGGGGAGGGGGCAGTCACCGCACGCGAGAGCGGGTCGATGGACGACTCGCTGATGTCGGCAATTCGGATTCGAGTCGGGTCGGCCCGGGCCCCTGCTCCCATGGCGCTGATGACAGGCAGCCCGCGGCGCACACAGGCAGAGAGGAGGGCCACCTGCAGAAAGGCCAAGGGAAGCAAGGTGTGGGGAACAAATGGGTAGACGAGTTAGAGGTCCCTAACGCACGGGCCCCTGCCTGCTCCCATGGCGCTGCTGACAGGCAGGCCGCGGCGCACACAGGCCGAGAGGAGGGCCACCTGAAAAATGAAGGGGGGGGAAGGTGAAGCGAAGGAGGGGGGGGGTAGGAAGGTGAAGGGAAGGAGGCGGGGGGGGCAGGTGAAGGGAAGGAGGGGGGGGGGAAGGTGAAGGGAAGGAGGGGGGGGGGCAGGTGAAGGGAAGGAGGGGGGGGGGGGAAGGTGAAGGGAAGGAGGGGGGGGGGGGAAGGTGAAGGGAATGAGGGGGGGGGGGGAAAGTGAAGGGAAGGAGGCGGGGGGGGAGGGGGAGGGGGGAGGGGGGGGGGAGAAGATAGACAAAAATGGCCTTCAGTTGGACATAACATCTTCCCAAAGCACCAATGACAGGCGGACTCTGTTGCACGCAAGGTGGCTTCTGGGTTGACTCACAAGTCACCTTGGTGTGTTGGGGGCATAGTACGGTAGTACCTCTCCCAACCCAAGGCACGACAGGCCAACTCAAAGACATACTCTGTGAAAATGAGAAAAACAGGCTGTGTCTGTCATTAGGGCCTTTTTGAGAATTGTAAAAAATACCCAGACATCTGTGGCAAACTCACCAGATGCAGGTATGCTCACCAGAATTGGAGGCTTCCCCTGGTTGCCTTAAGTTTCCCATGGTGATCTTCAAGGTGTTTTTGAGAATTCTAAAAAGCACCCTGCGTATGCATGCACATGGCACAGAAGCTGAAGACTTAAATCGATTTGATTCGATTTGATTCGATTCGATTTGGTTTGATTCAGACCTTGGTGTCGATGTTGTCGATGCAGTCCACAACATAGTCGGGCTGCCCGGACAAAACTTTCTCCTCGTTTTCCTCGTTGTACATCGCAACCATCCCCTCCACCTGAGCTTCGGGCAGGATGCGAAGGAAATGCTCCCGCATGCACTGCGCCTTGGAGATTCCGACATCTGCCCGGGTGGCGACAGCGTGGCGATTGAGGGAGGAAAGCGACACCTGCAAGAGCGGGGTGAGGGGCGGAGGGGAAGGAGGTGAGGGGAGGAGATGGCTGGGGAACAGCACGTGTGGCAACAGCGTGGCGGTTGAGGGAGGACGGGAGTGGCACCTGCAAGGAAAGGGGGTGAAGAAAGAGGAAATACTTCCTCATACACTGCACTGCGCCTTGGAGATCCTGGAGATTCCGACATCTGCCCGAGTGGCGACAGCATGGCGATTGAGAGACGAAAGCGACACCTGCAAATTTGTTTGGGGGGGGAGGGGGGGGGGGGAGGGAGGGGAGAACGGGGTGAGGGGAGGGGGTGGTTGGGAGAAGTTGGGAGTCAACTTGCATCTGCCCGGGTGGCGACAGCGTGGCGATTGAGAGACGAAAGGGACACCTGTAAGAGCGGCGGGGAAGTGGGTGGGCGAGGGGGGAATACCGGAAGGGGTACAAAAAAAGGGAGGATGGTGAAGGTTTTGAGTGACTGCGAAAAATGTATATTTCTGAGGCGCCTATTTCTGAGGCACCTATTTCTGAGGCACCTATTTCTGAGGCGCCTATTTCTGAGGCGCCTATTTCTGAGGCGCCTATTTCTGAGGCGCCTATTTCTGAGGCGCCTATTTCTGAGGCGCCTATTTCTGAGGCGCCTATTTCTGAGGCGCCTATTTCTGAGGCGCCTATTTCTGAGGCGCCTATTTCTGAGGCGCCTATTTCTGAGGCGCCTATTTCTGAGGCGCCTATTTCTGAGGCGCCTATTTCTGAGGCGCCTATTTCTGAGGCGCCTATTTCTGAGGCGCCTATTTTCAGGCGCCTCATAAATAGACTCCTCACGCGGGCACAAAGGGAGGACGGTGAAGGTTTTGAGTGACTGCGAAAAATGCCAAGGGCGACCTGAGTCAAAACGAGCCAACATGAGTCAACGGTACCTGGTCAAAGTCAACTAGTCCCAGCTGGCCAACACCGCATCTCAGCAGGGCAGCTGCAGCGTGACTGCCCACCCCCCGCAGCCCCACCACCACCACGAACGCTGCCTAGTTGAACTTGAGCCAACCCCAGTGAACCTGGGTCAACGCGGGTAAGCGGTACCTGGTCAAAGTCAACGAGTCTCAGCTGGCCAACGCCGCATCTCAGAAGGGCAGCAGCGGCGTGGCTGCCTACCCCTCCCAGTCCCACCACCACCACAAACGCTCGGTGCACCGCCAGCTGGCCGGGCAGCCCAAACATTTGAATGTTCCTGACCAGCAGCAGCAAAGGGTAGGGGGAAGGTGAAGGGCAGAAATGGAGGGAAAAGGGGAGAAGGGGGGGAAGGGGGGGAAGGGGGGGAAGGAAGACAGAGAAGGGGGAGAGTGAAAGGTTTCGGCGAAAAGAGGGGGTGTTAACAAATGTTTGCTACTTGAGAATGATAAAACTGTGCAACTTTGGGGTTACCTGGTAACACAACAAAGTAGCGTACCTGGTGAACTGTTCAACGATGATGTCATCATCAGCAGCTGCCAGGCTGGCAAGATCCATGCCATCCACTCCACCATTGCCACGTGTCACGCCACCTTCTGGTTCCTGACCGCTCACACCGTGTTGCGGAGGAAAAGATTGTTCTGTGGCAGCGGGTGATGTGTCAGCACCAGGTGATTCTTCAGGTGGTTTCAGGTGCTGCTCCAGGTGCTGCTGCGGCTGCTGAGGATGATGATGCAATAGCTGCTCTTCCGCTGCTGCACGCTGTACAGAGGCCAGACTCGCATGTCCATCGCCATGCCTGGAAGGAAAAGGAAGGAAGATAAGGGAAGGAGGGAACGGAATACACCTGCTAGATTAGGTTTGGTAACAACAGCATACATGCAGCAGAAACCCAACGCCTGGAGAGGCAACCCAACGGAGAAATCCTCGAGAATTGCTTCAGAATTGAAAGAATGCGGAATGACGTGCGAGTAACTCCCTCCTCCGCAGGCGGTTACAGCGCGAGACAGACGGAATGCGATCATGCGATTATGCGATTATGCGATTATGCGATTATGCGATTATGCGATTATGCGATTATGCGATTATGCGATTATGCGATTATGCGATTATGCGATTATGCGATTATGCGATCATGCGGCTAAACCGGGAACGCAAGAATCGCGCTGGGATTTGAATTCGACCAGAAATTAGCAAGCATACGCCGTCCCGAAGCAGATACTAACGTGATTTCAGGCGGCTCGTCGGCGGAGTAGGCGGAATAGAGCTTCCAAGCGCAAAGCGCTGCGCACGACCCGGCAGCAGCTCCCAGGGCGAAGGTCGCCCACGGCGTCCTAAAAAGACGCATGGCGAATAGCGAGTGCTACACAAACGAGGACATCCTAGCCATTGCCATCGAGGCGGCCTACCAGCGCCCGAGCGACTGAGTGAGCTCCAGCGGACCAATAGGAGCGTGGAAAGTGGCAGCAGGAGGAAGAGAGAAGGCACTGCGTCACCACGGTTGGATAAATTTTTCTTTTCGGGTGAAGGAGACTTGTTAAGGGCACTGCAACGACAGCCCAAGAAAATCTTGGGTGCGTGGGAAAAGTGTGTGCTGGAGGTGAGGGGTATCGATCCCCTTACCTATCGCATGCGAAGCGATCGCTCTACCATGTGAGCTACACCCCCATGTCGACACACGTCAAATGTTTTTAAAGAACATTGTATTTTGTGAGCTACACCCCCTTGTGTCGTAATTTATTAGTCTTACATTTAGTTTATGCTTCTGTATATTCACTGTACTGTTGCAGCCCGTTTCATACTGTGCGTCGTCAGCTTCAAGATCGCTCGTTTTGATTGAGTGATCCACACGCACGTCCCGTCTCGGAGCGAGCTTTCAAGGCCTTGTCAGTTCTCAGTTCCCTTTGCCTCATGTAGCCTTGTGATCATGTTGGTCATTGGACCTTGGGAACTCCGCAACACCTGCTGAGCCAGCCTAGTCTCGCACTGGCCAAGGCTGGAATCCGGGTACTGTAGATCGCTCCTATTCCCGTCTGGAGTAGACTGGCTTCTGATCGTCAGATTTAGATAGAGCGAGACTGTGTTGTGTACACTGGAGTCAGCTGTGGATGGATGTTGTATGGGAGTGATTTCAACACCCTGAAAACCGGGTACTAGTAGATAGCAGTTCCGAGAACGGTCGTTGGCCGAGAGCGGGCAGATCGGAAAGGGTTGCGGCAGGTCGAGAGGAACACTGATCGTGATCGCGATTAAATGCATGTGAAGTGATCCAAAGTAGTACCTTTCTGCAAAAGGGATCTGGTCGGCCTAGGAAGGAGTCTCGCAGTACGACGGCGACGGACGGCTGACAGGAAGAGAAAGCTCGCGAGAAGGAAAGCTGACGGAGAACGTAAGCTGACGGAAACGGAGGAGGCATTTTGAGTGGACTGAAAAGCTGACGGAAACGAAGCAGGCGTCGCAGCATGGCGGATGGCAGCCCCGTCGGCTCAACGGCGAGCGATTGCGGCTTTTGGTGTCTGGTTACCAGTCGTCGGTTAGCCGAGGCTGTTTCGTCACTGGCAAAGCCGAGAGAGGTCGTGCTGCGACCCAAGGAGGAGCAGGATCTGGTGGGGTTCGGATGGCGGGAGATCCTTGGATTCAAAGACAAGTCGTCGGGGAATGACGAGCTTGCGGCTGAGACGCATCAGGTGAGGCGAGGCGTGGGTGGTTCGTCTGGTGCTGCGACCCAAGGAGGAGCAGCGGGACCTGGTGGGTTCTGGCAAACAAGTCGTGATGGGCTTGCGGCTGAGACGCTTCAGGTGAGACGTGGGTGATTCGTCTGCTTCGATCCAAGGAGAAGCAAGACCTGGTGGGGTTCGGGTGGCGGGAGATCCTTGGATTGAAAGACAAGTCGTCGGGGAATGACGAGCTTGCGGCTGAGACGCATCAGGTGAGGCGAGGATGATTCGTCTGCTTCGATCAGGTGAGGTCGTGCTGCGACCCTAGGACGAGGAGGATCTGGTGGGGGTCGAAAGACAAGCCGTCAAGTAGTGATGGGCTGGTTCCTGAGACGCATCAGGTGACGCGAGGCGTGGGTGGGTCATCTGATGCTGCGATCCAAGAGGAGCAGGATTTGGTGGGGTTCGGGTGGCGGGAAAGCCTTGGGTTGAAAGAGAAGCCGTCGGGGAATGATGTGCTTGCTGCTGAGGCGCATCAGGTGAGGCGTGGGGGATTCGTCTGCTTCGATCCAAGGAGGAGCAGGACCTGGTGGGGTTCGGGTGGCTGGAAATGCTGGGGTTCAAAGTGAAGCCCTGGGGGTATAATGGGCTTGCTGCTGAGGCGCATCAGGTAGGACCCTGCTGGTATTTCTATGCACTGGCTGGGGGTGTGGAGAGCGGGCGATCTGGGATTGAAAGAGCGGTTGTTGGGGAGTGATGAGCTGGCGAGCTGCTGAGACGCATCAGGAAGGCGAAGCGTGGGTAAGTCATGTGTTGCTGCGATCCAAGAGGAGCAGACTTTTGAGTCGACTCAAACATCACGCAAGGCGAAGCGTGGGTAAGTCATCTGGTGCTGCTATCCAAGGAGGAGCCTGGAGCAGGACCTGGTGGGGTTCGGGTGGCGGGCGGGGCATCCTGGGATTCAAAGAGAAGCCCTCGGGGGATGATGGGCTTGCGGCTGAGACGCATCAGGTGAGGCTTGGTTGGTTTATCTGGTGCTGCGACCCAAGGATGAGCAGCCGGGCCTGGTGGGGTGATTTTTGAGAATTCGAAAAAATTGACCTGGTGTGTGTGTGTGTGGGGCTCTTCACGTGTACTATGCCTTGTGGATCGCTCGTACCTAACCCCTGCTACGTACCTCTACTGTCTGAGATCTTCCTTCCTTGTGCAACATGATCCTGAGTTTCCTTGCCCGCCTCCCCTGGCATCTTCAGGTGTTGTCTGTCACGAATCGTGTGTGAGAGAGGGAGAGGCGGTTAAGACACACACTTTTTCTGCTGTACAGTTGTCCTTCTATCTCCCCTGGCATCTTCAGGTGTTGTCTGTCACGAATCGTGTGTGAGAGAGGGAGAGGCGGTTAAGACACACACTTTTTCTGCTGTACAGTTGTCCTTCTATCTCCCCTGGCATCTTCAGGTGTTGTCTGTCACGAATCGTGTGTGAGAGAGGGAGAGGCGGTTAAGACACACACTTTTTCTGCTGTACAGTTGTCCTTCTATCTCCCCTGGCATCTTCAGGTGTTGTCTGTCACGAATCGTGTGTGAGAGAGGGAGAGGCGGTTAAGACACACACTTTTTCTGCTGTACAGTTGTCCTTCTATCTCCCCTGGCATCTTCAGGTGTTGTCTGTCACGAATCGTGTGTGAGAGAGGGAGAGGCGGTTAAGACACACACTTTTTCTGCTGTACAGTTGTCCTTCTATCTCCCCTGGCATCTTCAGGTGTTGTCTGTCACGAATCGTGTGTGAGAGAGGGAGAGGCGGTTAAGACACACACTTTTTCTGCCGTACAGTTGTCCTTCTATCTCCCCTGGCATCTTCAGGTGTTGTCTGTCACGAATCGTGTGTGAGAGAGGGAGAGGCGGTTAAGACACACACTTTTTCTGCTGTACAGTTGTCCTTCTATCTCCCCTGGCATCTTCAGGTGTTGTCTGTCACGAATCGTGTGTGAGAGAGAGGGAGACGGGTAAAAGACACGCACTTTTTTTGCTGTACGTTTGTCCTTCGAACTCCACTGGCTTCCTCAGGTGTACTATGTGACGAACCGTGTGTGCGAGAGAGTGGACGAGAAGATGGGCCAGGTGTACGGCAAGCTCATGGACAGTGGCTTGCACGTCGGTGTTGTGGATGTAAGTGTGGAAGATGCTTGGAGGGGGTGATGTGGGCGTTAGAGATGCTAAGATTGTGTGTGTGAGAGAGTGGACGAGAAGATGGGCCAGGTGTATGGCAAGCTTATGGACAGTGGCTTGCACGTCGGTGTCGTGGAAGTGAAGGGATGATGTGGATGTAAATGACGGGATAAGGTGGTTGTAAGTGAAGGGATAAGGTGGGTGTAAGTGAAATGGATGATGTGGATGTTGGAGATGCCAAATATGGTGTGTGCGAGAGGGAGGGCGAGAAGATGGGCCAGGTGTACGGCAAGAGCATGGGCAGTGGCTTGCGCGTTGGTGTTGTGGATAGAAGCGAAGGGATACTGCGGTTTCCGTGTGAGCACTATTGGACGTGCGCGATAGGATGCTGTGGATTTCATCGCTTTTGATGTTAGCATTCGAGGAAACCTGCTCTGCTTTTGGACGGGGTGGATCTCCTTTTCCATTGTTTTTTTGTTTTGTTTTTTTGTTTTTTGTTTTTTTTTTCCCCCATTTTTTTCCCCTTTTCAATAGCGCCTCTAGTCCAACCCGAATGTACTCTTGTTTGTCCATTTGATAGATTGTACACTAAGACAAGGACGGGAGTGTTCCCTCCATTTTGTACCATTGATGTCCCTGCAGGTGGACTGTCCGAATGGCAAGCCTCAAGTAAAGCCAGAGGGGCAGCTTGTAACGAGCATGGATGCAGAAGCATTCAAGCAGCGGCTGCGAGAGCATGTGGCTCGGGACGAGAACAAGGCTGTGCTGGTTTATGTGCATGGGTATGTGCATGGGTATGTGCATGGGTGTGTGCATGGGTGTGTGCATGGGTATGTGCATGGGTATGTGCATGGGTTTGTCTTGAGTGTTTGTTTACTTTTGAGGCGCCTCAAAACATGGGTATGTGCATGGGTATGTGCATGGGTATGTGCATGGGTATGTGCACGGGTTTGTCTTGAGTGTTTGTGTACAGTTGTGTCCCAGTCTGTGTCCATTCATGGGTGCTGCTCTTACTTTGGTTCCCTTATTTTTTCTTCCCGCTTTTTTTCGTTCGTTCTTTCTCTCTCTGCAGCTGCTTTACTGATTTCAGCCGGGGCATGGGCTATGGCGCATTCATGCAGGTATGGGAATAAGCAAACAACCTTTTCTCTAATTTTCGCCCGTCTTTCATCTTCTGCTGCTGGGCCAATCGTACTTCTGTAGTGCCTACTGCCCCTACCCATCGTTATCCTCCTCGTCTCCCACCTCCTCCTCTTTTATTCACCTTTAAGGCGGCAGGAAGAAGAATGGGGAAGGGAGAGGGGGGTGGGATTGGAGGGGGAGAGGGAGGGGGAGGGGAAGACGCAGGCTGAAGGAGAGGGAAGGGGACGGAGGAGTGTGTGGTGAGAGCTGTTTAGCGTGCACTCCTATTTCACCCTTGTTTTCACCCTTCCGCCACTGAGACGCCATCCTCTCACACCCACCATGACGTCACCTCTAATGTCCCATCACCAGTGAGGCCTGGAGGTCACGGGGCTCATGGTGGCGTGGTGTACAGCAGGCCCACGGTGGGGCGTCCCCTCGCTCGGTGGTTGATCAACCCACACCGCTCTCAGCCCCCATTCCTCTCCTTCTCCCCCCCTTCCACTTTGTCCCCCCCCTTCCATTTTATCCCCCCCCTGTAACTTCCCCCCTGCGAGGCCTTAATTTCACCGGGCCCTTGGTGTGGTGTACAGCTGGCCCACGGTGGGGCGTCCAATGGGCTGGCAGTGAGTGATGAGCCTTTGGTAATCCGATCCATTTGCCCCCTCTCTCCCCTTTCTCCGCCTTCTCTCCCCCCCCGCATCCCGCTCTCTCTCAACAGCGAGGCCTCCATTTCACGGGCCCCATGGTGGTGTACAGCTGGCCCACAGTGGGGCGTCCAACAGGCTGGGAGTGAGGGATTAACGTTTGCCAATCCGATGCACCGGATTCCCCTCTCTTCCCTTCCACGTCCCCCTTTACCAGCGAGGGCTGGACTTTACGGGGCCCATGGTGGTGTACAGCTGGCCCACGGTGGGGCGGCCGTCTGTCTCAGCGGGGCTGGGAGTGATCAATCTGTACCGCCAAGACGATGTCACTTCCATGCAGGCGGCGCCCGACCTCCGAGTGAGTGGGCTTATCACGTACATATAATTATACAGTGTAAGCTTCAGAGATGGTTTGAGAATCTTCGAGTAGGGACCGTCAGAGGTAACGCGGCTGGGGGCGATCAGCCTGCACCGCCCCGCCAGGATGAGAGCACCTCCATGCAGACCGCGCCTGACCTCAGGGTGAGTCGTCCGTCCAGCACGAGATATGTACTCCTACAGGCCTCGATTACTCCTCTGGGCCTCGATTGCTCCTCTCAGCGGGACTCATCCTGGGGGTCATCAGCCTGTACCGCCAGGACGAGATCACTTCCATGCGGGCTGCCCCAGACCTCAGGGTGAGTCCCATAATATAACACTATATGCATGTATATATATATATATATATATATATATATATAATTTGATTTACTTCCATGCAGGCTGCCCCAGACCTCAGGGTATGGCGTCAGCCATATTACAGTATTAGAAGCCAAGGCAGTGCACATAGTGGCGTTTGAGAGACGTCTCAAAACATGTAGGCTGTCCTGTACCTCCTCAGGGTGAGTCGATTTTTGAGGCGCCTCAAAAAACATGTAGGCTGCCCCATACCTCCTCAGGGTGAGTCCTGCATTCCTGTACAGCTGTATTGCAGTATCAGGAGCCAAGGCAGTCCACGTCATGCATACAGTGTGGGCGGCCGCAGGCTCCTGGAGGACCTCTCTCTCTTCTTGGACCCCACCTTCACCCCCCCCACCCATCCCCCCTCCCCTCCCCCTTGCTCCAGATGCTGTCAACCGAATTAGGGGCCAAGGCGGTCGATGTTATGGCATACCACATGGGGACATGCACGCTGCTAGAAGCTCTTCGGCTCTCTTCCCTCTCACTGGCGGAGCAGGACCCCTTCCATGCGCGCACGGGCGTCACCTCACCTCCCACATCTGCTTCATGGCGCCAGATGTCGCTGCACACTCCTTCCCCCATGGGCGCTCACCATGTTGCTGTTTCCCATTCCCCCCTCCTTCGTTCCCTTGCCCGTTATCACCCCAGGATCTCCTGCAAATGCTGTCAACCGAGCTGGGAGCCAAGGCGGTGCACGTCATGGCGTACAGCATGGGCGCGCGCACGCTCCTGGAGGCTCTTCGCCTCTCCTCCCTCTCGCCCCCGGAGCAGGACCCCTTCCATGAGCGCACGGGCGTCACTTCCCACATCTACTTCATGGCGCCCGACGTCGCCGCACACACCTTCTCGTCTGTGATAAGGGCTTTCAAGTTCCCTGGGCTGGCGTGGGGGGAAAGGGAAGGAAGTGATACGGTGAATGGTTCTGATGGAGACGACAGAGAGGGCTTGGGAGTACGGGAGGGGGTAGGGGGCTTGGTGGTGGGGAAGGGGGAGGGGGTGGGATCAGCTGTTGCTGCTGCTGCTGCAGGAGTGGTGGTCTCAGGGGAGGGGTGTGAAGGGAGAGAGGAAGAGAGGGAGTCTGGAGATTCGGGCTTTGGGCGTTTGACTCTCGTTCAGCAAGTCAAGGCATCATCTCTATCTCAATCATCGTCACCATCGTTGCCATCCCCATCATCATCACCCCCCTCTTCATTGGCCTCCCTCTCCTCTCCCTTCTCCTCTCCCTCCTCCCCTCTATCTCCCTCATCCCACTCTTCCTCCTCTCTTTCTCCCACACCCCAAGAGGCACAATCTCGTATCCCACACACCCCCTCCTCCTCTCACCCCTCCTCCTCTCACCCCTCCTCCTCTCACCCCTCCTCCTCTCACCCCTCCTCCTCTCACCCCTCCTCCTCTCACCCCTCCTCCTCTCACCCCTCCTCCTCTCTCCCTTCCTCCACTTCTCCCCATAGCCACTGTGAGTTAGAAGCTACCAGCAGAGAAAGAGAGGCGCAGAGTCACGATTCAATGATAGAGAGGATCGCTGACGTCTGGAATGTGGCTGGGGAGGGCACGTCAGGCTGGGTGACGCTAAAGCAGGCTTGGCAGGAGGTTCGGGAAAAGGGGCTGATGGAGGTTTGGAACGAGATCTTCCACCCGCCAGGCCTTGCCGAACCAGACAGGCACGGGGGTGCCGAGGCTCAGCCGAGCCGACATGTCGAAGCAGGGAGAGATGGTGGTGCGTGTGATCCTGCGTCGCAGGGAAGACAACCAGAGGGTTTGAGTCAGGGCTGGAATTCAAGAGTGGCTCACGGTAGCAGTACTGTTAGCGAGAGGGCTACTGCGGGTATGAAGGAGGATGCCAAGGCAAGAGAGGAATGTGGGTCTGGTGAGGAAGATTGTGGGTTTAACCCACGTGCTGCTGACTCGTGGCAGTCGGAGGTTGAGAGCTGGGGTAGAGCAGCCAGTGGAGGGGCGAAACGGCCGGTGCCACCATCAATGCCGTTGCCAGCAGAAGGGGTGGCAGCAGTGCCAGCAGAAGGACCAGCAGCAGCAGCGGCAGCAGCAAATCATTCTAAAGGAGGTGTCAGAGGGATGAATGGCCGGGGCTGCACCAGCACGCGGCCAGGAGAGCAGGCTGACACTCAGCCAACAGTGCACAGCATTGCGCTTGCAGGAGCAGCCGAGCAGCCTGAAGGGCACCTGATTGCAGGAGCAGCAGAGCAGCCAGCAGAGCGGACCAACGCTCACATACATCTGTTCACGGCTCGCAACGACATTGCTCTGCTGCTGTCAGAATTCATGGACGCTGGTATTCCCAAGGTATGATTTTCTTAAAGCCACATGCTGGCAATGTGGTCCCTGGAGGATTGCATTGGGCGCAAAGAACCTGAATCTTTTAACAGAATCAGAATCTTTTAACAGAATCAGAATCTTTTAACAGAATCAGACTCTTCGTCTGATGTTACGACAACTGGGGGGGCAGAAGCAGAAGCAAGCAGGTATCACCATAAGAATTACATGCTCATTCCACGCCATGGCAGGAGGCGATTTGATCAAGGTGGTTTCAATGTAGCCATTGCATCCCTAGGCTTCTTCATCCAGGCACGATTTCCCCTCCCCCTCCGCACAGGTGCGCACAGGGAGAGGGTCGTGTGACATTGTAACGAGGTGACTTTTGAGTTGACTCAAAAGTCACGTCGTTTCAAGTCACACAACACGTTTGAGTCGACTCAATAGTCACCTCGTCCCTCGTCGAAAGGCACGATTTCCCCTCCCCCTCCGTACAGGTGCGCACAGGGAGAGGATCGGACGGCTTTCTTCTGTCCGTGGCGGCCACAGTGCGCCTTCGACACAGTGGATCTGAGCCGTCCCATGCCTCAACAGCGGGTTGATTGATCAGCACACCTACCTACCCACCCATCCCACACCTACCTTCCTCCCCTGCTACACATCCCCCCCCTCCTCTCCCTCGAGGTGCGTGCAGGGAGGGGGTCGGACGACTCTCTGCTGTGCTGCAGCCACAGGGCGTTCGACATGGTGGATGTGAGCCGCCTCACTTGCGGGCTTCTCAGCACACATAGCACCCTCCCACTCATCCCTGCTTTTGAGGCGGATCAAATAGATTCAACCGCGGGATTGTCAGCACACATAGCACCCTCCCGCCCATCCCTGCGTGTACCTCCCTCTCCTGCTCCACATTCTCCCCCCTGACAGGTGCGCGCCGGCAGGGGGGCGGACGACTTTTTGCTGTGCTGCAGCCACAGAGCTTTCGACATGGTGGACGTGAGCAGCCTCAACAGCGCGCTGCTCAGCACGGGGCAATTCTACCTCTTCCATAAGATAGTTCGCCGGGACATGCAGCACCAGATCCTGGGGGACGGAGGGGGCGCAGGGGGCGGAGGGCACAGCAGAGGCCACCTCTACCTCTTCCACTTTCAACTGCCTGCCCTCCCTCCTCTCCTTCCCTTCCCTTCTGTGTACAGGTGCGGGCAGGGAGGGGATCCGATGACTTCCTTCTGTGCTGCGGGCAGCGGGCGTTTGACACAGTGGACGTGAGCAGCCTCAACAGCAGGCTGCTGAGCACAGGCCACTTGTACCTCTCCCATAAGATGGTGCCCGGGACATGTCTCACATTTGCCCCCTTGATTTTCCCCCTTCATTTACCCCCTCGTTTGCCCCCGTGTAGGTGCGGGCAGGGAGGGGATCCGATGACTTCCTTTTGTGCTGCGGGCAGCGCGCCTTTGACACGGTTGACGTGAGCAACCTCAACAGCGGGCTGCTCAGCACGGGCCACTTCTACCTCTTCCATAAGATCGTGCGCCGAGACATGCGGCACCAGATGCTGGGGGGCGGAGGAGATGGAGGGGGAGTGGGGGAGGAGCTGTGGTGGAGGGAGCATGCGGAGTGGAACCAGCACAAGTATGTGCGCCTCACTGCTTCAAGGCCAGCTGCTTCAGCATCGGCATCGTCAGCATCGTCAGCAGCAGCGTCTCCTGCTGCTGCGGCTCCTGTTGAGCCGTTCTCTGCTGCTGCTTCTCCGCCCCACCCACTCTTCCGTTGCGCTAGAGCGGAAGCTGCCAGCCACCCTCCCAGTACGAGCCACAGCAGTGGCAGCACCAGCAGCAGACTGGCTTCTACATCCGCTAGAAGCACAGCCCATCCAGCTATTGGTGTTGGTGCTGCTGACAGAAGCCTTTTGGTATGTCTTGTCGTATTGCCTGTTGTGTCCATCTTGGTCTGTTTCTGTCTCGTTTGTCGGGCTTTGCTTTTCTGCCGCCCATGCCTCTTCTGCATCTCCTTTTCCTTGTCATTTTCTGTCTTATGCGGCGGCTTGTCTCTTCATGCTGATTTGCGCCTGTGCCTTTTCTGTGCCTCATCCCCTTGCACCCAACACAATGCCTCGCAGTTCGACTCGTCTCCACTTATCTGGGCGTGCCCTTGAGTTGGGGTGCTGAAACAAGTATAGTAAAACACACAAATCTTATTTAGTTCCTTTTTGTCTAACGTTTCTAAATGCTGCCTGCGAGCAATTCCATCAAGCACGTCTCATGGGATGAGAAAACATGATAAATTAAGATGTTCACTTATTATGATATTTTCAGATGTACACGATGTAGATATCTATTAGGGTGCTGCAGTGCAATACAAGTATCAGCATCAGCACCAGTATCAGTGTACCTTATGAAGCATCCCTGCTCTTGGAACCCCTAGCTCACGGGCATGCTCGACATGCGGCCCCTGCATCAATTACAAAAGGCTCGACATGCGGCCCCTGCATCAATTACAAAAGGCTCGACATGCTGCCTCTGCATCAATAAGGCCCCTCTCGCTGCCGACACCTGGTGTCAAAGTGCAGCGTTGGTAACGGTAGCTGCGTACAGTACAGCCTCAGAAGGCAGCATGATGCAGCGGAACAAGGGAGGAGTGTGGAGCTGGTGAGCGACAGAGCGGGCACTCGGGCTTCTCGTTGCACCACTCCGCAATGCAACCCCTGGGACAAGAGGAGAGAGGGATGTGGGAAGACACAAAGTGAAAAATGAGGGGATGGCACACAAGGGTGAGGGGCTGGGGAGCGGCAGAGCAGGCATTCGGGCTTCTGATTGCACCACTCCGCGATGCAGCCCCTGGGGGGAAGGGATACGAAGGAAGAAATAACATGAGGGGAGAAGTGTGTGAGAATACGAACGTCACTGGAAGGACTGTGACTCAGCAAGGGAAGTAGTGTCGCGAGCCACTGACGGGAGTATTAACGACACGGCTGCAGGGCCAGCAGGCAGCGTCGCGTGGCAAGGTGGAACGGCATGACATGGAAGGGGGAAGAGAAGAGGTGAGCGCGCACCGAGCCAGCAGAAGAGGTGAATGCAGGGGCAGCGAAATTGAAGGTAAGGCGGAAGATGTGGGAGGGGCAGCAGGTGGGGTGGCAGCGTGTGGCAAGGCGGAGGCGAGGAAGGGAGGAAGAATGATGGATGGAGGTAAGTGTGGGATGATATAGACACAGTGCACAACAGGATGAGTGTGAAATGACTTGGACGCATCTCACAACAAGATGGGTGTTTGCCATACCAACAGAAGATGTGGCCGCAGGGGCAGCAGGTGGGGTGGCAGCGCGTGGCCAGGCACAGGGAGCAGCGGCCACTCGCCTCATTCTCCTCCTCCCTCTCATTCTGGGACTCTTGAGACGCCTCCTCCGCACTCCACCCTGTGCTGGACTCCGCTGGTGCATCGAGCACTGGCTGTGGGCCTGAGGATTGTCAGGTGGGGAAGTGGGAAGGGCGGGAAGGGGGGGAACGGGAGGAAGGGGGGAACGGGGGGAACGGGGGGAAGGGGAGGAGAAGAGCAGAAAGGGATGTGAGCAACCAGCCAGTGGCCTCGTACTCTGCCTCTCCTGCCATTTGAGACTCTGGAGAGACGTCTCCTTTGCACCCCAGCCCTTGCTGGATTCAGCTGGTACATTAGGCAGGGCACTGGCTGTGGGCCTGAGGATGGGAGCAGGTGGGTGTGGGAATAGAAAACTGGAGGAAAGGGGTGGGGTGCGGAGGAGAGAGAAAATGGAGGAAAGGGACATTGCCCACTGGGCGCCTTTTCCTGCTTTCGGATGCTGGCTGAGGGCCTGAGGATGGCAGTGGAGCCTACTTTTGTGGCGCCTAAAAACTAGACGGCCTGAGGATGGGTGTGGGGTCTATGAGAATTCTAAAAAAACGGGCAGGGTGTTTTTTAGCATTCTCAAAATCACCCTGCAGAAATAGACGGGCCTGAGGATGGGTGTGGAGGGATGTGGGTGGGTGGGAATGGCGGGATGTGGGCCAATCAAGCCAATCAAGCCTCAAGGTGGGAGGGAGGGATACGAGTGGTTTGAGAAACGGAGTCAAAGGACAAGGGGAAATCACAGAGGATAGCGAGTCTCTCGTCGTTACTGTCCTGCGATTGGCAGAGGATGGGCCAGGGGCCTCTGTTGCAGCAGGGAACGGATGTGGTAACAGATGTGGGAATGCTGGATGTGGGAATGGGCGTGCTACGTATGAAGACATGGCACGCTCAAGACATCATCAAACGCAAAAGCAGACGCAGGGGATCACACAGCGAGTCTCTTGTAACTCGCCTG
The DNA here is from genome assembly GCA_027943415.1 of Closterium sp. NIES-67. Classification (NCBI taxonomy): domain Eukaryota; kingdom Viridiplantae; phylum Streptophyta; class Zygnematophyceae; order Desmidiales; family Closteriaceae; genus Closterium; species Closterium sp. NIES-67. The sequence continues at coordinate 54,222 of BQMB01000430.1, read as the reverse complement.
CGATCGGCAGAGATGGGCCAGTGGAGTCATATTTTAGAATTCTAAAATCCCAGAGGATGGCGAGGGGGGGGGGGGAATCCCAGAGGATGGCAAGGGTGGGGAAATCCCAGAGGATGGTGGTTTGCCACCACCCTGGCTGGTTTCGCAGTGGTTTGCCACCACCCTGGCTGGTTTCGCAGTGGTTTGCCACCACCCTGACTGGTTTTGCAGTGGTTTGCCGCCACCCTGACAGGTTGGGAAACTCCAGAGGATGGCGAGGTTGGGGAAACCCCCAGAGGATGGTGGCGAGTCTCTCATTACTCGCCTGCGAGTGGCAGAGGATGCGCCAGGGGCCTCTGTTGCAGCAGGGAGCGGCGGAGCCAATCAGAGGAGAGGATGGCGAGCTGGATGAAGAGAAAGAACGCGAGCATGTGGTACCTGCGATTGGTGGGGGGGCATGGGTGGGGGGCATGGGTGGGGGGCATGGGTGGGGGGCATGGGTGGGGGGCATGGGTGGGGGGCAGGGGTGGGGGGCATGGGTGGGGGGCATGGGTGGGGGGCATGGGTGGGGGGCATGGGTGGGGGGGGGCATGGGTGGGGGGCATGGGTGTAACAGTGTAAATGTATCAAACGCCTGTAGCCCTCTCCACCCCATGCCAGTAGAAGAGCAGCAGGTGGTTTCACTCCTGAAATGACTAGCCAGGAATCAGACCCGTGAGAGTAGGTGGGTGGTTGAGCGGTGTAGTAGATGTACCAAACACCTGTAGCCCTCTTCACGACATGCAGATACGCGGCATGGCAGTAGAAGAGCAGCGCAGTGTGGCTGAATTGCATGACCGGACAACACTGCACCAACCGGAGGTGATTTTTTGAGTCGACTCAAAAAACACTGCACCAACCTGGGAGAGTACGCGGGTGGTTGAGCGGTGTAGATGTACCGAACACCTGTCGCTCTCTTAGCTAAGTGCAGGTACGTGCCGTGCCAGTAGAAAAGTAGCAGGTGCGCCCTCCCCAGCAGCATCACGACATCCCCCCCTCGTGCTGCCACCCCCGCCCACACCACCAGAGCCCTCCTCCCCATCGCCCTCACTCCCTCCCTCACTTGCTGCATCCATTGCCTCCACCAGTTGACACCCACCGCCATAGCTGCCACACACCCCAGTCCCACCCCTCCCCTGCCGCTGCTGCTACTGCTACCAAGAGTGCTTGCTGCACCCCCTGCCCCCGCTGCTGCACCCCCTGCCCCCGCTGCTGCACCCCCTGCCCCCGCTGCTGCACCCCCTGCCCCCGCTGCTGCACCCCCTGCCCCCGCTGCTGCACCCCCTGCCCCCGCTGCTGCACCCCCTGCCCCCGCTGCTGCACCCCCTGCCCCCGATGCTGCACCCCCTGCCCCCGATGCTGCACCCCCTGCCCCCGATGCTGCAGCGCCGCTGCTACTGTCGCTGCCACTGCGGCTGTCTCCACTGCTGCCAAAACCCGCCTCCCCCGCTGCAGCCAGCGCCCTTCCCCGGACGGCGGCTCTGGCGCTGATGTGAGCTGCCATGGCAGGTAGAAGCGCGTGCAGCAGCACTAGAGAGAGCCGCCGCGCTGGGGTCGGGGGGAGGTTGTAGCTGCCTGATACCTGGGAAGGGCGAAAGGGAGCAACAGGGACATTGGGCGGGCAAGAGAGAGAAGGCTTGAGCTAGGGCGCTTCCCCTGCCTGCCGCTGCGAGCACCCTTCCCCTGGCGACGGCTCTGGCGCTGACCTGAGCTGCTATTGGGGGCAGGAGCTGCTATTAGTGCAGCAGCTCCAGAGACATTCGGCGCTCTGGGGTAAGGGGGAGGTTGTAGCTTCCTGAAGCCTGGAACGGTGGTAGGGTGAACGGATAGGGGCAGAACTGGCGCTGAGGTGAGGTGCTATTGAGGGGAGGAGTGCGTGCCGCAGCACGAGGAAGAGACGGCGGATGACCTTTGATTCGACTAGATGCCTGATGGGAGGGAGGTTGTAGCTGCCTGATGCCTGGAACGGTGGGAGGGTGAATGGATAAGGAGAGAGGGAGGGCAGAGGTGAGCTGATGTGAGGTGCTATTCAGGGGAAGAGTGCGTGAAGCAGCATGAGGGAGAGACGGCGGATGACCTTTGAGTCGACTAGAGAGCAAAGCAGACTACCTGCAGAATGTCGCAGTATTCATCCCCTAGCGTCCTGCTGCCAGCACCCATCGTCACGAGGTAGCAAAGGCAGGCATGGAAGCACCAACTACTGCTATGAGCTTTACACTAAGACACTACCTGCAGAAATAACGCCCCACGTGCAGTAAAAAAGCCCCACCTGCAGTATATCACAGTATTCCTCCCCTAGAGTTCTGCTGCCAGCACCCGTCGTCACGAGGTAGTAAAGACACCGAGCCGCCATGCGGATCTGGCCGCCCCATTGGCCGGCGACGCGGTGGCCGAGCTGCGAGCCAATCACATCGTGACACATGTCGCCCAGCGACGCCGCGTACAGCTCGTCCTTCTCCGCGGCGCGCATCACCTCTGGCTGCGCCGCCGGCGGAAACTGCACGCCCGGGGGAACCCCAGAGGGAGCCGCCGCCGGGGCATCCTCCGCCCGCCTATTGCCGTTCTGCGCCGCTGGCGGAAACTGCACGCCTGACGATTCTTGCCGCCGCGCCCGAGATGCAGAGGGAAACTGCACTCCTGTCTCGTTGGCATGTGTCGCTGTTCCTGATTCCCTTCCCGTGGACCCTAGACTTGAAGACGCCTCGTTAGCTGTTGTGGCTGGTGTGCCGGCCATTATGAGCAACCGGAAGTTCTAACATGCGCTTGTTTACGCGTCCTAGAAGTTCTACATAGTAGGCTCTGGATTGGCATACGCGACTGGTTCTGGTACTGCTTTGTTTATTATACTTCTCACTTCTTCTCAGTGTTTAGTGAGACACTAAAGAGTAATGTGTATGTATAATGAAGCGCAAAGAGCATGTGTCGAAGGATTGAGTAACGAGGAAAACAATACAACTGAGGCCACATCAAAACAGCAGGGAGCATGGATATAGCTAACCTAGAGCACACAGTCGTGGCTCGGCAGAGCTGCGACGTGTGGTTCGTAAATTGGGGCGAAGCGCCCAGATCTAGGCATGAAACAAGGCAGACAAAATGCATGCGGTTCGTCAGGAGGCCACATTTGGGTTACGTGATGCGTGGCAACCCCGTTATAGCAGTGTACGCCTTACTAATAACTAAAACCTGTGATAAGGAAATACCATTTCCTTACACCCTCCCCCCTCCAAGGTATGGTCTTAGTTAAGATCGTCGACGACGCACATTGCATGACTGGAGGTAGACTCGTAACACCAGGTAATTCTCGATCTGTGCCAGGGGCACCCAACTGTTTACCAGGGCCGTCCGGTCCTTCCAGGATATCAGAAACTCGATCAGGCGAGCCCCTCGAGGGTCCTTGATCCGATGGTTGTGAATCTTCGCAAGTTCGTCAGTAGGCTCGGCGAGTGGCCGGATGTTCAGATTTGCTCGGTGACATAGTAATACAATGGTGCTGGCGATGTATGGTCGAAGTAAGCGCATGCGGAATGATGGGCTGATTTTTTAAGTAGCAGTAAATGGGTTGTGACGGAATATATCAAGCGGGTGATGGCAAATGGTCCAAGATAACGAGGGCGAAGTTTTGGGACGATGGGAAGTCGAAGGTTCTTGGTGTCGAGCAGTACTAAGTCTCGAGCATGATAAATTACTGCTCGTCGGTGTAGATTGGCGTTGCACTTGGAAATAACATTCGCGCACTTAATGGCTTCGGCTGCTCGCTCTCGGGCATTCTGTAATATTTCAGCGAACTGTTGGGCTCGAGGTACTGGATTTTCGATGTTGGGCATGATCGGTACTGTAGGGTCCTGCCTGTAATTCAGCTAGAATGGTGACTGTCATGTAGTGGCTGACGGGGCGTTGTTATGCGCGAACTCAATCAACGGGAGTTGCTGCTCCCAGTTGGCCATGCCATCGCAGGTGGTGCGAATCAACTGTTCCATTGTCTGATTGGCCCGTTCGGTTTGTCCGTCAGTCTCAGGGTGGAAGGCGTAGGAGAATTGCAGGCGCGTGCCAAATTGCTCCTAGAGGTTACGCCGCAAATTACTGGTGAACTTCGTGTCACAATCCGAAATGATGGCGGATGGAATTCCGTGGAGGTGGACACCCGTTGAGGTGAAAAGGCAGGCTATTTCTTCGGTTGCGATGCTTTTCTTGCCGGCGGCGAAGTGGGTCATCTTCGTCAGCTTATCGACGACGACAAATATCGCATCATTACAACAATCTTTGGCAGTTAGTCCCGTGACGAAGTCCATCGTCACTTGCTGCCACTCACGCCCAGGCAGAGGAATCGGATGCAACTGTCCAACTGGCTTTTGCTTCGATGGTTTCATGGTTTGGCACGTTCTGCACGAAATCACATGCCGCTCCACGTCCCCTTGCATGCCGGGCCAAAAATAATATCTGGTCAACTGCTGTCGTGTTTTCTCTACTCCGAAGTGCCCCAAAACCATACTGTCGTGGGCTTCCTGTAGTAGTAACTCCCGTAATAAGTTGTACTCGAGGTACCCAGATGCGTTCAGTCCGTGTCTTTACGTAATAGACTCCCTTAGCAGTTGCAAGCTGTTCGTACACACCCGACGTAAAGAATTTGTTCGTCTGGTACCCATGGGTAAATAGGTCTGTTAATAGCGGGAAGGTTTGGGCAAGGATGATGGAGTTGAGATGGGCGGCCGGGCGAGAAAGGGGGTCTGTGATATTCGATGCCCCTTTCTTGTAGGTGACCGTATAGTGGAAGTTGGACTCCATGAAGTCGAACCACCGAATCGGTCGTGGGTTGAGTAGTGGTTGTGCGCGGATGTACTGTAGGCTTCGGTGGTCTATCCGTACTATCATGTCCGCGCCCGTCAGGTAGCACCACCACACCTTGAAGGCGTGCACGATCGTGAGCATCTCCTTGTGTGTCAAATAATTTTGCTCGAGTGGTTGCAGCTTTCGTGACTCGTACGCGATTAGCTGTAGGCCTTCGCTGAAGTCCTGTAATAGTATTGCTCCAATGGCGATGTCGATGTCATCTATGATTTCTTCGAATGGACGGTGAGGATCGACAATACGAAGGACAGGGGCTGAGCACAGAAAAATTTTGAGCGCAGAGGAGGCAACTTGCTCTTTCTCCCCGCACCTATACTCAGTCCCCTTCTGCAGTAGGTCAGTTAACGGTGCAGTTACCCCCGCCATATTCGGGATAAATCTCCGAACATAATTGACGAACGCTATGAAACTCTGTAGCTCCTACAGTTTTCGGCGGTATCCAAGCTTGCACAGTCTTGATTTTGCGCAGGGCCACTTCCACACTCTTTGTGGAAATAACGTGTCCCAGAGATTCTAAGCGGTCTTTTAAAAACTCGCACTTAGACCCCTTCGTCACAAGCCGATGCTCCTTCAGTAGCGTGAAAACTGCTTCGAGGTCCTTTAAGTGCTGCTCCTAAGTCTCAGTGTAGATTAGGATATCATATAGGTAAACTATAATACATTTATCTATGAGCGATCTGGTTCATGGCCATCTGAAATGTCGACAGGACGTTCGTCGGTCCACAGGGCATAACTATATACTCAAAACTCTTGTACCTTATACGAGACACGGTCTTGTGACAGTCAGTTGCCACTGGGAAAATCTGATGGTAACCCTCTCGTAAGTCTATTTTCGAGAAGAAGCGAGGTTTGCGAAGTTGGTCGATCAGTTTGTCAGCGTGGGGGATCGGGTAACGCGACTTGATAGTCACCCGGTTCAGTGCTCTGTAGTCAGTGCACATTCGGTTCCGGCCGTCCTTCTTCGGGGTGAACAGTATGGGGGTGGCAAATGGCGAGGAGCTCGGGCGGATATTTGTTTTTCTCTAGTAAATAATGTACAGTGGCGGAATAAATTGCCCGGATGTTTAACACTTTGAAACATATCGCTTTGCCACACATGTTTCGAAAATAGTAACACCCGTTTTTTGCCATTCCGTTACAAGGTGTTCGAGTTCTGCTTCAACCGTTTCTTGCTTGGCGCGATTGTGACACAACCGGAAAGTGGGGTTGAAATTTACTCCTCAACTATCGAAGCGGATATTTCCTACCGAGCGGAAGAGTAGATCTATTTTCCCCCGTCACTCGGTGTGTACATCGTCACGCGCAATAGTTGCTGGCTTAGGAGTTAGTCCGAGAGCGAGCCGACGACCGCATCGCCATGAAGCCGTTAAATGAGCGGAAGCGCGCGCGAATCATAAGCATGTTGCGTGCGGGCCATTCGACTAGGAAAATAGGCAAAGTTCTTGGCATAGGCAAGAGCACCGTGCACGATTACGGTTTGAAAGTGGCTGCCGAGACTAGTCGTGAGGAGGTGCGACCTATGATGCCTACGGCCGGCCGCCCCCGCTTAATCACTACCCGTCTCCAGCGCGGAATAATACGCGCGATTACAAGCGGCGAGGCGAAAAGCTCTGTAGACTCGGCATATGTGTTGTTGGAGAAGCACGATCTCACCTTACTCGAAGACGGTACGGAACTCATTACGATCCGCGTGGCTGATCGCCGTGCATCAGCCCAAGAAACCCAGGCTCTCACCGAAAAACATCCGAGATCGTCTCGACTTCGCGTGGTCGCATGCCGACTGGACGCTGGAGGACTGGAAGCGGGTGATTTGGTCTGACGAGACAAAGATAAACCGCTACTGCTCCGACGGACGTGCGTACGCCTGGATTCGCGAGGGCACCAGCCTTCGGAGCCACCAAGTCCAACAGACAGTTAAGCATGGGGGCGGTTCTGTGATGGTGTGGGGTTGCATGACGTATGAGGGGGCGGGGTTCATGTGCAAGATAGATGGCAGGATGGATGGGCCGCTGTATCGCAGCATCTTGCAAGATGAGCTCAAACAGACCATTGATTTTTTCAAGCTTTCCCCCTCAGAGGTCATTTTCCAGCACGACAATGATCCCAAGCACAGGTCTCGTCTGGTCCAAGACTGGCTTGGGGAGCAGGAGTACGCGGTGCTGGAATGGCCGTCGTGCTCCCCGGACCTTAACCCGATTGAGCACCTGTGGGCACACTTGAAAAGGCAGCTGGGGAAGTACGAAAAGCCGCCAAGTGGAATGCTGGAGCTGTGGGAGAGGGTGCAGGAGGAATGGGACAAGATACCGGCAGAGGTGTGTGCAAACCTGATCGACAGCCTGCCGAGGAGGATCAAGGCAGTGATTCGGGCAAAGGGACGCTGGACTAGGTACTAGTTTTCACAGAATCTAGTATGCTATCAGTTTTCGGTACAAATTGTCCGGATGTTATCCTATGCTATGCTTAGGTGTTTAAGGACCATGTGTGGTACTACTTTGGTGTTTGTCAACTCGAGTGAGTGCTCTTACTGAACTTCTCAGCGTGTATGCACACCATACGTTAAGGCTTAATGTTTACATCGCTGCACTCATCAAAATGCCAAAAAAGGCTGAACATGTGGACAATTTATTCCGCCACTGTAGCTGCTTTCGCAATTCTTCTTACTCCGGCTGTGTCAATCAAAATTGCCGCTGCACTATGGATTGTGTCCCCGGTTCTAATTCCATTCGATGATCGAAGGGACATTCTGGTGACAATCCATCAAGCAGGTCGTCTGGAGATATTTGCGGAAATCCGCGAATCAGCTGCGCTAAATCGGCCGGCATTGCTGCTGTCAGCTTCTCTAAATTGGACGGCTGCAATGCCACGTCAGTGGCGCGAACGACTACAGCGAAGACTTCTGCTCCCCATACGACTGCTCGTTTGATCGCCACGGCATTCACTTGCGTCACCCCCCCCGTGACCCCCTTCGTCCATTCTGGTAACGTCACACTGCGGCCGTTGATTTTGACGGAACAGTTGGCGGACGTCCAGCTAATTTTTGGATTGTAGCGTCACAGCCAATATCGTCCCAACAACATGTCGAAGCGTCGCAACATCCCCATAAACAAATTGAATTCAGCTTGAGAGCGTACCCTAATCCTGTCCGCCCAGTCTTTTATTGCTAGTGGGGTCCCATCGACTAGTCGGGCGCCAGTCTCCAATAGACACCTATCTAAGGGCAACTTCATTTTTCTGGGCGTGGCGAGGTTTATCAGACTGTGGCTGGCTCCCGCGTCCACGAAGATTTTATTTTTCCCCCTTGAACCCACCCTCTAAATAAATGGGGTAATCCGTCATTGCAGTCTCTTTATTTAGCTGATTTTGGTCGATTTCATGTATCGGTACCAGTACTTGATGAAGGTCATCGGTCACGGGCGAGCAGGTTCCATCAGTTGTTGGCCCATTAAGTACTGATTGCTAGAACTCCCCTACCCCTTATTCCGCTTCTTCCACTCCTCTGGGCATTCTGACTTGCGGTGTCCCGGCCTGTTACACACGAAACAACGACATTTGAAGGTTGTAACAGCTGAGTTCAATGTTGTAATAGCATGTACAGTGGCACCCTCAATTGGTCCCCGAGTGCGACTTCCGTCATAGGAACCCGCGTTGGCATGAAGATCGTCCTAGTGTCCACCCTATGGTTCTTCATTCGCGTGCTCCTCCATTCACAGTCCTCCTATTGCCTCCCCTGTCATCGCTTCCGTCGTTCCCCCCTCCTCGCTCCGATGATGCTCTCACTGCTCGTCCTACCCTCTCGCGCTTGCTTGTGTTGCTTCTCACTAACCCTAGTGCTCCTCTTGAGAATGTCTCTGTGCTTGTCGCTGCAGTCGCTGACTTTGCTGCTAGCCACCGCCTTGACTACACTGCCGCTCTGCTCTCTGGTACTGCCTGTCCTCCATCCATTCGGAGGTGCACTTGCCATAGGCAGTGACGTGCTAGAGGATAGGTAGTACGAGTTAGCCTACCTTGCTGCTGCTGCTCCTCATCTTTGCTCCATGCTTGTATCCCGAGAGGGCGACCCAAACGCTCTCGACATCCCTTTTCCGCGCACGTACGCTGAGGCGGTGTCGGGGCCTTAGGCCGTCCAGTTGGATACAGGCCATGGAGGCTGAGATGTCATCCTACAAATCCACAAGCACATATGTCGACGCAGTTCCCCCGCTTGGGGCGAACGTAGTTGATGGCATGTGGATCTACAGAGTGAAGCGTGCACCTGCAGAGCCGCCGAAGTTCAAGGTGCGTTACATGGCTAGAGGCTTCAGTCAGCGTGAGGGTGTGGACTTCTTCCAGACCTTCTCCCCGACCCCGAAGATGACTACTCTTCAGGTCCTTCTTCACATAGCCGTGCAGCGTGACTACGAGCTTCATGTACTCGACTTCTCCACAGCGTTCCTGCAGGGTAGTCTACACAAGAAAATCTACCTCCGGCGCCCTCTAGGCTTCTCTGGGTCCTTCCCACCTGGAACCGACTGGAGCATGCGCCGTCTTGTCTACGGCCTTCGTCATGCACCCTGTGAGTGGCACGACACCCTTCGCACCACTCTTGCTGAGCTGCATTTCTTTCCCTCCTGTGCTGACCCCTCTCTCTTTGTTCGCACGGGTCAGACACCATTCTATATTCTAGTGTACGTAGACGATCTTATATTTGCTACTCCCCATAGAGTCGCACTGGCCTCAGTGAAGGCCGAGCTACTTAAGAGACACACCTGTATAGACTTGGGGAAGCTGAGGCGCTACCTGTGCTGGGAGATCGCTCGTGACCGTGCTGCTCGCACGATCAAACTCTCCCATTCCCATATGGTGTAGTAGATCCTCCAGAGGTTCAGTCTCCAGTTCTCCTCAACACTGCCCACCCCTCTGCCTATGGATCACAAGCTCTCTGCTCCTGTTCCGGCTGACCCGATTGAGGCTGGTGGTCCTTACGCAGAGTCGGTGGGTTGCCTCATGTACCTGATGACCTGCACTCGACCAAATCTAGCGTACACTCTCAGTCTCTTGGATCGCTTTGTTACGACAAGCAGGCACCGACCAGTCCATTGGTTGGCTGCTAAGAGGGTACTACGGTATCTGGCGAGTACATCAGGAATAGGGCTTTTGCTCAGTGGACACACAGACGCGTCGTGGGCTGACGATGTGGAGATGCTTAGGTCGTCTCAGGGCTACTGTTTTAGTCTTTGTGCTAGTGCAGTCTCTTGGAGGTCTACCAGGTCATCGTTTGTAGCTCAGTCCAGTTGTGAGGCAAAGATCTACGCTGGGGCTATGGCCGCTCAAGAGCTCTGCTAGCCGGCTAGAGGCGGACCCACGACTGGGGCTGCTGCGGCTGCTGCTGTGGCTGCTGCTGCTCTTGGACACCAGCCCCAACCCCCTCGTCAGAGCCACTGTTCCACCACCACTACCACCACCAGTGCCACCACCACCAATGGCCCCGTCGCTGTCGCTGCTGCGAGAAGACCGCAGCTGCGGTCTCCGGGGCAGGGGTCGCCATAGCGACAGTGACAGAAACACCAGCGTACGCGCACTGGGAGAGAGCACAGCCCTGGAAGATAGGGACTTCCGCAACACTGCTCGACTGAGCGATAGTGCGCTGGTGAGTCTCTATCTCAGATAGGGCTGTGACAAAGGCAGCCAGGGTGAGGTCCCCAGGATGCTGGCTAAGAAACTAGTCGCGGGCACTGGCTAAGGGGTCAGGCAGGCGCATGACAATAAGGTACAGGGTGATGCAGACGGTGGGGGAAGAGCAGTGAGATGGGCGGCAGTGCTAGCAGTGCGGTAGCTAGTCTCTAGTGCACGGAGGTGAGTGGCGAGGTAAGCGATAGTGGGAAAAAGTAGCCCGATCTGGGAACAGCATCGGGAGGATCAAGTGGCCAGCAGAGGCGGAGGCGGGTGTGGAGTAGCGGGCAACTACGACATCTAGGAAATATTTGGAGTTCGCGACAGTAGTGAAGCACGGATGCACAGACAGGGGAAGAGCATGACTAATGGCGAGCTGCGCTACAGCATCGCGCGAATCCCAGATAGAGCGAGTGAGAGCAGCAGCAGATAAGACCTCATGCTCATCAATGTTGGGATTAGCAAGGAGAGGATCAGGCGCGGGGGGGCGGGGAAGCAAGCCATCAACATGTATAGCCAGGGAGTGCCCATCCTGGCGCTGACTTGTCAGTTGACGGCGAAAAGGGACAAGCCAAGAGGCGAAGTCGATCGCGTGTCCCTCGGCGTCCAGGCGGAGTATGACGTCTGCTATTGTGCAGCCTCAGTATCACAGCTCCACGGCGGCACAGCGACACGGCGGCACCGTGGCACCGCGGCACAGCGGCGTGGCGGCAGGAATCTCTAGCGGGAAGACTAGGCGGGAAAGGCCGAGCAGAGCGCACAGGGCCCGAGGCGCGCAGCAAGTCGACGAGGCGCGGCAAGCCGGCGGGTACAGGAGGAGCCAGCGGGCGCGCGAGGGGCAGGCAAGCGCGAAGGGGCTGGCGAGGTGCGTGAGGGGCCGGGCGGGTGCGCGAGGGGAGCTGACAGGGCGCGCGCTGAATGGGCGGCGGGCACGCTAGGGGCTGGTTAGGTGTGCGAGGGGCTGATGGAGCGCGAGGTGCCGGCGGTCACGCGAGGAGCCGACAAAGTGCACGAGGGGCCGGCGGGGCGCTAGGGCCCGACACGGCGCACTAGGGGCCGGCAAGGTACGCGAGGGGTCGGCGCGGCGATGAAGAGCGGCGTGCATGCTAGGGGCCGGCGGGTAGGCTAGGGCGAGGGGCGGAAGCGGGTGGGCGGACCTAACCTACTATGATACCATGTCAGAATACTAGAATGGTAAAAATGAAGTGAGAACAAATGAGATATAGGGTTGGAGTTGTACCCCCTAAGAACACAAACCTATCGAGCCTATAACTTCTATATACAAACCTATGTATAAGTTGACATGCTTGTCTTGCTACACTTGTTGACTAACCTTGTGGCCGCTTGTCTCAGTGGTCAGCACTACTAGTCTGCCCGGAGGATATAACTCCAGTATATAACATCATGGATAAAAAAAATCACTGAAAAAATGAGCGGCTGTTATCAATGGCCCGGGAAAATATAATGGCCATGTGTTATGTAAAATGCAAAATGAGTTTGAGTGTTCCAGACCCTATTTGCCCATAAGGGTGTGGAGCGTCTGCTAACGAGGTAAAAACATGGAATTTCCTATCTCCCCCACAATCGTAACCCCTCTCAGTAGAACTTAGGACACTAGCTCGGAAGCTATGATGAAGGAAGGTAGGTAGGCAGTAGCTAGGAAGCTAAGAAGGCCGCCATGAATGTGGCGGCGGGGTTTAGCTAGGAGGTAGGAAAAGTGTCGAGAGGAAAAGAGAGATGGAGTAGGAAGAGAGAGGCATACAAGGAGGGGCTTGTACCCTCTACAGTAAGGTTCAGGTACCTACTAAGCCTACAAATTATATAACACTATATAATCGTGACACACCCCCTAGGCTTGGTACTGTCAAGCCCATACACACACCCCCACACCCCCTAACTAAGCAACCATGCCCAGCAGCAGCTGAGATGCCGTCGGGACTGGTCCAGTCCCACGGCCCGGGAGACAGCAATGGCGGCAGCGGCGGCAGTGACGAGAGCGGGGTCGGCGACGGCGTGCGGTGGCAGTAGGCCAGAGGCAACAGCGGCGCCGGCGGCGGCGGCTTCAATCGTCAGAGTCTACTGCAGCGGCCCCCGCCCTCTCGGCGACATGGCCAGGCTCCTCGGCGACGGGGACGGCCATCACGAGGCAATCGTCGACTTTGGAAAGGAAGGGGGAACGGAGGGGAAGGAAGGGGGGGGAGCGGGCATAGTCCAGAATCACGCCAGCGGCTGCAGAGCGGGCGGCAGGTCTGGCGGCACCACTGACGATGCGCGGCCGGCTGACGACGCTGCCACGGCAGCCTAAAACGCTGCCTCAACGCGACGTCGATGCCGCGGCGGCGAGGCGGAGGTGCGACAGCAGCACGACTAAGCCGCCACGGCATCTCAGAGAGACCCACGGCGGCACGGGAAGGCAAGGCCGCCACGGCGGCAGGAACACTAAAGGCCGCCATCGGCGGCACGGAAAGAAGACAGGCGAAGGAGAACGTGGCGGAAGCGTAAGAAGCAGGCCCGCTAGAAGCGAACCGCTCTGATACCATCTCAGAAGAACTTAGTGTTAGATTACGTGAATGATTGACTAGAAAGGGAAACAAAGAACATATAGCAGTTGGGGTTGTACTCACTAGGAACACACACCGATACTAGCCTATAACTTCTACATGCATGACATGTATACGTTGACACACCCCCTAGGCTAGAGAAGGGGTGGTGCAAGCAAGAAGCACACTGCTCAGGGTGGCACTCCTAGTCCAACCACTGAGGTAGGGGTCCAAAGACCAGTCAACAAGAGTACATATAAGACAAAAGCAAGCCAGGGCGGCACTACTAGTCCAGCCACTGGAGGGAAGGCCACAAGGCCAGTCAGACAGGTATATATAGTAGAGAATACACAATCAGGGTCCTAACAAGTGAGTAGCTACAGGAACAAGACCAAGCTGTACATAGTGCCGCTAATGATCTTTAGGCCCAAGCGCCTTAGTAAAGATATCAGCTGTGTTGGCACCGGAGGCCAAGTGAGTTACCCGGGCCTGGCGACGCTGCTGTAGCTCGCGCAGGAGGAAGTACCGCAGCTGGATATGCTTCGCTCTGCCCTCAAGCCGAGGCTCCTGACACAGGAGGATCATGGCCCTGTTGTCAGCGTACAGGACTGGGGCAGAGCTAGGCCGCTCACCTAAGTCAGTGAGTAAGAAGGTCAGCCAGCGAAACTCCTGTGCCGCCATGGCACCAGCGTAGATCTCAGCCTCATAGTTGGACTGAGCAACAGACGACGAGCGAGTGGATCTCCAAGAGATAGCACCCAAACCAAGACTAAAACAGTAGCCGTGAGACGACCCAAGAAGCGTCTGTGTGCCCAGTGAGGACCACCGGCGTGCGTCCTCCTAGCACTAACCCCATGCCCGATGTACTTGCTAGACATCGCAAAACCCTCTTAGCGGCCGACCAGTGCTGTGGCCGGTGCGTGCTAGTGGCCACAAAGCGAGCCAGGATGTTGAGAGGGTATGCAAGATCTGGGCGAGTGCAAGTCATCAGGTAAATGAGGCAACCCACCAGCTCTGCGTAGGGTCCACTGGGCTCTACTGGCTCCTCAGGAACGGGAGCGGTGTGCCCATGGTCTACAGATAGAGGTGTGGGCTATGCAGAGGAGAACTGAAGACCGAACCTCTAAAGAACCTGACGCACCAAGTGTGACTTTGTCAGAGTGATGGTGCGTGCTGCTCTGTCCCTGGAGATCAGCAGACCAAGATAGCGACGCTGCTCTCTAAGGTCAGTGCAGGTGTGTCTTTCCAGCAGCTCGGCCTTCACAGAGGCCAGTGCGTCCCTGTCAACAGTAGCAAAGACCATGTCGTCTACTTAGACAAGGATGTAGAACGGAGTCTGGCCGGAACGCACAAAGAGTGAGGGGTCAGCAGAGGACGGAAAGAACTGTAGGTGTGCTAACGTGGCACGCAGCGTGTCGTGCCACTCACGAGGAGCCTGACGCAGGCCGTAGACCGGGCGCCGGAGAAGCCACTGGGTCCCAGGGAGGAAGGTACAAGTGAAGCCCTGAGGTCGACGCAGGTAGACCTGCACGTGTAGGCTGCCCTGAAGAAAGGCAATAGAGAAGTCGAGGGAGTGAAGCTCGTAGTCGCGCTGTGCTGCTACGTGTAGCAGTGCCCGAAGAGTGGTCATCTTCGGGGTTGGGGCGAAGGTCTGGAAGAAGTCAACCCCCTCGCACTGGCTGAAGCCTCTGGCCACGTAGCGCGCCTTGAAGATAGGCGGCTCTCCAGGGGGGCGCTTCACCTTGAAGAGCCACCGACCATCGACTACGTTCACCCCAGGTGGGGGAACTACGTCGAAGTAAGTGCCGGTGGACCTCCAAGATGCCATGTCCTGCTCCATGGCAGCTATCCGTTGAGAGGCCCAGGGTCCCGAGGTGCCCTCAGCGTAGGTGCGAGGGGTCGGGATATCGAAGGCGTCTGGGTCACCGTCTAGGACTAGGAGCTAGGAGCATGGAGCAGAGATGGGGAGCGGCCTCGGAAAGGAAAGCAAGCTCGTACTGCCTGTCCTCTAGTACGTCACTGCCAAGGGCAGGTGCACCCCCGACGGACGCAGGACGGGCAGGGTCAGAGACCAGAGTGGTGGCGTAGTCAAGGCGGTGGGTAGAGGCGAAGTCAGCGACAGCAGCAACAAGCGCGTCAAGGCAGGAGACAGGAACAGACGGGTCTGTAACAAGAGAGGCAAGGACCCGAGGGACAAGGGGACTAGCGGCACGGAGGTAGTCAGACAGCGGGGGAGGTGCAACAACGAGCGACGAGGGAGGAGGAGAGGGGAGGAGGGGAGGACGAGACGAGTGAGAACGGAGTAACATAGGATGGGAGCGCGGGACAGGGGAGACGGGACGAGCACGGGAGGGACGGCGAGACCAAACGTGGGATGGAGGTGTAGGGTAAGGAGGGGACACAAGGGGGGAACGAGGAGGAAGACGGGCAGGAGTAGAGTCCGGGGGCGGGAACACAGGGCTGTAGACAGGAAGGTGAGGAGGAGGTGGGGGGGACATTGGCGAGCGGTCAGGGGAGGGAAGGCCGAGCAGGCGAAGAGCGGAGACCGGCGGCGACGACTACGGCGGCTGCTGCAGCGGCTGGTGCTCAACCCTCGAACCGGCAGGGGCACGATGACCTCCGGGAGAACACTCAACAGTAGCACCCCCAGAACCAAAACCCCCAGAGCGAGAACCCTCTCCAGCCCCAGCGGTACCCCCAGGCCCGCCGGGACAGACCACGCCAGGAGCCACAGGACGAACACCCTCCTCAGCGCCAGCACCCCCGAAGGCCAAGAGCGGCAGCGACAACGGCGGCGGCGACGGCGGCGGCGGCGGCGACGACGGCGGCGACTGTGACAGCGGAGGTGGAGATACCGGGGAAGGGAGACGCGTCAAAGGCGGGGCAGGGGGTCCACCAGAGTCAGCAGACTCCTCAACAGGGACAACTGACGGGAGGGGAGTGATATGGGAGACACCAGATGGGGCAGGACGTGGCGGGAGGGGAGCAGGGGCTACCAGGGGAGAGGGGGCAAGGAACAGGGGGGGGGAAACCGGGAGACCTCGGTGAGGGAAGCGACGGTAGAAGGAGACAGACTTGTCAAAGGTGACATCACGAGAGTGGAGAAAGCGGTGAGACTGCAGGTGGTAGAAGAGCCAGTCAGACGAGTCCAGGTGGAAACCAAGGAAGACACAAGGGACAGTGCGGGCAGTGAGCTTGTCCGTGCCAGAGGCACGAACGTGTGCAAGGCAGCCCCAGACGTGGAACGCAGACGCGTCACCGGGGGACCCGGTCCAAAGGAGGGTCGGCGAAACCTGCGGCCGCTGGGAGCGTGGCCACAGGTTAAGCTGGTGAGCGGCGTAGCAAACGGCGAACGGCCACAGAAAATGGGGTGCACCGGCATGGATCATGGAGGTACGAGCCACCTCCATGACCAAGCCGATGCGACGCTCAGCAACCCCATTCTGCTATGGCGAGTCCGGCAAGGTGTACGACTGGGTGATGCCCTCCGTACGACAGAACTGTCCAAGCCACCCAGAAGCGAACTCTCCGCCACGGTCAGAGAGGAGACACAACACGGGGAGACCGCGGTGAAGACGCGCAACCAAAACCCACGGGAGAAGAACGTCGGGCACGTCGGCCTTCCGCTCCTGGGGAAACACCGTGGTGTAGCGCGTGTAGACGTCGACGAGCACAAAAAAGTAGCGCTCGCCACGCGGTCCGGGGACGGGGGCTGGGCCCCAAACGTCCAGGTGCAGAGTTTGAAGAGGAGCAGTGGCAGGGCGAAGCGAGAAGGAGTGAGGGGCACGGCGGAGCCGGCCCTTGACGCAGGGTGTGCACGGTGGAGCAGGCAAGTGGGGAATGGCGGGGAGCGACGCGGGGAGGCCTAAGACAAGACGGTGCTGGGACATGTGACGCAGACGCGGGAGTGCAGGGTGACCTAGGCGGTGGTGCCACAAAAGGGACGGGTGAGTGAGAGACCGACACGAGCAAGCTGCAGCGCTGGGAGGACGCACCAACCGGGGGGGAAGCGGTGTTTAGGGTGAACAGTCCGGACACCGGGTCCCGGGGGAACGTAGCAAGTGGGGAACCTGAGACAGCCTCAGAACAGACAGCGAAACGCTCGTGCCCGGTGAACGTAGTGGTGACGCCGAGGTCCTGAAGATAGCCGACACCAACCAGGTTCCTCGAGAACGAGGGAATGTGGAGGCCTGTAAGAGAGCCCGAGGGAACTGCTGGACAGGGAAGGGACGTGGAACTGCGAGCGACGACGGGACCCGCAGAGGGGTCAGCGAGAGAGACAACAGCAGGTGCAGCAAGCGGCGTAAGCGTGGAGCGGTCGCGGAAGAAACAGGCAGAAGCACCGGAGTCGAGAGTGAAGGACAGCGAGGCAGTGGCGGAGGCTGGGAACGGAGCCGGTGCAAAACCTAGGCTAGACAAACTAGGCAGTCCTATGCCTGACACAGCAGGGGAGGCTAAGCTACACAAGGGTGAGACACCTAAGCTAGAGTACACAGGGTAATAAGATCCAGCAACACTAGAAGCGTCAGCATACAAAGCATGCAAAGCAGCACCTATCTGATCCATATCTAACTCAAAGATCGGCACGCCCTGGCGAAGCAGGCTGTGCCAGTCAGGGAGGTCCGGGGCCGGGCCAAAGCGACGACGAAAGAGATCATCGAGGCGGCGGAAACAGCTGGCGTTTGGGTGCGGGCGGCGGCACAGAGTGCTGCGGAGAGGCCCGGTCTGAAGCTGGTACTGGCAGGTCACAGCAATGGAGCTGCCGGTAGACGCCAAGCTGCGCGGGCCACCACCTCGGCCACCACCGCTGGTTGTGCCGGGCCAACCAGGTGGGAGACGAGCCCACGGCTGCGACGCCTGCTGCTGGGACGGCGGCGCTGCTGCTAGGGCTGCTCCGGCTGTGAAGGCGACTGCGTCTGCTCCTGCCCACCGATGGTAGTCCCCTCAGATGGACTACCGTCACCACCACCACTACCACCACCACTAGTGCCACTACCACGACCTCCTTGGCGGCCACGACCACCGCCACGGCCACGGCCACGGCCACGACCTCCCTGGACCGCAGCAGCCATCTCAGTAAGAGGGGTCGCAGTGGCGACCGCAGCCGAAACGTCAGTAAACGTGCACTGGGAGGGGGCACAGCCGTGAAAGATAGAGACTGCCGGCGCACCGTTCGACTCAGCGATAGTGCGCTGGTGCGTCTCGATCTCGGTGAGGGTGTCGACAAAGGCGGTCAGTGTGAGGTCAAAGGCGGTCAGTGTCGACAAAGGTGCTGGCTAAGGAAGCGGTCGGGGGCACTAGCTAGGTGGTCTAGCAGGCGCATGGCGATAAAATAGAGGGTCATGCAGAATGGGGGGGGGAGCGGAGTGAGCTGGGCAGCAGTGCTGGCAGTGCGATAGCGAGTCTCTAAGGCACGTAAGTGAGTGGCAAAGTCTGCGACACTAGGGAAGGCAGCAAGCTCTGGGAACAGCATCGGGAAGAGCACGCGGCCGGCAGAAGCGGATGCATGTGTAGAATAGCGAGCAATAACAGCGTCTAAATAAGCTTTGGCCGTATCAACTGTAGCGAAACGCGAGCGCTCAGACACAGGGAAGGCGTGACTGATAGCAACCTGAGCTACTGCATCGTGTGAGTCCCAGACCGCACAGGCAAGCGCAGCAGTAGAGAAAGCCTCACTCTCAACGGAGGTGGGGTCAGCAGGGAGGGGAGCAGGTGCAGGGGGGCGGGGGAGCAAGCCATCAGCATGGACAACCAGTGAGTTTCCATCCTGGCGCTGACCTGTAAGCTGACGGCGGAGATCGGAGAGCCAGGCGAGGAAGTCAACCGCGTGGGCCGGCCAGGAGCCGGCGCGTGCGGCCAGGGGGGGGGGCCAACTAGGAGCGGGCGCGACGGCCAGTTGGGCCAGCTAGGGGCGGGCGCGAACGGCCAGGGGGCCGGCTAGGAGCGGGCGCGAACGGCCAGGGGGCCAGCTAGGGGCGGGCGCGAACGGCCAGGGGGCCGGCTAGGAGCGGGCGCGACGGCCAGGGGGCCGGTTAGGGGCGGTCGCGACGGCCAGGGGGCCAGCTAGGGGCGGACGCGACGGCCAGGGGGCCGACTAGGGGCGGACGCGACGGCCAGGGGGCCAGCTGAGGGCGGACGCGACGGCCAGGGGGCCGACTACGGGCGGACGCGACGGCCAGGGGGCCAGCTGAGGGCGGACGCGACGGCCAAGGGGCCAGCTAGGGGTGGACGCGACGGCCAGGGGGCCGGCTAGGGGCGGACGCGACGGCCAGGGGGCCGACTAGGGGCGAACGCGACGGCCAGGGGGCCGATTATGGGCGAACGCGACGTCCAGGGGGCCAGCTAGGGGCGGACGCGACGGCCTGGGGGCCAGCTGAGGGCGGACGCGACGGCCAGGGGGGCGATTAGGGGCGGACGCGACGGCCAAGGGGCCAGCTAGGGGCGAACGTGACGGCCAGGGGGCCGACTAGGGGCGAACGCGATGGCCAGGGGTCTAGCTAAGGGCGAACGCGACGGCCAGGGGGCCAGCTAGGGGCGAACGCGACGGCCAGGGGGCCGACTGGGGCGGACGCGACGGCTAGGGGGGCGGCTGAGGGCAGACGCGACGGCCAGGGGGCTGACTAGGGGCAGACGCGACGGCCAAGGGGCCAGCTAGTGACGGACGCGACGGCCTGGGGGCTGGCTAGGGGCGGACGAGAGACTAGGGCGCGGGCGGAAGCGGGCGGGGGGACCTAACCTACTCGATACCATGTTAGATTACGTGAATGATTTACTAGAAGGAGAAACCTAGAACATATACCTGTTGGGTTGTACTCACTAGAAACACACACCTAGTCTAGCCTATAACTTCTACATAGATCATATGTATAAGTTGACAATAGTGTCATGCCAACATAGAGAGGATCAACCCCATTGAATGATATTGGGATTAAATCACATCACGTTACATTACATGAGGCTGAGTTAACATCCAATCCTATTCACTGTATTCGATACCATCATGTAGTGAACTAACCTGTCAAAATGCATGCGATCCGAAGCAGTTTGGTTTGCCCCTACGGTCAATTTTTCTACGGCTGGTAATGCCCACCCAGATCAGTTCGTCTAGGGTGCCCTGCGAGCCTCCTGATTGGTCTATCCTTAGGACCACTTATTTGTAGTAAGTGTGTACTTTATTCTGCCATCCGTGTGTGCGAGGGCATGGTTTCCAGCATCGAGGAGTTAATGCTCGAAACAGTAGGAGGCAGGCGATTGGTCCGACCATAGGACTGACGATTTGTCCAACCTTCGTTTTTCCCTTGGAGAGCGCACACGCGACTTTCCTGATGTCCCGAAGATGATGTCCGCAAAATGCCCAGCCCGATTCTGTCCCAAAGTGCTCCCCCCCAATCAGTAGTTCCATCCACATTCATCCAGCGCGACTCGTGAACAAGGTGTTCTAAAGTTGGGCACCCTGTGTATCTGCCTCTTGTTGGCTGACTAACTAGCAGGCCTGCAAGCCTTGTCTGTTTAGCAAGGACGACTGCCATGGTTACACCTAGTCCGCGAATACGTACAGCATTTCACCACCACCACGTGAAACTCGGGCGGCGTGCGACGGTCTATGAATTCTTCCTCGCTTCTCCGCGTGAGCCAAGGATTCGTTCGTTTCCTTTTTGCCCTTCTTTTTGTGAACCCTAAACAGCGGTCCGGCTGCTAAAGCAAAGCTACGCTACTGTAGCGGACAGCGGGCAGTTTTTCGGTGTACTGTACTGTACAGCAACTTTAGTGACCTGCGCGTGCGCACTCAGCACGTTACAAGCATTACAATTCAGCACGTTATAAGCATTACAATTCAGCACGTTATAAGCATTACAATTCAGCACGTTCCTCAGGGTAGTACAAAACAGTACACGTTAGTGTCCGTCATTAGTGTCACTCCCGATCGCGTGCTCCACGGTGATCATGGATGATGACGTGTTAGGCGGGAGAACCACGCATGCCAGCAGATTGCGTCGTCATCATGAATCTCGGCCTGCCAGACCCAGCCGCAGAACGACCACTCCTTAAACCGACGTTCCTGTGGTCTATCATGAGTGAAAATGGCGCGGGATAGGTGTACTTTGCCTCCAAGCTGGAGGGTAGCTCAAAGCTCTCTCTCTTCGTCTTTTTAGATGCCTCAATAAACGACTCCCAGTCGCAGAACGAAGGATCGAGGTGTACAGCATCAGCACATCTGTGGTACAGTATCACCGACGTACACCAGGGACCTTGCGGCAGCATGGACCCATGTACTGTACCCCACTAGCATCAGTACTGTACCCCATGTACTGGCGGATAGTGTGATGGACGGCAGATGTCACCCGAAACAAGGCCACCCGGGTGGATTTCAGGCACGTGGTCCCTGTGGGAGGATCCCCCGTCCCACCATGATCCCTATGCAATTCAAATCCCGCCAGTCTGTTTCTGGCACTCCGAGTGAGGCTCTGACTCTGGCAGTGCCTCGCAGGCTCTCAGCCGGGCAGTCTCAGAACCTGCCAGGCTCAGAGACTCGCTTAGTGCTACTATTAGTAACACTGTGGCACGTGAATTCCGCCGTGAAGCCGATTGCGTTCCTCAGAATCAGAACGTGTCGAACAGTTCTCCTTCTCCCCCTTATTCCAAGCTCGCCAGCGTTACCGCTACTAACGGAGTCGGTTCGGTAGGATCTGGCTGTCTTTCAAAGGGTTTCCGAGATCGCCACTGGCAAGTTTGGGCTTCGTTTCAGCTTCTATCATGGTGCCGCGAGCTGCATCCGCGTCAGCGGCGGTGGCGGCTGCCAGTGGAGCGTCTAGCAGCAGCAGCAGTAGCAGCAGCAGCAGCAGCAGCAGCAGCAGCAGCAGCAGCAGCAGCAGCAGCAGCAGCAGCAGCAGCAGCAGCAGCAGCAGCAGCAGCAGCAGCAGCAGCAGCAGCAGCAGCAGCAGCAGCAGCAGCATCAGCAGCAGCGGCATCAGCAGCAGCATCAGCAGCATCAGCGTCAACAGCAGCAGCAGCAGCAGCAGCCTCCTTCCGCTAATCCACGCTGGACACGTGTCCTCCGTCTGGCACGACATTCTTCTCATCCCCCCTCCCCCTCCCCCTTCCCACCCCGCCCCCTTCTTCGCGCCTCATCAGCCGCGCTCAGGGGGAGGCTCTCCAGACGCTGCGGCGGGCGCCGCCGCTCCCCCACCCCCCACTTCCGCCTTCACGTTCGTGTGCCGCGTGGCGTCTTCCGCCGACTCCGCAATCCGCGGAAATCCGCGGCGGCGGCGGGAGAGGCTTCGCATCCGCGACGACCCGCAGCTGGAGTCGCTGCGGGAGAAGCGGAGGATTCTGGCGCTGGACGGCAGACTTAAAGTGCTGCCGCCTAACGAATCGCGGCTGCTGCTAGCGCCGTGGAATCTGGGGATCTTGCCGCAGACGTGCGTGCTTGCGCCGCAGTCCATGTCGATTTTTAACAGCGCGGGAGGTCCAGATGGTGAGGTGGATGAGTGGGGCGATCCCAAACGCAGCAATGCTACTACTACTAGTAGTACTAGTACTCCTAGTACTACCAGTAGTAGGAGTATTGCCCATAAAGCCGCTAAGGACCACCCCTTAGCAAGTACTAGAAACGGCTTCAGTGATCGACATCTGATGACGAGTCATCAGACCCATACGAATGGCTGCAGGAAATACCCAGATCCGTACGATTTGGACGGCCAGGATCCAAGCAAGGAGCTCAGAGACTCCCTCCTGACAGCGTGCGACAACTCGCCTCTAGAAGCGGTGGAGATTGGGTCGCAGGCGCGCGAGCCTGGCGACGTGTACGACGTTCTCCCGCTGCTGGCGATGCCCCTGCGACTGCTGGGGGCGGGGCGAAACAGCATGGCGATTTCGTGGAGGATTGTAACCATCGCGGCGGACGACGAGCTGGTGACGAGCGGGGAGCTGAAACTTTTGGGCCCGGATCTGTTGGATCAAGTGCGGAAGTGGGCGGGAAACTCGGACTTCGGATATGGAGAAATTGCTGGACCAGGTATGTTCCCACCCACCTCCTCTTCATCTCCCACCCACCTCCTCTCCTTCCCCTCCCACCCACCTCCTCTCCTTCCTCTCCCCCTACCTCCTCTCCTTCCTCTCCCGCCCACTTCCGCTCCTTCCTCTCCCCCTACCTCCTCTCCTTCCCCTCCCACCCACCTCCTCTCCTTCTTCTCCCACCCACCTCCTCTCCTTCCTCTCCCGCCCACCTCCTCTCCTTTCTCTCCCGCCCACCACCTCTCCTTCCTCTCCCACGCACCACCTCTCCTTCCGCTCCCACGCACCACCTCTCCTTCCTCTCCCACGCACCACCTCTCCTTCCTCTCCCACGCACCACCTCTCCTTTCTCCAAGAACTGTTTCTTCTGAAACATGGGTCCTTTTCCTGGCCAAAACGAGCACCTTTTTTTTCCTACCCCTCAACCTTTTCCCTTAACCCCCATCCCCGTTATCCTTCTCCCCCTGCCCTCCCCGCTCCTCCTTTTTCCCCCGTCTTTCACAGACCTCTGCTTCTCCTCTTCCCCAACCCTTCCCCAGGCCTTTCTGACAACCCTAGGCTCTTCTCCTTCCCCCTCCTTTGCCCCCCTCTCTTTCCCCTTGTCCCCAGGTCGCTCAGTCAGCCCTACGGACCTCTTCTCCTCTCCCCCTCTTGGGAAGTTATGGATAGCAAAGGCCGGGGAAGGTCGTCTGGGGAACAGGCCCTCCTCTTCGTCTTCCCCCTTCCCTCTACCCACTCTCCCCCCCCACCCCCCACCCCACGCCCTCCCCCCCCCCGCCTCCGCCCTCTTGTCCTCAGGCCGTTCTGTCAGCCCTAGGGACCTCTTCTCCTCCCCCTCTCTCGGGGATTAAAGGGTAGCAGAAGACTGGGGAGCGCCGTCAGGGGAACAGACTGCTTCTGAGGCGCCTCAAAATTCCTCCCCTTCTTCTTCCCCCTCCCATCCACTTCCCTCCCCCCCATCCCCTTTGTCCTCAGGACGTTCGATCACCCCTAGGGACATCTTCTCCTCTCCTTCCCTGAGGGAGGGAGGGGAGGGAGAGGCCTAAGGGGAGGCCTTGGGAAGGCCGTTAGGGGAACAGACTGCTTCTGAGGTGTCTCAGAACCCCTCTCCTTTCTCCCCCCTCCCCTCCACTTCCTCCCCTTGTCCTCCTCAAGCTGTTCTGTCAACCTTAGGCTCTTCTCCTTCCCCCTCCCCCCCAACCCTTCACCCCCACCCCTCCTTGTCCCCAGGTCGCTCAGTCAACCCTAGGGACCTCTTCTCCTCCCTCCCTCTCTCTTGGGGAGGATGGGGAGGGAGAGGACCGTGGAGGGCCGTCAGGGGCCCTGGCTGTTTCTGAGGCGTTTCAAAGCTCTCCTCTTCTCCTTCCCCCTCCGTCTCTCCCCCCCCGGTCTCCAGGCCGCTCAGTCAACCCTAGGGACCTCTTCTCCTCCCCCTCTCTTGGGGAGGATGGGGAGGGAGAGGCCTGGGTAGGGCCGTCACAGGGACAAGCTACGGAGGTCAAATCAGAAGAAGCAGGGGGGGAGTGGGACTCTCCGTGGGGAAAGGCGGCAGGCAAGCAGGGAGAGGGTGGAGAGGAGGGAGAGGACGGAATGACGGGGTGGGGGAAGGCAGGCAAGCAAGCCAAGCAAGCAAAGGAGAGAGAGGAGGGAGGGGAGGGAGGGGGGGAGTGGGTGAAGGTAGCCAATGCAGCAAAGGAGGCGGAGGAGACTATTCGGTACTCCCACAGCACGTGGAAGCTCCTCTGCCCCACGCTCCGCCGGCCACTACTGAAGCGACTGGGGAAGGCCAGTGGGCGGATGAACGAGCCCGCGTTGCTGGGGCGTAGGGGCGACGAGCCTGCCCTGTCTGTGCGCGAGCATAGGGAAAAAGCGCCACAGGACGATCAGCAGCAGCAGCAGCAGCAGCAGCAGGGAGCACGTCGCTGTAGAACCGTCCCTGCGTCTCTATCAGCCTCCTCGATCTCACCACCGTCCTCCTCTTTGTCAGCTTCTAGCCGGCCATCATATCAAATCCGTCAGATACAATCCGCACCAGATTTTGCTGTCACCACCAGCAGCGCCTGGAGGCTCATCGCCCCTCCAGAGAGCTACGGCCTTCCGGGGCTCCGCTCGTCTAGGCTTGGCGGAGTGGAAGGGGGGGAAAGCGGAGGAGGGAGAGGAGGGGGAGGAGAGGAAGGGGACGCGGGGTGTGGGGGGAAAGAGCCCAGCATGTATAGGCACAGACATGGGCACAGCTATTCGGATTTTGCGTTTCTGTGGAACAGAGATTGGCTGCAAGGCTCTGAGGAGATTGCTGGTCAGGTGGTGCTTTCGGTTGGGGCTGTAGCGGGTGCTGTAGCGGGGGCTGTAGCGGGGGCTGTAGTAGAAACTGTCGCAAGCGCTGTAGTGGGGGCTACAGGCTCGGTGGTTGGGATGGCGGGTAATGTGGCTGAGACTGTAGCGGGGACAGCAGGAACAGTGGTGGGGAAAGTGACCGAAGCGGCTGGCACTGTAGCAACGGCTGTAGCATCGGCTGTAGCAGAATCGATAGAGGAAGCAACGGCTAAGCCCAAGGAAGCAGTAGAGGCTGTAGCACGAAGAGTGAAGGATGTAGCGGCTGTCAAGGCTGTGAGCACACGAGTGAGGCAGGGAAGAGGCGCTCTAGCTGCTGCTGTGGGAACAGGAAATAAGGCGCTTCTGGGACGGCCGCGGTGGAAGTCTTTTGACCTCGCGTGTTTGGACGGGGAAAGTGTACCGTGCAAGGGTCTAGAGTTGGCCAAAGGGGAGGGAGGTACTGGGGAGGGAGGGACTGGGGAGGGAGGTACTGGGGAGGGAGGGACTTGGGAGGGAGGCATTGGGGAGGAAGGGACTGGGGAGGAAGGTATTGGAGGTGGTGACGGGGAGGGAGGAATTCGGAAGGGAGGCACCTTATCACTGGAAAGGAACCGTCTCGCCATGAGTGGAAAGAGAGATGAGGAGGAGGAGGGGAAGCCGGGTACCTTCAGTGGTCGGTGGGGTTCATCGCCTCATGACTCCCTCATGGTAGCTCCTCCTTTCTCTGCTGCACCTGGCTCTTCTCTCTTTCCCCCCTCTTCCTGGTCGCCTGCTGAGGGGAAGTTGGGTAGCTTCAGTGCTCGGTGGGGTGATTCCCCAATGGTAGCCCCCCCTTTCTATGCTTCAGCCGGATCCCCTCTCTTTTCCCCTCCTTCCTCGTTGCCTTCCCCCCCTCCCCCCCTCACTCGATCCCCTCCCATCTGTCGTCCCCGCCCTCGATCTCCTTCTCTCACTCCCCCCCCTCGGTCCCCTCCTCTCACTCCCCCCCCTCGATCCCCTCCTCTCACTCCCCCCCTCGATCCCCTGCTCTCACTCCCCCCCCTCGGTCCCCTGCTCTCACTCCCCCCCCTCGGTCCCTGCCTCTCACTCCCCCCCCTCGATCCCCTGCTCTCACCCCCCCCCCTCAGTCCCCTCCTCTCACTCCCCCCCCTTGGTCCCCTCCTCTCACTCCCCACCCTCGATCCCCTCCTCTCCTCCCCTCTCACCCTTCCGCTGTCTCCCACTCCTCCTCCTCTCGTGGTTTCCCCGACGCACCAAGTGCCGCCGGCTCTCCCACCCCTCTCAAAAGAGTCTCTTGGGACCTCACGTTCAAGCCTCGTGGAGGAGGAGTAGCAGCAGCAGCAGCAGCAGCAGCAGGAGGGGGAGGAGGAGGAGCAGGAGTAGCAGGAGCAGCAGGAGGAGGAGGAGGAGGAGGAGGAGGAGGAGTAGCAGCAGGAGTAGCAGCAGGAGGAGGAGGAGGGGGAGGAGGAGGAGGAGGAGGAGGAGTAGCAGCAGAAGCAGCAGCAACAGGAGGAGGAGCCAAGGGGCCTATACCACGCAGGGCAACCTGGCATGCAGCAACCACTGTTGAAGCTACTTCTGTAGCTGTTGCCATGACAGCAGAAGAGCCAGCAGAGCGAGACTATGAAGCTATTGCTGCCGCAGCTTTTGCCAGTCAGATAGCACATGCTGCTGCTGCTGGTGCTGGTGCTGCTGCTGCTGGTGTGACTAAATCTTCCTCCTCCAAGGCTTCCGGGAAGCTTCCTTCATTTGAGCTGCCCAGGAAAGGTTTCAGCTTTGACCAGAGGCACAGGCGTAATGTGTCCCTGTCCGAGCTCCCGCAATTTTCATCCGTTGATCTTTCGGGCAGCTTGGAAAAAGGTTCTGTATGTGGGAAAGCCCAGGCAGGAAGCGGACAGGGAAAGGTGCATGCATCATCTGTTGCAGTTTCAAAGGCTTGCAGACCACAGAGTGCCTCTGCAGGAGGCACAGCAGGAGGAGCGGCAGGAGGAGGAGCAGGAGGAGCAGCAACTGGAGGAGCCAAGGGGCCTATACCACGCAGGTCAACCTGGCATGCAGCAACCCCTGTTGAAGCTTCTTCTGCCACTGCTGCCGTGGCAGCAGAAAAGCCAGCAGAACGAGGCTATGGGGCTATGATTGCTGCCGCAGCTTTTGCCAGTCAGGTAGCAGAAGCATCTGCATCTTCGGCTAAGTCCTCCCCCAGGGCTTCCCGGAAACTTCCTTCTTTTGATCTGCCCAGGAAAGGTTTCAGCTTTGACCAAAGACACAGACGGAACTCGACCCTTACCGAGCTTCCACATTTTTCATCCGCTGACTTCTCGGGCAGATTAGAGACGAATTCTGTAAGTGGGGAAGCCCAGGGACGAAATGGAGGGAAAAGGAATTGTTGGTTGTCTGTTGCAATTCCCAAGGTTAGCAGCAGCCACAGGAGAGTCTTAAGCAGTACCTCGGGATTTGGATCTCCAATTCACTCCCCGACCTAGATAGCCCAGTGCCTACAGTTTGGTTTGGACTGAGCATATTGGGTGATATATGTGTTTGGGTTGTACTTTCTAAGAGCACAAACCTGTCTAGCCTTTAACTATACATGCAGTTTGCATAGTGTTGGGCTGAGAATGGCCCTAGGATCTTTTCAGGGAAAGAAGTCTTGAGTGAACCCTTGTGCTGGTATGTGAGAACAAGTGATTGATTATAGCTAAGGGATACAAAGGTTTATATAAGAATACAAGAGAATGTCGAATAATGCTAGAAACTTCCGTCATCGCCCGGATAGAAGACCTATGGGTCTTATCCAAAAGTAAAAGCCTTCCTTGGGGATTTCCTTATAATCAGGAATAAATGGGGGTCTTATAGATCTTATAACCGGAACTTTTGTAAAAGGGCCTAAAAAGGCATCGCTGGTTTGGTTCAGACATGATAGTACAGAATCATGCTCTAACGGAGAAGATGTTTGCAGTGAAAGCTGCAATCATGACCAGTGCCTATTTTTCACGAGTAAATTACTCTGATTCTCTGAAAATCAGAGTTGATTTTGCGTACCACCCTTTCGCCTCTGGGTCAATTTTTGAAATTATATGTTTTCTCTGATTTATCAGAGTTGGCCTACGTACTACCCTGCGGGATTTTCAATAGAGGGTATACCCCCAGATTATTGCTGTACTGTACTCCTTGACGACAGATGAAATCCGCCAGACATTGACAAAAATGCCTACTAGTCCCCTAGCCGAACCCAAGAATTTCGGCGAAGTCCCCACAACCGAAGACATTCCTAGCAAGCACCCCCTCCAACCCATTCGGCTAAGTCCCTCACAGCCAGAAACATTTCTCCCAAGCACCCTCCCGTGTCCTAAAAATTCAGCTAAGTCCCTCACAGCCAGAAACATTTCTCCCAAGCAACCTCCCATGTCCTAAAAATTCAGCTAAGTCCCTCACAGCCAGAAACATTTCTCCCAAGCACCCTCCCGTATCCTAAAAATTCAGCTAAGTCAGACGGGCCTAGCAAGGATCCTCGGTCCCTGACTCGGATTCTTGCTCGGTATTACGTGCACCGCCCGCCTGGGACTGTACACATCATTTGCCGCCTGCGCCACGACTCTGGATGCGACCCTGAACCTGGCCCTTATTGCCCCGCCAAAGGTCGTGGTGCTTAGTTTCGGTTCTCGGCTAAAACCTGAACTTGGGCTAGATACATAGTTCGCAGCACATTTCGATAGGGCTTCGTGAATGTCATTCAGGGCAAAAGTTTCGCGAATTTTGGTACTACTTCAGGATTTTCAAGAACTGGAAATGTGAGCACCACGCCCTTTGGTTTCGTTGTCTAGCGCCCGTTGTAAGGCATTTCCACGAGTGATGAGATGCGACTGTGGTGGCTGCTTGTACAAAAGTGGGCGTGACCTGTGCACTTTTGTTAATGAAAGTGGCTCTAGGAATGATCCCTTATAATCAGAGTTATTATTTTGGAAACAGAGAAAAACCCTGAAAAACCAGAGTTAGTGCTCCAGGTAACCCTGAAAATCAGAGGCACAGATTTCACTCCTGAAAACCAGAGTAGTGAAAAACCAAAGATCAGCACTGATCATGACTTACACCCGGGCATGCTTGGTAATGAATACTCGCTTCACTGTGTCAGCGTTGGCACAGCGCCCGCATGATGGATTGGACTGACCATGTCAAAACAGAGTGGCAAGGTCTGCGCTGTCACCGAACCATGTCCAAGATGGTTGTTGTACAGCCATCCTGTAATTGCCACCGTCTATCGCACAGTTATCAGCATCAAGCTGATGGATGCAATGAGTTGCGATGCCACCACTTGTATGGCACATGTGGTGACGACAATATTGCTTACGCGGATGTTGCCCAGCGCTGCTTCTGGAGGGAACAACAAGGACACTCTCATCTGTGGCAGGAACACTCGACTGTGTGCTGCGCATCTCGGCAGGGTAGTCCCCTCCATTTTCTGTTTTCCAGCTGTGATCGCTTCTAGAGGTCACTTCTCACCGAGCTAAGGTAGCCTTCTGCCTGCGCAATGCCCCCGTGCAATGCGCAGGTAGTGTTCACCAGTCTGTAGGCACATGGCATGCGAGCCTGGAAGGTCAGACTGTACGTCCTCCCCTAGCGTCTACGTTAACATCTTCGGTAGGCTCAATTCCCCCGGAGACACCATCCAAATCCGCCATTCTCGAAACCAACAAAGTATCTTCAAGGAGCAAACAGGCACGATTGGTGACTCCGCCTCCTACGCCATGAATCGAGAGCATGGGCTCGAAGAGGACGACGATGCGGGCGCGAAAGAGTGGCCTGAAGACGGTTGATACGCTGGAGAGAACACCTTGACGTCACCAACCTGCGACGTCGAGGATGATGAGTGGTGGGCAGCGCCGATAGGGTCGGATGAGGAGGTGGAGGAGTGGCACGCTGGCGATGACACAGATGGAGGCGAGGACGATGGTGGCGTGTGCACGGCTGGCAACCCAACATCGATGGTACCAGGCTTTGAGCATGAGGCAGAGGGCGGTCACGAAGCGAGCGAGGCGTCTCCTGCAGCGGAAGGCGGAGCCAGTGCTGACAGCGTCGCCTATCATGCGGCCGACACCAACGCGTTGGAATCGCCAGACAACAACTCCAATGACAACGAGCCTCTTGCGAAGCGGAAGCTGAAGTTTACGTTGAGCATATCCAAGCGCCGACGGGAAAAGGTCAACGACTCCCGCAAGCATGACCATGCGGCACCAGCTGGAAGCAAGCGCAAGGCTGCCACCAATTGTACGCCATCAGAGAAGCACCAGCGGTACTCACGGGAGGAGAAGGGGAAGGCGAAGGTGCCCGAAGCGGATGAACCCCAAAAGAGGAAGCGGCAGCAGTTGCTGCCGTCTGCTCAACGAGCGAAGAAGAAGCCCCAGCGTGATACCAACAGCAGACGATGAGGTAGCAGAGGCTTTGGAGAACTCCGACGAGGACTACGCGGAAGCCGCTGGCCCACTCCCGGACTTCCCTGAAGGCATGAAGCCCAAAGATCCGTGAGAGAAGAATCCCAACGCGAAGGCATCATCTCCTCGGCCGCGGGTCTCAAGAGGACCAGGAGAAGCTGGAACATCCGCAAGAAGATCAAGTGGGAGAAACGGTATGGCGAGATCAAGTCATTGAAGAAGACTGCTGTAGAGGCTGGAGTCACGGCATGCACGATACGCTGGTGGGTGGGCCAGACGGAATCCGGGGTGTACGCTGGGGCAGCGTCTAGTCGAAAGCGTCTACACGGCGCGGGGTGACACTCCATATACCCTGACATGGAGGAGAAGCTGTATCGATACATCTGCATGGAGTGGAGCAAGGGGATTGCTGTCTCGGTGCGCGACACTCAAAAGTGGAGCAGGGCGTACATGCGAAAGCATCACCCCAAGAGCCCCTGGCAAGCCTCCTCTCACTGGAGTCAACGATTCCGGGATCGTTGGAATCTGATGATGCGAGTGAATACCAAAGTTGGCCAACGAATGGCTGCAGATAAATCTCCTTACTACTGTATGTCATTGTGCCTCTCCATCTTTCCATCCTCTGATTGTGTTCGGAGTGAAACTGCTCGCTCACCAAGTCCATGTCTTCCCTTGCCCGCCCCAGATCCCTCAGATTGCGCTCAAGATAGCGAGAGCTTTTGGAAATTCATCCGTATCAATCGCGCGCGGCATAACCTCGACCCCAGTCGCATCATTAATGCCGATCAAACGCCGCTATTCTGCGAGATGCTGTCCGGACGCACACTGGAGCACAGGGGTGCACGATTGGTTCCAGTGAAAACTGCAGGGTACGAGAAACAAAGACTCACCGTCATGCTTGCCTACACTGCAAGTGGCGAGAAGTTGCGCCCGTGGGTGTGGTTCAGACGAAAGACCATGGCGAACAGCGCAGTCTCGATGTGCACTGCAATCCTACTGAAGTCTCGCCTTGCAAACTCACATGCCCGACTCTCGTTTGGTTTTTGGTGTGGCAGGCATCAAGGTCCAGGCGCAGGAGAATGGTTCAGAAAGGATATCATGCCCTACCTGAATCCAAAGAAGGGGGAGAAGGCACGGCGTGCGATGCTTGTGCTGGACTCTTACAGAGGTCACCTAACGCACGGGATGAAGAACTCCTACGCCCTCAATAGCATCGTCCCCGCCATTATCCCTGCAGGTTGCATCTCCTTTGTCCAGCCCCTTGATGTTTCCATTAACAGGTGTTTCAAAGCTGGCATTCGTGCAAGGTACGCACGCTGGTTCTCACGCCACGTAATCTACCTGAAGACGCCCTAAGGTATACTCTAATTCATTGATTTTCTGGCTCACTGATTCCTTGATTTCTAGGCTTGTTGATTCCTTGATTTCTAGGCTCAAAGTCCCAGTCCTTGTCATCCGAAGCCACTCTGCATTGTACATTTGAAGTTTAGGGAGAGAACCCTCAGCCGCCTCTGCATGCGCATCTGTCCATCCCCCACGTCAGGAAATCTGAAGCGACCACCCCATCCTGTGGTGCTGAAGTGGATCAGCGATGCGGTTCCGCGCGACATCATTGTGAAGGCCTTTAATACCTGTGGAATATCGAGCAACCTGGATGGTTCCGATATCTATGTGGTGCTATAGCACATGCACCCACGGAGCTAGTGCGACGTCTCGAAGGACATGTCATTGAAAGGGACCAGCGGCGACAACAGCGGGTTTGTGGGGCCTAATGGGGTGCTGGAGGAGGAGGAGGAGGAGGAGAAGGAGGAGGAGGAGGAGGAGGAGGAGGAGGAGGAGGAGGAGGAGGAGGAGGAGGACCCCTACCCAGACACCAAGGACTGTTGTGGAGCCGCAACCGAAGCAGACAAGATGGATAAGCCTAAGGCCATAACGCAGCATGCATGGAGCTTCCCCGTGTTCATGAAGAACCCTGACTGACTGTTGAGTTGCACTTCTGACTGTTGAGTTGCACGGTCAACGGTTTGCGACCGTTGCCCTTTCGTAACCTTTATGAGGTGTCGTCAGACTACGTCAATCGTCAGAGATACTGTGCATTGAGGACTAGCACAATATTTTCGCACGTACAATTATTTCGTAGGTGCAACACCAACGCACGCAACCCTGCTAATGAAAACAGTTGCCGATACCATGTGAAAATTTTGTCGCCTTCAGTAGAAATCGTGTGATCCACGTCAATGCGTTCCTAAGTGGTCGACGACCAGTTGCGATCTTAAATGTGTCAGAAACGCCAACAAGGATTACGTTGTCAGAATGCAAAGTACTCTTCCATGTCGACGTGTGTTGTAGTTTAAAAGTTGTGGTATTTTTAATTGTCATTTAACGTTGTTATTTGGTGTTTCCAACTCCAAACAGTTTTGAATATATTTATAGTCAAATCAGTTGATGGTTTTGAGTCGAACCTTGTTTTGTTCTTGTGGCAACGCATCAATAACCGTGCGCACCTGAAACCCAGAGTGGACACGCCATGCGAACTCCATGCGACATGCCTACGTAGACCCTGTCGCAGCTAATGACAGCGTCCCCGCCCTTGCCAGCTGCGCATACGACAACTTCCTCCCCGCCCCTGCCAACTGCACATACGACAATGCATATATTTTCTTAGGAACGCTACAATCAAATTTGCTTGGGGAATACTGCCCTATGCACCAAGTGCCTCATTCCAACAGTCTTGGACTGTGCACTACGGGAATACAGCTTGTAGTAAGTGGTATACATGTCATATGCCTTGTAGACGACTTCCTTTTACGCCCAGGAGTACCCCATAGGCATTTTATCCTTAAGGGCCTCTCCTTGTACACAAAGTGTACCCGTCTCAACTCAACAGTAAGTTAGACAGTCAATTCGGCTAATCCAAGGCCGTCCAATCAGTTTGCTATTGTGTTTTCTGATCGACTACTCCTATTGGTCGGCGAGCCTCTAAAAATCAAGAAGTGTCACCATTGTCGAGGCAGAAATCCACCAGCTCGATAACGGTCCAGTAGAATTACGCCTCCAACGCCAACGGAATCCGTAGGCATTGCCCCGTCTATCCACAGCCAGCAGGAACGCGCCATGGAGCGCGTAAAAAAATGTGGCATTCTCATGAAACCTGGCCTCCGGAAGGCAAGGTAATTACATTGCTTTGTCAAGGAAAACAGGGTAAAGTTTCGACCTAGCACTTCCTTTGACGCATTCAGAATATCGACACCCGTCCATTGACAGGCAAGCCAAAATCATCCCACGAACGATTTTTGCATAGGGGATGGACTCACCTTGAAAAATCTAATGTAGAAGTCCGCACCCCTAGAAAAAATGGCTCCCCTGTCATTGTGAAGAGTTGCAGGGTGACCCCTAGGTTATTGAGAGACCTGCTTGAAACGCGGAGTTGATATACTGGTGATAGGCTTGCGACGTGACGACGTTTACTCAGTCGCTGCATACGCCAGTCAAGCCGCCCATGCACAGTACACAAAAAACAACGCCCCATTTCCTGGGAAAACCCCATGGTCCACGTTGCCCCTACCGTACGGCCAGAATTCCTCAAAAGCGAAATCTCTCGCATCGCCCCTTGGGCTCTCAGGGAATATGACGTGTATATCGTTATTCCGCGAACTGCATACGCTTTGTAGCATTATAACTTACTGAATACATAAAGTATTCGTTTAAGTTGGCGGTTTTGTTTCTAGCATTCACGATTGTTTTATCTGCTTGGTGGTCGCTCGCCTGAGAAACCCACGTTCGACGGGACTTGCTCTCCGTGCGATAATACAAACCTGAGCCAAACTTGATTTGAGTGTAACAAAAATCAGACTGTCGTGATATTAAATCGAATTATCAATTGTAGTTTCCTGAAGAAACAACAAGACAACTAGCGACAAGATATAGCACCGCTAACGACAAACTACAGTACACCTTGCCTGCTCTAATTCCACACTTAGTATTTTCAACTGTCGTTTCGACTGAGGGTAGTCTTCCTTCGAAAGCATGACCAAAGAGGCGGGTCTCGCAACCTCGATAAAATTAATCAAGATTCGGTTTCTATGCAGTCCATGTTTATAGCGTGACTTCTCCCTTCTCTCAGTGTTTTCGAGGGAGTCACCACTCTAAGTCTTGGAACCACCCCTACTTGTGGAGACTGCTAGCCACTGGCTCGAGCCCACCGTGAGCACGGGAATGCTCTTCGCAGGACCAGAGGTCAGGGTAGATTCATAACATTTACTGCCACCCAATTTCATGTTCTGAAATTACAGCGATCTAGGTGCATTCACCTTCCGTTCGGACAGACCAAAACCCAACAGGTTCGGCGTCTAGACCGTTCTCGCGTGGGAAAACATCTGTAGAATCGCGGTGCGGCTGTGCCTAGGAGCCATGTTGTAAGGATTCAAGTGAACCTTCAGCCTCCGCATTTCCTGGCCTGGAAGCGAGCAAGTTGGGTATTTATCTCCCGGGTAACCAACATCCGAGGTGATGACGTCAGCAGTCACCTACTTGGCTTCACGGTAACCATCAGATCGACTTCGTCCCAGCATGGTACCAATTATCCCTACATGGTACCAATTTGTACGCGGCAGATTCCCTAACTGGTAACCGTCGGTTCCAACACTTCCGAATTGCCCCCACGTGTTTCGTACACGCCCTGACGAAGTTCGCGAAGAAGAACATCTGGTACAGAGTATTTCGCAGGTGCGCTTAGGCTGAAATGTTACGCGGCATTTTTAAACTAATCTCAGATAATAGTCTCATTATGTATACCATGCATGTTTAGTCGTTTAGCAGTTTTAATACCATTTTGAAATTTGTGGAATTATTAATGCCTGAAATAAATGGAAAAACACTATATATGTAGTTTCTATGCGTACCATTAATATAATGTGTCAGGCAATATATAGTGGTTTATAGTGTTCATGTGTTCTCTTTCATAATGTGTATAAGGATTTCATGAATCATTAACGGGTTTCGCCACTGCGAGCATCACGAACAGTACAGGTCCGCAGCCTCGGTCCTCAAGTCTCAACCACCCCCTCCGACTAATCGCCCCCGAGCGTGTTACCTAGGCGCCCCGAATGCAATTTGACCATTTCACCCTCAAGGTTCAAGCTTGGTCAACTAGCACTATATAAGCCCTAGGCCTCATTTGTATTGACAGAGATTGTAGTCATCTCCATTATATTATTCTGCGCTATACTACGGAGTAATTTATAACAATGAGCATGTCGAGCGGTTATAGTAGGAATGCCTTGACACGAGTTCATTGCTAGTGTTCTTTTTACATTCTATGCTACGAGCCCCAAACATTACACTGATATAAAAAGATCTGAATGATTTATGTTTTTTATAATTACAATCCAGTTAAAGTTAAACTATGTAATAAAACTACCGAACAAAAAATCAATGTTATACATAATGACAGTTTTATATGATGTTGATTTAAAAATGTTGCGTAACATTTCAGCCTAAGCGCGCCTGCGAAATACTCTGTACCAGATGTTCTTCTTCGCGAACTTCGTCAGGGCGTGTACGAAACACGTGGGGGCAGTTCGGAAGTGTTGGAACCGACGGTTACCAGTTAGGGAATCTGCCGCGTACAAATTGGTACCATGTAGGGATAATTGGTACCATGCTGGGACGAAGGCGATCTGATGGTTACCGTGAAGCCACGTAGGTGACTGCTGACGTCATCACCTCGGATGTTGGTTACCCGGGAGATAAATACCCGAGCAAGTTGAAGGCAAACAGTAAGATCTTCAGAAGTTTGGACGATAAGCGAAGGTTGGACCAGAAATTTGGTTTCTCAATCTGTGCACCTATTTATCCTGAATACAACAGGCCCCAAGTTTGTTTTCCCAGTTTACAATTTGCTGAGGCTCAGGTCTCCACCTAAACGTGCACTGTAACAGTGTGTTTCAGCAAGAAATTGGGTGAGTATTCGAGACTCTCTAAATTGCTTCGGTTTGGGGACTGTACAATTATTCGACCTTTAATAACACGAGTATACCCTCTATTTAGACTGTCATCCCGAGAAAAAGGAAGAGTTCCTCCCTTGTCCAAACTTTGGTTGTCGTCCAAAATTCTGAAGGCGACCTAAGTGCCCTAGGTTTCTCATTGTTTTTCTGTAGGGGAATTATAGAATAGGTTACTGTTTTGGCCCAGTTAACACTCTTTGTTACTCCGCTCCCGCGTACGAGCACTTTTCCCACAGGTAACCCGCAGCGCGTCACTCCGGTAACATGAGAGGTCACTCCTTCACTCCATATTTAACACGAGAGGTCACTCCGTGAAACCCCCGTCTAACATGACCCGTTCACACCAATTTCCCGTGAGCAAAATTTGTTCTGTTACGACCTTACTTCCAGGCCGAATCCGATGAGGTCTGTTTGCAGGTTGCACGCCACTAGGCTGGTGATCCATTAAATGTGTGCAATCAATCCGTGCCACAGCAATGATGATTTTGCTTTGTCAAAATGCACAAAAACAGACACAAGAATGTACACATGCAATGCATAAATACCAAAGACTTTTGGACGTATAACCGAGTTTTCTTAAGAGGTAGCTGCCTCAAAGGGATATAATAAAAGGGCATATAAAAAAACCCATATTACCATTGTTATATTATTCAGCAAATACCACCACTATGCCAAACCAATCCAATCCCATAAATGGGCAACATTGCAGCAGAAAAATACAAAAAGGGTTTATGAAAAATCTTATAGAGAAGCAAGAGCTTAGAAACACGTAGAAGCAGGCTTGTGGTATTTGAAATTTGTATTAGCCTAATTATAGCTCTTGGTTTCGTGAATCTTGTTTCCCCTGTTTTTTTTTTTCTGTTACTAGATCATGCAGCCCGGCCTCACGAAACTGTTCTCGCAAAACAACTATTTTTTAACAGTCGCATGCAACCCACAAACATATGTCATCGGACTCAGCCTCGCGGTAGATCGTAACAGTACAAATTGCGCGCGCGGGAAATTGGTGTGAACGGGTCGTGTTCGGGCGGGGATTTCACGGAGTGACCTCTCGTGTTAAATCTGGGGTGAGGGAGTGACCACTCGTGTTACGGGAGTGACTGGCTGCGGGTTTGGTGTGGAGAAAGCGTGTAAGGAATTTTATTCCTTACCGGGTTGTACTGCAATCGCGTACACCCGAACTCTCGGCAGACCAGGCTCGGTCCGTTTCTGACGCGGCCCCGAGGCACGCCCGCGCCGCCTCCGACCCTTTCGACCGCGCCTGTACCCAACCTAGCCCTCCGGGCTCGTCGCCTAGCTAGAGCACTAGCTATATAATGCTAGGCTATCCTTCTTGTACTCGTCATTATTATTCCGCGCACTCTCAGTTATTATTCATAACATCTGATATCAGAGCTACTTTCCTGGTTCACCCCGCTTTCTCAGGGTAGTTTATTTCCAAGGCGTGGTTAACCCTGCGGGGCTGCAAAGCGGTTGTCCGTGAGCTAGAGTTATTAGCTCACACAACTACGATAGCGTTTGCGCCCCCTACGGTTTCTTACCACGGCCTTCCCCCTGCACGAAAGGCGTAGCATTCGCATCATGTCCCAGGCCCAGCTAGACGAGGTCATGGCTCAGATGCAGGCAATGCAAGCCCAGATGGCGAGTTTGGACAGTGAAGTCGTGAGACTTCGGACGGAGAACACCGAGCTTCGCTAGACGCGTGGTGAAGCGTGTCAGGAGTCGCCTGGAGTCGCCGAAGACGAGGTCAAGCAAAGTGCCGACGACGCAGCGAGCGAAACCGTCCTTGACGAGCTCGCACGGGAGTTGGAGCAGGACGACATGCGTACTGTGACCGTAACGAAGATTAAACTCAAGCCAGCAAGGGTGGCGGTGCAAGGCGACGACGGTGCAAGGGTGGCTGTTCAGCATGGAGCTGTTCTTCACGGCGGCAAGTGTGCACACCGATGATGCGCGCATTAATTATGCCGTGTCGCTGCTCCGAGGACCGGCGTTGGATTGGTGGCGATGACAGTTGGCGATTGGGACTCCGGCAGGAGTGAAGCAGGCGAAGGACGGGACTTCGGACTCTTCAAACCAACAGGGTAGAAACAATATTCGGTACGACCACGATTCGCACGTGGAAACAGTGGGGCACAGCTCTGCGAGCTCGTTTTGAGCATTCATCCGCCTCAGACGACGCTCGTATGAAGCTGCGCAACTGGCGGCAGGTGACTACTGTTCAAGATTACACTGCGTCGTTCTCGGCACTTGCGGACCAAGTCGACGACCTCAGCGAAGCGGAAAGACGGGACAAATACGTTAGCGGGCTGCATTTCGATATTCAATACGAGTTGCAGCGGTCCCGTCCCAAGACGTTCGATGAAGCCGTCCAGCTGGCGTCAGCAGCCGATGCACTGCAGCAGTGGGCGAGAAAGAACAACAGGGATGTTGGTCGTTTTCGTGGACAGTCTCCCCGCCCCACGATCAATGGCGTGTCAGCGCCCGATGAAATATTTCACGGGCTATGTTTTCGATGTGACAAGCCAGGTCACCGAGCTAAGTACTGCCCGACGGCGCCCAAGAAGACGAAGAACGACAAGGAGAAGCCGGGAAATGGGAAAAGTCAGTAGCAGACGGGCCCCCTACTGACGAGGCTTTGTCGCCCGAACTTCAACGTTCCCACCAAGTTGTGGTACCGATACACGCTATCGACCGCACTTGGACGAATAACGGGAGCGAACCTGAAGATCACCCTGTGCTGGTAGAAGGCAAGGTTAACGGCAAAAAAATAAAGTTATTTGTGGATGGCGGAGCTAGTCACAGTCTCATACACGTGACAACAGTGAAGCAGTTGAAGCTGACGTTGGAAAAATGTCTTCCCGAAATCGACGCGCGACTGGTGGACGAAACTCCACTTGCAATTAGAGAACGAGCGCGCATGGTGCGGATGAAGTGTGGCGACGACTTCGGATTCAGCATGCCCATGCTGGCCACGACGCTGGACGGCTGCGACATTCTGCTTGGGCGTGATTGGCTGCGAAAATACAATCCGAGGATCGACAGGACAACTGGCGAATGCAGCGTACACTGTGCGAACGGGTGGCGCGTACTTCCAAGCTGGCGTGGGAGAGATCCGGTGTCGACACGTGTCAACGCCATCACCCTCCAGCGAGCGGTTAAAAAAGGAGCTGAGTTGTACGCCGTCCACCTGGCCGACGCGACGGTCGACGACACGCCAAAGGACATTGACACACTTTGTGCCAGTGTCCCTGCCGAGCTCGCCGCGCTGATTCGACAGTACCCGGATATTTTTCCGGACGATCTGCCAGCAGGACTGCCACCCGAGCGCCCCCGGGACCACAAAATTGACCTGGAACCCGGCGCGCAGCCTACAGTCAAGACCCAGTGGTGGCTGACTCAGCCGGAGCTCACGGAGTTGCGAAGCCAACTGGACTACCTCTTGGAGAAGGGGTTCATTCGGCCCAGCACCTCCCCGTTCGCAGCACCCATCCTGTTCACGCCCAAAAAAGACGGCGGGCTGCGAATGTGCATCTACTACAGGGCGCTAAATCGACGAACAATCAAGTCCCGCTACCCAATCCCACGCGCGGACGATCTTCTCGATCAACTTCGCGGAGCTCGCTTCTTCTCGAAAATCGACTTACGCGGCGGTTACCATCAAATCCGAGTCTTCGCTGACGACTGCCACAAGACGGCGTTCCGAACCCGCTATGGCAGCTACGAGTACACAGTGATGCCGTTTGGCCTCACGAACGCGCCCTCCACTTTCCAACTCACCATGAACGGAGTATTCCGAGACCTGCTCGACAAGTGTGTCATCGTCTATCTTGATGACATTCTGATCTACAGCAAGACACAGGAACAGCACCTCAAGGACCTTGAGCAAGTTTTCCGGCGGCTGCAAGAAAACCGGCTCATCACGAAGGGCTCCAAGTGCGAGTTCCTAAAATCCGAACTGGAATTTTTGGGACATGTCGTGGGAGCGGACGGCATAAAAATCGACCCGAAAAAAATCACAGCGATTCGCGACTGGAAGCCGCCGACGAATTTACAGGAGCTGCAGAGTTTTCTCGGGTTCGTTAATTATGTCCGGAGGTTTATCCCCAATATGGCAGGGATAACCGGACCGTTAACTGACCTGCTGCGGAAGGGCACTTTGTTTGAATGGGGGGAGAGACAGCAGACTGCTTTCGATGAACTACGAAATTCTCTGACGTCGCCCCCGGTCCTCCGAATCGCCGACCCATCTCGACCGTTCGAAGTCTTGACGGACGCTAGCGATTTCGCCATCGGTGCGATAATGTTACAAGATTTCGGCGACGGACTCCAACCCATCGCGTATGAGTCTAGGAAGTTGCAGGCAGCCGAGCGCAACTACCCCGTCCACGACAAAGAAATGCCCGCCATCGTGCACGCATTCAAGGTGTGGCGATGCTACTTGACGGGAGCCGACGTGACAGTACGGACAGACCATAAATCCCTACAGTACCTCCGCGCGCAGCCGAATCTAAATCCACGGCAGATTCGCTGGCTGGACTTCCTCGAAAGCAACTTCCACTACACCATCACGTACAAACGGGGAACGAATAACATCGCTGACGCGCTGACAAGACCATCCGCCCACCTCGCCTCAATCATCGTCGCAAAATCCAACCCGCTGCTCACTGGCCTATTTACCCACAGCTATACCACAGACCCCTTTTTCGCCCGCAACCACCACCAACAAGCCACCACAGCCAAAGGACCCTACTTCCTAAAGGTCGGTACTGACCGTATCTGGGTTCCCGCCTACAGACTCCTCCGCGAATTACTTATTCAAGAAGTCCACGATTCTAACCTCTCCGGTTATTTTGGGGTTGATAAAACCCAGAAGTTACTTCACCGTTTTTATTATTGGCCTGATTCGGCGTCTGATGTGCAGAGATACGTATCCGCGTGCCTGATCTGCCAACGAATCCCGACGGCGGCCAGCTGGACTGCTGCAACCGCTCGAGCCACCCCAGCGACCGTGGCAACATGTGACGATGGACTTCGTCACGGGGCTCCCAGCCGCCGCCACGGGCAACGACGCCGTCCTGGTCGTCGTCGATCGTCTCACGAAGATGGCACACTTCGCACCCTGTCGCACAACAATCACAGCCGAAGATACAGCGAAGCTTTTCATCTCCACCGTTGTTCGTCTGCACGGCATACCATCAGCGATCATCAGCGACCGCGACCCAAAATTCACGTCCAAGTTCTGGCAGGAGACATGGGGGCAGTACGGCACACGCCTCCAGTTTTCCTCCGCCTACCATCCTCAAACCGACGGACAGACAGAGCGAACCAATCAAACTATGGAGCAGCTGATACGCACTAAATGCCCGGATCTTGCCCGGTGGGAAGAATTCCTGCCCATGCTGGAATTTTCGTACAACAATGCCCCATCCGCCACGACTAATCACTCGCCGTTTTTTCTAAACTACGGCATGGATCCGACAGTCCCGACGACTACCAACATCGACAACCCAGTGCCACGTTCCCAGCAGTTCGTGAACAGTTTGCAGGAGGCCCGCGAAAAAGCGATCGAATTCATTCGCAAGTCCAATACAACCGCCCGCCGCTACACAGATCTTCATCGCTGCGATATCACCATGGCTGCAGGGCAACTAGTCCTTCTCGACACAAAGAACCTTTGCCTGCCCCTGCCTTCAAAACTTCGTCCGCGATTCTGTGGACCTTTTCGTATTGTCAAGATGGTGACACCTGTCACAGCGAAATTATTACTTCCGGACGAGTGGCGCATTCACGACGCGTTCCACGTCAGCCTGCTTCGTCCCTACGTCGCCAGCACGTCTGCAGTCGCACGCCCAGCGGCCGCCCCAAGTGTCCGCCCGATGGCTGAACCGACACTTCAGCCTTTCCGGGGTTTGAGTCATCGCGTCCGCCTCAACTCCACTGGTCGCCACGTGGATTTTCTTGTCTGCTGGGTTGACCGTACAAGCGAAGACGACACCTGGGTCCCTTCCGACTCGCTTCAAGAACACTCGGTGCTCAAATCTTATTTGACCCGAAAAGGCGTTCCCGATGTTGATCACCTTCCTTAGGGGGGGGGGGGTAGTGTAAGGAATTTTATTCATTACCGGGTTGTACTGCAATCGCGTACACCCGAACTCTCGGCAGACCAGGCTCGGTCCGTTTCTGATGCGGCCCCGAGGCACGCCTGCGCCGCCTCCG
This sequence comes from Closterium sp. NIES-67, assembly GCA_027943415.1. Classification (NCBI taxonomy): domain Eukaryota; kingdom Viridiplantae; phylum Streptophyta; class Zygnematophyceae; order Desmidiales; family Closteriaceae; genus Closterium; species Closterium sp. NIES-67. Next base: position 11,193 of record BQMB01000430.1, on the reverse strand, counting down.
ACCCTTTCGACCGCGCCTGTACCCAACCTAGCCCTCCGGGCTCGTCGCCTAGCTAGAGCACTCGCTATATAATGCTAGGCTATCCTTCTTGTACTCGTCATTATTATTCCGCGCACTCTCAGTTATTATTCATAACAAAGCGGGAGCGGAGTGACCAGTGGTGGCCGATACAGTTACCACATCTATAATTTCCGTTTTCTCTCTTCCGCCATGGCAGTTATGTTTCGAAAGCTCCACACCAGGCCTCTCGATATCCTAGGGGTCACCCAGCAGTTTTCGAGTTTGCCCGGGATCCAAATCGTCCAGGCTGGGTAGCCCTAAAAGTTTGACTGTTTTTGCAGGCAAGAGTTTCGTCAAGCTCGGAATTAGCCACACCTGACAATGACAATGACAATTAACTAGGGGCACGAACGTTTACATTAGATTTTACAGGGCGGGTCTATCCCGTACTTGGAAATTGGCCGTGGGATAATTCTGGCTTGCCTGTCCATGGACGGGTATCGATATTCTGAATGCGTCAAAAGCAGGGCTATGTTAAAACATTACCCTGTTTTCCTTCACGAATCAGTGTAGTTACCCTAGCTTCCAGAGGCCTGCTCCACACACCACATATCTATGGCTTCTCGCTGGAATGGTCCAGCTACAGTTTTAGCAGCATGCTTCTCTTTCACCCTGCTCAAACCAACTCAACCCAATCCAACCTGATCCCACCCCATCTTATTCCAAGCCACTCCAACCCACCCCAAATCACCTAATCCTCTCCAACCAAACCCGCCTCACATGGTAACGATGTACCGCAAGCAACAGTGCTCTTTCCACACGCTCATTCCAGCGTGACTTGACCAAAAAAAAGAAAAGAAAAAAGACCAAATCCCGTGCGATCAACGCGTGAGGAGAGGAGAGCCTGAGGAGGAGGATGGCTGAAAGCCTGAGGATGACTGAGAGTCAGAGGATGCCTGCCTACCCTCGTGGTGGGATCTTTACGAGCCTCAGAAATTGGCTCAAATCACGTGCCTTGCTTCCTGGTGGGTCAGAAGCGACACGATTGGCGATAACCCTGTTGGCCAGGATTGGCAAGCACGCCGCCTGGGGTCGGATCGAGTCGTCGTCGGCGTTCCTACTAGGTTGGAAACGTCTTCGATGGGGTGCATTGTTGTTACTAGTATTCAGTCGAATCGAATAACGCCCTGTTGTTCTTATTGGAGCAGCAATACCATCCCCATCGCCATCGCCATCGCCATTGCTATCGTCGTCGCCATCGTTATAATCGTCGCCATGGTCGACACTGCAGAGCGTCGCATCATCGCATCGTCGCATCGTTGCAGCGTCGCAGCATCGCAAAGTCGCCGTCCCAATCGCACAGCTTCTTCTTCTCACGAGACACCCGACTCAACTTAATCTCCACCACCATCATCAGCAGCAGCAAGATCATTTGGTGCAGCCGCGGGGGCGTTTGAATCCTGTCATGAGTTTGGAGTTGTCTGAACAAGATCAGTCGGCTTTGAGACGTCTCTAGACAAAGAACAGCCGCCGGCTTCAAACAACTAGGTCTTCATCGTTAGCATCGTCGTCAGAATCGTCAGCATCGTCATCGGCATGGTCATCCGCATCGTCAGCATCCTATGATGGCGCGCCGGGGCTTTTGACTCCTCTGAGTTTGAAGTTGTCTGAAATACGAGATCCGGTTTCAAGCTGAACCTCAAGTCGTTATCGTTATCGTTATCGTCATCGTCATCATGGTGCGGGGTGTGTCCCGTGCGGCCTCTACAGCGGCCTCGGGGCGGCAAGCCACCGTCGCGGCATCATGCATCAGCATCCTTCCGCTAATCCGCGCCGGCCACGTGTCCTCCGTCTGGCACGACATCCTCCTCATTCCCCCACCCCACGTTCCGCCGACTTCCCATTCCCCCGCCGACTCCCTCTCCGCGCGCCGGCACCATCGCCGCTCGGCGGAAGGCCGCCATCCGCAGCCTCCGCCAGCCGCGCTCCCCTCCTCCGCCTTCACGTTTGTCTGCCGCTCCGCCAAGTCCCGCTCCGCCCCCCGTTCCGCCGATTCCCGCTCCGCCTTCTGTTCCGCCGAGTCCTCCTCCGCCGAGCGCGGCGGGAGGCGGCGGAAGGACGATGATCTTCTCCGGGAGACGTTCCGCGAGTCGCGGAAGATTTTAGCGCTGGACGGCAGTCTTAAAGTGCAGGCCGACGCGCCGCCAGATACTTCATCAGAACCGAACTCCGAGTCTAACTCCGAGTCGCTTCTCCCAGCGCCGTGGAACGTGGGTATTTTGCCGCAGACGTGCGTCCTCGCGCCGCGATCCATGTCGATGTTCTTCCGCTGGGGTGTTGATGGGGACCCTGCTGACTCAGCGAGAGATCGCCATGATACCAGCTGTGATGCCGGTGATGATGATTTGGAGGAGGGCAAAGAATCTGTTAAGGAGTTGAAGGATTCGTTATTAACGGCGTGCGATAACTCGCCGCTTGAAGCGCTAGAGATTGGGTCGCATGTGCGGGAGCCTGGCGACGTGTACGACGTTTTGCCGCTGCTGGCGATGCCTCTGCGACTGCAGGGGGCGGGGCGAAACAGCATGCCGATTTCGTGGAGGATTGTAACCATCGCGGCGGACGACGAGCTGGTGACGAGCGGGCAGCTGAAGCATTTGGGCGCGAAATTGTTGGATCTAGTGCGCGATTGGGCAAAGAAGGCAGAGTTTTATGGCGAAATCACTGGACCAGGTATGCACTGTTCCGGTTACCATGTTACCAGCCATCACATTTTCCCCAGCCAATGCCAGGCGGTCCCATTCTGTCATAATCACACCACACATCTCAACACCCGCATTTTCCCAACTAATTATCTCAATCAGGAATAGAGACTCCCTATGACAGCCTTTTCAAGAATGAGATGTATCGATCAGGAATCGAACCCATAACCTTGAACGAGAGGCGGTTGCCTTTGCAGACCTAATAGCAGTAAGAAATGCCTCGACCCCCTTCCCCGCCCTCCCCCTTGCCCCTCCTCTCCGCCTCTCTTCAGGTCGGTCTGTTCACCCCTATGACAGCCTTTTCCCCTCTCCCTCACTTATGAGCCTACCCAAAAGTCAACCCCCTTTATCCCTCCCCCCTCCTTCTCTCCCCCCCTCCTTCTCCCCCTGCCCCTCCTCTTCACGTTTCCTCAGGTCGGTCTTTTCACCCCTATGACAGCCTTTTTTCCTCTCCCTCACTTATGAGCTTACCCGAAAGTCCCTTCCCCCCCTTTCCCTCCCCGCCCTTCCCTTACCCCCTCCGTCTCCCCCTCCTTCTCCCCCTCCTTCTCCCCCTCCTTCTCCCGCTCCGTCTCCCCCTCCTTCTCCCCCTCCTTCTCCCCCTCCTTCTCCCGCTCCGTCTCCCCCTCCTTCTCCCCCTCCTTCTCCCCCTCCTTCTCCCGCTCCGTCTCCCCCTCCTTCTCCCCCTCCTTCTCCCCCTCCTTCTCCCCCTCCTTCTCCCCCTCCTTCTCCCCCTCCTTCTCCCCCTCCTTCTCCCCCGTGCCCCTCCTCTTCACGTCTCCTCAGGTCGGCCTGTCCTCTCCAGCAACATGTTTTCCTCGCCTTCATTAGGGGAGGGAGGAGAGATAGTCGTATTGTGAGTCGACTCAAAATACACCCCCCTTCCTTTCTCCCCCGTTCCCCAGCTCTTCACCTCTCCTCAGGTCGTTCGGTCCACTCCAACAACATGTTTTCCTCTCCGTCAGAAGGCGAGGTTGGAGAGATAGACGTATTTTGAGACAACTCAAAATACACCCCCCCTCCTTTCTCCCCCGTGCCCCTCATCTTCGCTACTCCTCAGGTCGGTCTCTCCAATCCAACAACATGTTTGCCTCTCCTTCAGTGGCCGAGGGAGAGATAGAGCCCACGAAAACGTTGGACGGAGAGCGGGATTCCAGGGGGGGTCGGGGGAAGGAGGAAGGGGAGAAGCAAACCGAGAAGCAGACGATCTGGTACGCTAATAGCACGTGGAGGGACGGCGAGGAGGAGGAGGAGGAGCGGGAGGAAGCAGCAAAGCGAGCAGCGGAGCAGGCGGCGAGGAAAGCGGCGGAGGAGGCGGAGCGGACCATTCGGTACGCGCACAGCACGTGGAAGATCCTCTGCCACACGCTGCGCCGGCCCGTGCTGCGCCGCCTAGCGGGGCACGACAAGCACCTGGACGCGCCCTTCAGCAGTGGGCAGAGGAGGGGGCAGGTGACTTCATTGGAGGGTGAAGACAGCGAGACACGAGAGCAGGAGGAGTGGGAGAATGAGCAGGAGCAGGAGGAGGAGGAGGAGCAGAAGGAGGAGGAGGAGGTGGAGGAAGAGGAGGAAGAGGAGGAGAAACAGGAGGAGAAGCAGGAGCGGGGGAAAAGAGGCGCTGGGCGCAAGGGCCTGCCTGCCGCTCGTCTCTCTTTCTCCGCCAATCCTTTGAGCCCCTCAGCGCTGCGCATCCTGCCCCGGAGACCGTCCAGTGCTCTCCCCCCTTCCCAGTCGGCTCGAGAGGACGTGCACGAGCTGACCCCTAGGCGGTCTCCTTGTGAGTCAACTCAGAAACAGTGGGCGGGGCTAGAGCCCAGAGACCAGGCGCTAGAGGTGAGTGAGAAGGGCGTGCAGCTGACGCCAAGGCAGTCGCAACGGGCAGCAGGCAGCCGACTCCAAGGTGCTCCAAGGAGGAGAAGTTGTGAATGGTCGCGAGAGGTGGAGCGAGAGCAAGAGCGGAGTGAGAAGCGCGAGCATCTGACACCAAGGCAGGCTTTCGAGGCCGCTAGAAAGCAGTGGGCTCGAGACCAGACGCTAGAGGCCAGTGAGAAGGGCGAGCAGCTGACCCCAAGGCAGTCGCAAAGTCAGCGCCGAAAGGAGCCCCAGAAGCAGCACCGGAAGCTCCACCATCCGTCGATGCGGATCCATCCAACGAAATCGACGGCTGATCTCTCTCCTGCCGCCAATTCTCTAGATCTCGCCACCACCAGATCCATCGATTTTGCCGCCACCAAATCTCTGGATCTCTCCACCAGATCTTTGGACCTCGCCACCTCCAGCGCCTTTAGGCTCATCGCCCCTCCGGAGAGCTACGGCCTTCCGGGGCTGCTTTCCCCCAGGGTGGGAAGGGGCAGGGGAGGAGGGAGAGGAGGAGAGGGGGAGGCAGGTGCGTGGGGAAGGGAGGGCGTCGCGCATGGGCACCGGCACAGTTGCACGGACCTTTCCTCACTGGAGGAGAGACAGGAGTGGCTGCACAGTCCGAATTCCCCTGGTCTGGGGATTCTCTCTGCTGCGAGAGATGCGGTCGAGAATGCCAAGGACGTGGCTGACAAGGTGAAAGTTGCTGCTGCTAAGCGGATTGCTGTAGCGGGGACTGTAGCAGGGGCTGTCGCGGGGACTGTAGCGGGGACGGCGGGGACTGTGGCTGGCACTGTAGCAGGGGCAGCAGGGACTGTGGCGGGCACTGTAGCAGGAGCAGCAGGAGTGGTGGTGGGGAAAGTGACGGGAGCGGCAGGCTTGGTAGGAGGTTCGGTGACCGAGGCTGCTGGTAAGGTGGCTGGGGCCGCAGGTACAGTAGCAGGTACCGTAGCCGGGGCCGCAGGCTCGGTAGCCGGTACGGTGGCCGGTACGGTAGCGGGGGCGGCTGCGGAAATAGCGCATATACCTAGGGATGCGGTGGGGGTGGTATCTCGCAGGGTGAGAGACATAGGTGCCGGCGGCAAGGCCATGAGTGCGCGAGTGCGGCGCGGGGCAGAGGCTCGACTTGAGGCGGCTCAAAGCTCGGTGAAGACCATGAGTGCGAGAGTACAGAGGGGAGCTGAGGCGAGCTTTGGGGCGGCTCAGCATGTGGTGGAGGGGCGGCTGGGGGCGGCTCGGCACGCCAGGGAGGAGGGGTTGGGAGAGAGGTTCGGGGCGTCTCAACGCGCTGTGGAGGGCGGAAGTAAAACCTTTGCGATGAGTCGAACATTGGGTGAAGATGCTGTGGAGAGAGAGGGTATGCGGGTGTTGAGTGGGGCAGGGGCGCATGACGAAGCGGATGAGGAGGCTTATTTTGAGGTGCTCGAAGACTCGTATGATGCGTCGTATGAGGAGGAGGCAAATGTCGAGGAGCTCGATGTTTCGCCTGACAACGCTGTTAGGAGCAGGAGTATGGGAGAGCCGAGAAAGGCAGGGCCGCATTTTGATCCGCTCGATGAATGGCCTGAGAACGCTGTTAAGAGCAAGAGTATGGGAGAACGGATAGGGGCAGAGGCTCAGCCTGAGGCGGTTCAACGCTTCGTTAAGAAAAAGCGCGAGAAGGCAAGGAGAGGGGCCGAGGCTCCAGCTGCTGCTGCTGCTGCTTCTGGAAGTGAGAGGGGAAGTGAAAGGGGAAGGCTCTTGGAAGGGTTTCGGCACAAGGCTTTGGGATTGGAGAGTGAGGCACGAGGGGGTGAGAGAGAGGGTGCCTTTGAGTCCGCTCTTGGGGCTGGTGATAGTGGAAGGAAAGATGGAAGGGGAGGAGGAGGAAGGGGAGGAGGTGACGCTGGGGAACGGAGTGGGTTATGGGCTGAATCCCCCACTGTAAGCACAAAAGGCCTGAGAGGAGAATCCCCCACTGCAAGCACAAAACGCTTGAGAGGAGAATCCTCCACTGTAAGCACAGTGAGCCCCCCTCTCTCCCCTTCTTCCGTCTCTCCTCCTCTCACTCCACCACTCCAGTCCCCTCCTCTCCTCCCCTCTCAATCTTCCACCCTCTCGTCAACCTCCTCCTCGCTGGGATTCGGTTTTGAGAATTCTGAGAGCCGAATCCCAGCGAGCGCGCACACCCTCTCCTCCACCACCTCCTCCAGTGCGTTCTCCGACCGTCCGAGTTGTGAGACGACTCGAAACTCGGTGTTGGGAGCCAGTTTCGAGAATTCTGAGAGGCGAATCCCGGCGCACTCCGACCGCCCAGCTGCCTCCTCTCCTGCAGCCGCTGTCAAGAGAGTCTCCTGCGGCAAGATGGCTTTTGAGTCGAGTCAGAAGTCATCTAGTGCGCGCTCCGACTGTGCGGCTGCCTCCTCCCCTGCAGGGGCTGCCAAGAGTGTCTTTTGGAGCGGAAAGCTCAAGCCTCCTGCTACAGAAGCAGCAGCAGGAGGAGGAGGGGGAGGAGGCGGAGCAGGAGCAGAAGTGGGAGCAGCCGGAGCAGCAGGAGCAGGGATAGCAGGAGTAGCAGCAGAAGCAGCAGCAGGAGCAGGAGGAGCAGTAGGAGCTGCAGCGGCAGCAGTTTCGGGAACGGGAGGAGTAGCCGCATCAGCAGCAAGAGGAGGAAAAGCAGCAGCAGCAGGAGTAAACGCAGCAGGAGTAAGAAGGGGAGTAGCAGTGGGTGGTGTACCAACAAGGAGTGCATCTCAGGATGATATTACTGCAGCAACGACCGGCGAAGATGATACTGCCGCAACCACGGGCGAAGTTGATACTGCTGCCCCTGCTGTGGATAGGGCAGCCGGAGACATGTACGGGACAATTGCTGCTCCTGCTGCGGCCGTGGCTGCTGTTGAAAGGCCTGTGGAACCCAAGTGTTGGACAACTGCTGCTGCTGCTGAAACTGTTGTTGATGAGGTTACAGACCGCAACTGTGGAGCTGCTGTTGTTGAAGGGGCAGCCGAGTGCAGTCATGGGGCGAATGCTGCTGATGCTGCTGTTGTCAGTCAGGCATCAACAGCATCTGCTGGCCTGGCTCAGTCTTCTTCCAAGCCTTCCTGGAAGCTTCCGTCCTTGGGGCCCTTTGTAACATGCTTCACTTTCGACGAGAAGCCGAGGCGGAATTCTTCCCTGACCGAGCTTGCAGATGATTCGTCAGGAGATTCTTCGGGCAGTCTGGAAAGAGGCTTTCCGAGGAGCGAGTCCGAAGGAAAGCATGGTGGTGGAAAGCTGTTTGGACCGTCTGCTGTGATTATGAAAGGCAGCAAGCACAAGCGAGGGTCGAGAAGCAGCAGGGGATTTGGAACCAGGGACCAGTCCCTTGCTTAGATGGCCCAGGTTTTGGTTCGGTGTATCTGGCATGTCTTAGAGTATGAATATGGGCGGTGTATCAAATCGGAGGGGGGATGTAATATGAGAGGGCCAGTGATAGGAGGGACCATGTTGTCAAACATATTATGTATATGTATTATAAGCTTGATAGGTGTGTACTCTTAGAGGGTACAACCCCTTAGACAAAACCACCATGTTTCCCTCATACTAGTCACTTGTTCAAACTTTGATTTGGTATCACGCTAGGTTAGGTCCCCCCCGCCCACCTGCACTTCGGCCTTAGGCCTAGTCCTAGCCGCCCGTACCTAGCTGCCCGTCGCTAGCTGCCCGGTTTGAGCCGCCCGTAGCTAGCCGCTCGCCGGCCCCGTGATCGTCGGCCCCGCGCCCGCTAGCCCAGAGCTCGCTGGCCCCGCGCATGCCTACCCTGCGCCCGCCAGCCCCGCAATAGCTGGCACCGCGCCTGCTGACCCTGTGCTCGCCCGCCCCGTGCTGCTGGCCCCGCTTTCGCCAGCCTCTCGCCGCCGGCCCCGTTTCCCGCTGGCCCCATTCTCGCCTGCCCCGCACCCGCTGGCCCCGCTTTCGCCAGCCCCGCGCCTGCTGGCCATGTCTTCGCCACCCCTGCGCTGCTAGCCCCGCATTCGCCAGCCCCGCGCCCGTTGGTCCCGTTCTCGCTGGCCCCACGCTCGCTAGCCCCGTGCTCACCGGCCCCTGCGCTTGCTGGCCCCCGCGCTTGCCAGCCCCGCTCTCGCCAGCCCCGCGCCCGCTGGCTCCGAGTTTGCTGGCCCCGTGCTCGCCAGGCCCTAGCTCGCCGGTTCCCAGCTAGCCGGCCCTTAGCTCGCCGGCCCCCAGCTCAACCGGCACCTGCTCCGCCGGCCACAGCCTGCACCGGCCCGGCGCCGTCCAGCCGCCGAGCCACAGTGCCGCCGTCTCGATGCGCCGATGTGTGGCTGCGCCGCCGCGCCGCTCTGCCGCCCCCGACCTCTCGGCCTTGGCTCCCTTCTGAGCCGGCACTCCTGCCGGCAGTCTCCACTGCTCTCCACCACACTCCACCGCACTCCACCGCTCTTCACGGTACTCCACCGCACTCCACCACACTCCACCGCTCTCCACCGCACTCCACCTCACTCCATCGCTCTTCGCCGCCTTCCTCCACCTTTCCTCCTCCCCTTGTCAGTGGCAGCCAGCTGCTGCAGCCGTGGTGATGGCGGACTCACTGCTCCGCTTAGACGCGGAGGGTTAGGCGATCTACTTCGATGCGTGGCTCGTCTACCTTCGTCGTCACCTTACAGGTCCTGCTGAGCGTGAGGCATTTTCTGCTGCTCCGCTTGCTCGCGCTGTCTGGGAGTCGCGAGACGCCATTGCGCAGCTTGCTATTAGTCACGCACTACCCCTGTCTGAGCGTCCCCGCTTTACCACTGTAGGAAACGCCAAGGAATTCTTAGACGCAATCATCGTGCGCTATTCCACCCCTGCCTGAGCCTCTGCTGGTCGCCTGATCCTCCCCATGCTATTCCCTGATCTTGCGTCCTTCCCCACTGTCGCTGATCTTGCCACTCACCTCCGCGCACTAGAGACTAGCTACCGCGTCGCTAGCACTAAGGCTCAGCTCACTGCCTTTCCGCCGCCGCTTTCCGCTACCCTCTACCTCATTGCCACACGCCTTCCGGACCGCCTAGCCATTGCCCGCGACCACTTCCTTAGTCAGCACCCGGGTGACCTCACCCTTCCCGCCCTTGTCACCGCCCTGTCCACGATAAAGACTCGCCAGCGCACTATCGCTCAGTCTAGCGGTACAGTGCTGGTCCCTATCTTTTTGGGTTGTGCTCCCTCCCCAGTGCACTTACTCTAACGTCTGTGCCGCAGCGGCTCAGACCGCCGCTGCGGCCTCAGCGCAGCCGCGTTCGGGTTGGGGTTGTTGCCCCAAAGGGTGGCGTGGCAGAGGGAAGGGTGGTGGGGGTGGGGAGGGTGGAGGAGGTGGGGGCGGGGATGGTGGTTACCGGGGCTGGGGGCCTAAAAAAAGCAGCAGCAACAGCAGAAGACTCAGCAGCAGCAGCAGCCGCAGCAGCAGTCGCGGCAGCTGCAGCAGTCGCCGTTGGGACCCCCACCGCCGTGGTGGACTAGCGGCGCTGGGTGACGGTAGACATGGCGGGTGGGGGGGCGCAACTCGGTGTTTGGTGTTGCTCAAGTGCGGTCACATGTCAGTACCAACTCCAGATCGGCCCCCTGCCGCGGTACCGTCTGCGACCGTCTCGACTTAGGGTTTAGAAGAATTCGTCTGTGAGCTGATGCTGCTGCTGCAGACAGGACCGGGGCAGAGCTAGGCTGCTCACCTAAGTCTGTGAGCAAGAAAGTCAGCCAGCGGAGCTCCTGTGCAGCCATGGCTCCAGTGTAGATCTCAGCCTCATAGCTAGACTGGGCAACAGACGGACGAGCGGGTGGACCTCAATGAGATGATGCCTGCACCAAGGCTAAAGCAGTAGCCCTGGGAGGACATAAGTATCTCAGCGTCGTCTGCCCACGAAGCGTTTGTCTGCCCCTGTAAGGACCACTGGCCTCTTTCCTCCTAGCACTAGCCCATGCCCGATGTACTTGCTAGATAACGCAAAACCCTCTTAGCGGCCAACCACTGCTGTGGTTGGTGTTTGCGTGTAGCCACAAAGCAAGCCATGATGCTGAGAGGGTATACGAATCTGGACAAATGCAAGTCATCAGGGTCCAGCAGTGGAGGACTGCCGGTAGGAGTGCTGGGCTCAGAAGGGGAGCCAAGGGCCGAGAGGTCGGGGGCGGCAGAGCGGCGCGGTGGCGCAGCGACAAGTCGGCGCATCGAGACGGCGGCACTGTGGCTCAGCGGCTGGACGGCGCCGGGCCGGCGCGGGCTGTGGCCGGCGGAGCAGGGTACCGGTTGAGCTGGGGGCCAGCGAGCTAAGGGCCGGCTAGCTGGGAACCGGCGAGCTAGGGCCTGGCGAGCGCGGGGCCAGCAAACTCGGGGCCAACGGGCGCGGGGCTGGCGAGCGCGGGGGCTGGCAAGCGCGGGGGCCAGCAAGCGCAAGGGCTGGTGAGCACAGGGCTGGCGAGCGCGGGGCCAGCGAGAAGGGACCAGCGGGCGCGGGGCGGCGGAATCGGGGCCAGCGGCACGGGGCGGCGGACTCACGGCTAGCGGAAACGGGGCGGCGGCACGGGGCTGGCGAATGCGGGGCTAGCGGCGCAGGGGTGGTGAAGA